>CM052539.1:102264286-102288024 GCA_028533065.1 Trachops cirrhosus | reverse complement strand
AAACCGGGACTCAAATCAATTTGGAACAAAAGGAAGAAATAAACATTCAACCAGAACAGAACGAAGAAACAAGAATTCAAAAAAATGAGGAGATGCTTAGGAACCTCTGGGACAATTTTAAACATGCCAACATCCAAATCATAGGGGTGCCAGAAGAAGAAGAGGAAGAGCAATAAATTGAAAGCTTATGTAAAAAAATGACAGAAAACTTCCCCAATCTGGCAAAGGAAATAGACATACAAGTACAGGAAACTCAGAGTCCCAAACAAGTTGGACCCAAAGAGGAACACACCAAAACACAACAAATTACCCAAGATTAAAGGTAAGGAGAGCATCTTAAACGCAAGAGAAAAGGAGAGAGTTATGATATCTCAATAGAAACCTTGCAAACAAGAAGGGGCTGGAAAGGAAGTATTCAGGGTCATGAAACGAAAGGACTTAAAATCCAAGAATACTCTATCCAGCAAAGCTATCATTTAGAATGGAAGGACAGATGAAACGCTTCCCAGATAATGTCAAATTAAAGGAGGTCATCATGACCAAGCCCTTATTATATAAAATGTTAAAGGGACATATCTAGGAAAAAGATGATGATCAAAAATGCAAACAGTAAAATGACAACAAACTCACAACTATCAACAATTGAACCTAAAAACAAAAACAAACTAAGCAAACAACTAGAACTGGAACAGAATCAGAGATATGGAGATCACATGGAGGATTATCAGGGGGGAGACAGAGGAGGGAGAATGGGGGAAAAGGTACAGAGAATAAAAAGTATAAATGGTAGGTACAAAATAGACAGGGGGAAGGTAAGAATAGTGTAGGAAATGAGAAGCCAAAGAACTTATATGTACAACCCATGGAAATGGACTAAGGGGAGAAGAATGCTGGAGGGAGTGATGTGCAGTGCAGAGAGGGATAAGGGGACATAAAAATGGAACTGTGGTAGCATAATCAATAACATATACTTAAAAAAAATACAAACTTCCAACATATAAAATAAGTCACGGAGATGTAATGTACAGCATGGCAACTATCATCAATGATGTGTACTGCATATCTGAAAATTCCCGAGAGTAAATCTTAAAAGTTCTCATCACAAGAATAAAAATTATAATTTCGTATGTTGGCAGATATGTAACTTCAAAGCATAATACAAATTATTATGTTGTATGCCTTGCATAACACAAATTATGCTGTATGCCTGAAAATAGTATAACATTATATGTCAATTTTACCTCAATTTTTTAAAATGGCACATGGTGACAATTTTTCCTCAAATAAATGTTTAAGAAGTTTTCAAGGCTCTCCTCATGACCTCCCTACACATGCCCATTAAACACACACACACACAACAGGATACAGAGGGTAACAAACAACCTACACTGAAACCTTTACTATTTTTATTACTACCAATAATAACAGCCCTGGCCTGTGTGGTTTAGTTGGGTGTCATCCTGCAAAGCAAAAGGTTACCAGTTCGATCTTTAGTCAGGGTACATTCCTGGGTTGCTGGTTCAGTCCCAGTCAGGGGCTGTGTATAAAAGGCAACTGATGTTTCTCTCCCTCTCTTTCTCCCTCCTTCCCCCTCTCTAAAAAGAAATTTTAAAATCTAAAAATAATAGTAATAATAATGACAGTCAAAATTATGTGCCAGATACTGTGCCAAGCACCTTACATGTGTAATTACCTCCTTTAAGCTTTACAGTCACTTAGAAAGGTTAAGTATTGTTATCACCACTTCCACATTATGAAACTGAAGCTATAAAAAGTTAGTAACTTGTCTAAGCTCACCATACCTTACCAAAGAGACTGGTTCTGGCCTTATGATGTCAAAAATAGATATAAAACTATACATACCTAAGGATATATCAAATCTCACTCAAAAAACACACTTTTATTTACAGAATATTTTCTGAAACCTTCCTTTCTAGAAAGTACAGTTAATCTATGCAAAGCAACAGATGAGGAACATGTGTCAACCAGTCAATTTGTTATCCTTTCCTTTTCCCTAAATAGGGCAGCTTAGTCTCTTTCCCAAATTTACTGCTAAATTACTGTTTCTAACAAGTAAAACCCAAACTGGCAGTTCATTACAATCACACAGTAGCATGGTAAGGTCAAAAGAGCAAAGATTTAGGAATCAGAGAAGTTAGGGATCCATTCCCAGTTCTGCCTTGTTACTAGTTTTGTGTTTTTTACCCTCCAGAAGAGCCTCGGGTTCCTTGTCTGTAAAAAGGACATACCACTTAGGCCCTGTGGAATAATGCTTTTTAAATGCTGGCTCCCTCCCCTTCTATTCTAAAATAAAAGCAAGGTCCAAATATCTAAGGCAGAGCTTCCAAGGTGTGATCCAACAAAAACTAATCTTTCAAGGGATCCTATAAGCACCATTTCCTAAACTTCATTGACTGCAGAATATTTATTACAGCATAACAACATTTAGGAAACACTGACCAAAGTACTTTCATACAGGTTAAAAAAAACAAAACCAAAAACACTTTGCTTCAGATTCTATGACAGCTCTTTTGGCTCTTCGGTGTTCATTCTAATCCACTCTCTAGTTCTTGCCTTCATTCTGTACAGTTGATCTGGCAAATCAGTGTGCCTGCTAGATATAAGAATATTCCATTTATTGAATATTGTACATTAAAATCAGGCATCCTCTTATAAATGTGGTCTGAAAAACTCAACTGCATGAAAAACAGAGCTTATTATCACAAAATTAACAGAAAACAGTATTTTTCCAGTTACAGAGTAGAGGAGTCTGGGAAGAATAAGTTCATGTTTCAGTTTTCATTTACCAAAATTGAATTAAACAAACCAATTATTACAAACAAAATGTGTACCTGGACTCATCTTCAAAGAATAAGTCAGGGCAGAGGGTAGGAGCCAATTATACTCTATGTGAATTTTGTATTATCACCGAAATTTACACAAAATCTGACATTTAAAGCATTAATCAATTAAGAAAAGTTCCTCAGTTGAAAACAGAAAATTTTCTCCAAATCATAAGAAGTATAAATCAATCTTTCAAATAAATATTTAAATACTCTCAAAAATTACAAAAATATTTCTTAAAAAGAAAAGCATGATTATGAACTGATATATTGAAAGTTGGTCTCCACAGTTAGGATTTAACCTTTTAAGTTTCGGATTTATTTTTCAACATTCAACATTTTTTAAATGACAACTAGATAAAGAGGACCTTCATATGTAATAACATAAAGCAATAACAAAAAATATTGAGACAAGAGACCACAGCTAATATAAAGATGGAAGCTGAGGAGTCTAACACTTGCCTTAAATCTGGGCTCAAAATTGATTTGATACCTTCAAGTTACCAGAGGTAGCAAGGCTCCATTTTTGTACAATTTTTCACATTCTCCTTAGGACAGTAAAGTAGTTAAGAATAAGAGCCCTAGCCTAAACTACCTGGGTATACCCATCAAAACCACAAACTTCTTTATTTTATTTTATTTATTTAGTTTTAGAGAGGAGGGAAGGGAGGGAGACAGAGAGGGAGAGAAACATCAATGTGTGGTTGCCACTCAAGCACCCCCCACCGGGGATCTGGCCTGCAACCCAGGTATGTGTGTGACTGGGAATTGAACCAGCAACCCTTTGGTTCACAGGCGGCACTCAATCCACTGAGCCACACAAGTCAGGGCCACAAACTTTTTTCTAATTAACTTCCGCAACCCTTACTCCTATGGTCTACAACAGTTTTAACCTTTTCCCTAAAACTTGAGAAAGTTGTACAGGGTTCAAGTCTCTCAAGTACGAGGTCTGTCTGGAAGGTATCCAGCCATGTAATATCAAAAATGTAGACATCTACTGAAGATACAAGAAATAAGAAACATTTTACATAGGACAATGACACCTCAGTACCCTTCAAGGTAGGCATCTTGGGACTTCACACAGTTCTCCCAATCACTATCAGCTGCCCTGTCATATTTTCCTGAATCTCATCTCTTCCCTTTCAAAGATGATTTTAGTTTTGGGAAAAGCCAGGTGTCTCAGGGCGCCAAATCTGGGCTGTAGGGGACCTGAGTCACCTAGGTGATTTGACATTTTTCAAAAAAACTCGGCACGAGACATGATGCATGAGTGGGCACGTTGTTGTGATAAAGCTGCCAATTCCCAGTTGCCCAGAGCTGCCACCGCCTTCTGAATCATGTGAATAGCTTCTGCTGAGGAATGTTCAAGCTTAACACTAAATTTGATACAGATCATTGCTCTACTCACTAAGTCATTTTGAATACAATGGCCACACAGTACATATGCTCACTCAATGGCTCTTCCACCCCCACTTACTAGTAACAGTGGGTTGTCATTTGTCACACATACACATTGCAGTCCACTCTCCTTGGCTGCCAGGTTACATTGATGTCATGCAAATGTTCTCGTTATATTAACAATGGCTGGACTTTTTCCAGACAGACCTCATATATGTGAGAAACAAGAAGATGCCATCTTTTATTTAAATTGGGACATAGAGTGAAGCCATATTTTTAAACAATATCTTACTTCTAAATACATATGAATGGCTGACAAGCTGTGCAATTTATACTGATCCCATATACAGTTGACCCTTGAACAACAGGAGGTTGAGGGCGCCAATCCTGTACAGTAGAAAATCTGCCTATAACTTTTGACTACCCCAAAACTTAACTACATTTGTCTCTCAGTATTGAGGGTGATTAGTTCCAGGACTCCCTGTGTATACCAAAAGCCACAGATACTCAAGACCCTTATATAAAATGGTGCTGAACAATGGTGCTCTCTGTACCCACAGGTTCCCAGATGAAGATAAAAAATAGTTTTCAATCCATGATTGGTTGCAGCGTGGATATGAAAGCCAAAGACATGAAGGAAACGCTGGATGTGAAAACCAGAGATATTAGGAAATGCTGACTGTATATTTATTGAGATAAAATCCATGTATAAGTGGACCCATGCAGTTCAAACCCCTGTTGTTCAAGGGTCAACTATACAAGAATCTTCTGCCTCTGGGATCTTTGTTTTCAGGACCCCCAAAATTGGACCACCTGTTCCTATATTAGAAATCATGACACACGCACCCTTTGTTTCTTACTAAGGATTCATTCTCCACTATAGCAGAAATACATGTCCAGCAGACATAATGCTTGCTTAAGTGTGGTTGCTAGAGTAACAATATAGGTGTAATGATTTATAGTTTTAATTTGAACATTTCACCTAAAATGTCAATATGGTGTGCTTGAGTGTGATATTGTTATGTTACCAAATTACATGCTTATGATTTTGTAATAAAAAGGGGTAATATTTGTGCCAGAACCTGTGTAGTACTAGAACATTTCCTCTAATCTTTGAAAATGCACAGCCATTCTTTATTTTTTCAGAAACTGACAGGAGGTAAATACATATATTAACATTAAGGTCTCAAAAGTCTCTCAGTAAAGGTTACCATCAATGTTCAATTGAACCAGAATAGAACTATGCTTTCTTCTTCAGTAATTCCTCTTGGATTTCAAGAAGGGCAGAGCAAACATTTGCTACTTATGGAAAAATTAAAATAAATATCTTCTATATCTAAGAAGCATGCCCTCGACCAGCCAAACATCTCACAATTGTACTCACAGAGCAAATACCATGTTTATCAGTAGAAACCAAATTATTATCCTAACAACATAATTTCTCTGAACCAAATACAAACAGCAAAATTAAATAGCTATTTAAGAGGTTGAATTATTTAGTAAGAAGACCCATATTGTTTATTAATATTTCTCACTCTCTTGAGAAAGCTCTTAAACTGATACATGCATTTAACATCAAATAAATATTATCTTAAGAGACAAAAAAAGAGGTCCTGTAAAACTGAAAGTTTTCATAAATCCCCACAATACAATTACAAGTCTAAGTACATTCATTATGACAGGGCTGGGGATATCCATATTTAAATATTGTCTGTTTACATTATCCCCTGCAGGGTAAGCTACTTGGTAAAAATAAAGAAATTGATTTGTCAGGTTTCATTGTTTTCAATCCCTCTTCTATACGTTCCAAATAAAATTCTGGAAGGCTTGGGGCGGGTATTGTAGTAGTTGGACAGGTTAAATGTCTCAAAAGTACTATGCTTACCAACCAGTGCAACCTAGCACCTGAGTTCTTTCATTCGTTCAGCTTTACCTCCCAAGAGTTCAGAAATACTTGGCACTAAGCACATAGTATATATAGTAAGTGTCTATAACTCTGTGTCTCTTTCCTTTTCCTACTACTGTTCCTTCATGTTTAAATAAAAACCCAGGTTTTTAACTCTATAATTTCTTGTATGAAAACTTAAAGGTTCCTAGAAACATCACTGATAGTTTGGTGACCTAGCAACTCTATACCATGTAAACACCAATGTATGGTATTTTTGTATTCATTTAACAACCATGACAAATTGCCTCCAACTCAAATATGTACTAAATGACCCAATGCAAAAAGCACTGTGCTCCACACTGAAAAAGTACAAGGCTGATACATTGCAAAAATATAAAGCTATATATTTGTAAATACCTTTTTTTGCCATATGGGACATGGCAGACCAGACGTAGGAGGATAGAGGGTGCTACAGGAATTAGATGTAAGTGAATTTCATGCCCTGGAGTGAGGCATGGAAGACTAAGTGGCTAAAGTTGCATTTGGGACTCTGAAAGCTGGGTATGTCTTTGAAATAGCAAGGGGAGAGACATGTGACAAAGAATAGACTGAAAAGATTCCATCAGGACCAGGATAATCATGACCATAACAACATCTCACAAGCATACTAACAAGAATTTCAACATACATTTTAACAGCTGTGCTAAAATATGGGAGAAAAATCATTACCACCTACAGCAAGCACCTTTCTGAAGAACATATATATCTCATTCTCCTTTAATGTGATACAAAAATTCAGAATAAACTGAAGACATGACTTAAAATAAAGCAGTAATACAAATCAATGAAGTGTTTTTAAACTACATATGCTTAAAAATAGACTATATGATTAGACAGACTGACAGTATTACACAATAACATAATTCATAGACAATATTTTAAACCTGTACTGTCTGATCCAATAACCACTAGCAACATGTGGCTACTGAGTATTTAAAATGTGGCCACTTCAAATTAAGACGGGCTCTAAGTGTAAAATACCCACTAGGTTGTAAAGATTTAGTAACAAAAAAAAAAGTAAAATATCTCAATAAATTTCAACAAGATTACATGTGGAAATAATATTTTGAATACACTGAGTTAAATAAAATATATTAAGTCCACTTGTGTTTTTTTACTCTTTGTAATGTGGCTCCTGGAAAATTTAAAATTACATATGTGGCTCGTATTTGTGGCTTGCATTGTATTTCTACTGAATAAACCAGGTTTAAACAATTGCTTAATATTAATATTATTCAGATTTCTGTACCTGCTTCATATTGTTGCTTTATTCTGGCATTGTAATCACTTGATCATAGTGACATATTTTGCTACGTATGATGCACACCCATGTTTTTGGCCCAAACTTTCAGGAAAAAAAATCTTTCATTTTAATTTTTAATTCAATTTATTTATTTATATCTAGAAACAAAACCGATTATCGTATTCCAGGGTAATATTTTGCAGACAGATATCATTATTGCTTTCTAGAGTTGCACTTTTAATGCATAAGAAAAAGTAAAGGAATTAAAGACATTTATATAGATACAGAGTTAGTACTACCCATGTAGAATAAGAATCCTTATTTTTACCCCCAAAATTTGTATGCATTACACACAGCAAAATACGGTAACATCTCAAACATCTATGCCACAGTGCCTAGATAATGAAAAGGTGAGATACCAAAAAAGTTTGTCAGCTTCTTAACTACCCTCTTGGAGCAAATGTATAAAAAAACATCCAACTAACAACTTTTCCAGATACATTTACCAAGTAGTTAATGCTCTGGGCACTGTTGGCTGATATCATGAGATTATGTTAGATAAGAACTACTCAGTGACACAAAGACCTGGGATCTAGGAAATAGGAGAGTGGGCACTAAAGAGCAATGAAAGAATTCAGAAGATGACAGCTGTACAGACCTGGAGAACAACCAGGCCAGAGCCCAGAAGTAGGACAAGGACTCTAGGAAAAAGGACGTTCCAGGAAAAGAAGTGGTGGTGGGGCAGAATCTAGAGAATGCCTAATAAAATTTAAGGTAGAAAAACCCCAGTTTAAGTTATGATAATTGTAAACAATGCAAGAAAAGATAAATGGCAACAATAAAGTATTTTTTTAAATGAAAAGCAAAGAAAAAAAATGTGATTGTCACTTTGGAAACTGTTTGATAGTTCCTTAAAATATTAAATAGAATTACCATACAACCTAGCAATTCCACTACTAGGTATATATCTAGAAGGTCTGAAAATGTGTTCACACAAAAAACTGTTCACAAATGTTCATTATTCATACTAGCCAAAAGGAGACAGCAATCCAAATGTTCATCAAATGATGAATGGATAAACAAATGGTGGTATTTCCATATAATGAAATATTATTCAGTGATAAAAAGGAATAAATTACTGATAAATGCCATACCATTAATGAACCTGGAAGACAAGGGAAGTAAAAGAAGCCAGTCACAAAAGGTCACATATTACTGATTTCATTTATATGAATGAGTAGGAAAAGTCTAGAATAGGAAACTCCATAGAAACAAAAAGTAGGTTAGTGGTTGCCTAGAGCTGGGAGGAAGAGGAATATGGGGAATGACTGCAAATGGGTACTGGGTTTCTTTTAGGGCTAATAAAAAACTGTTCTAAAATTAAATTGTTATAGCTGTTGCACTATTCTGTGAATATTCTAAAACCCACAGAACTCCATGACTTTAAATGAATATTTTACAGTATGTGAATTATATCTCACTAAAGCTATTTTTTTTAATAAAGCTGTTTTTAAAAAGAAATGTGATCATTGTACACTACTTGCTTCTGCTAAGAATACTGCTTATTATCTACATACTGAGTATGACGGCTTATTATCTAGATACTGAGTATTTAGTTGAATTATAATTTACATAATGACTTAACTAAAAATAGTGGTAATTATATTAGCATGAGAGCAAAAGGGAAATGACAATGATAATAAATAATATCTTCCATAATGAAAAAGCAATAAATATCTAAAATTATTTTAAGAAACAAAGAGTATACTAATCAAAAATATAACAAAAATTACTAGAGGAAGCAGCTCCTGAGAAATAGAACTCAGGGACAGAAGACTAGCTTCCATAAAAAGAGTTTGTACACTATTTGATGTCTCTTAATAATGTGAATGTATTACTTTGTAAAAATAAAATTTAAAAAAATATCTAACGAGTGCTTGTGCTTGGTTTATGAGAATGAAACTGTGTGCTGTTAAAGAGGTAAAAGACACAGGCTTCACTGACATTGATGCACTCTACTTCTGCTCTCTCAAGAGAACAGGTTTTCTCATCTAAGATGTCAGAAAAAAGGAAAGTTAGAGGAAAAAATAAATTACCCTTTGTCTTTTTCTTTACCATAAAACAACTATTTCCAGCAAAAACATCTACTTAACAACACAAAAAAAATATCTAAACACTACATATCATTTTTCAAATACACAGTGGGAAGTATTTTAAATGTGCTACTAAGTGTTCACTGCTTATGACTATTAGCAGTTTACCTCTTTTTGCCATGAGAAGGATCCTCTCAACTTCGCTCTTACTCTCTATCTAATGCACATTCAGAAAAATGAGGGGTTAAGAATCTAAAACATTTAGATTTAGTGATGAAAAACAGCAATTTTCTAGAGTAATTGATTTAAATAGTTTTAATTCTAACATTCTTATGCTAACGCCAGTGTTAATTTAGGTATGTATGCACAAAATATAATTCCAGATTAGAAGTAACCTGTAAACATTCAGATTATCTATGGAAGGATATATAAGAACTTGGAATGCTGGCTGTCTCCAAGAAAGGGAGCTGGCAGTTATAGAGCAGGAGCAGACAAAGACATTACTAAATAACTTTTAAATTTTGAATCGTGTGAGTAAATTCTATTTCTTAGAGCAAAAATATGATGTCTGCCCAGAAGGTACCCAGGCATGTAATATGAAAAATAGAAACATTTATTGAAGAAGATACAAGATACAAGAAACATTGTACATCAGACAATGATGCCTCAGTCCCCTTCAAAGCAGGCAGGCACCTTGGGACCTCACACAGTTCTCCCAATTGCCATCAGCTACTCCATCATGTTGTCCTGAATCTCATCAATGGTCTGAAATCTCTTCCATTTCAAAGGTGATTTTAGTTATGGCAAAATCTGATACAGATTCATTGCTCTACTCGCCCATTTTGAATGCGATGGCCACACAGTATACAAGCTCAATCAATAGCTCACTCAAGTCATCACTGTGCACACATGCACATTACAGTCCATTCTTCTCGGCTGCCAGGTTACATTGATGTTGTGCAAACAGTTCTCATTATATTAACAATGGCTACACTTTTTTTGGAGAGACCTCATATATAAATAAGCATGTAACTTTATCATACAGCATCCAATTAATACCATATTTTGCCATGTATAATGCACACCTTTTGGCCCAAATTTTTGAGGGAAAAATAAGGATGCGTATTATACATGGGTATAATGATGACATGGAATGGGTATAATAATACTGTGTATGATGCGTACAAAATGTGGGTGCACATTATACACAGGAGCGCACTATATGCAGCAAAATAAGGTATTTGGTGATTGCTATTATATATATTATGTAAATTTGATATATTGATACATATATACATGCAATTATATGTTAAAATTGAAACCCTACCAACTCAAAAAGCCCCTCTTCCTTTTAGAGTTGAAATCATGTGTATAGTGTCAAAGCTCTGAAATGCCAATAGAACAGCGAATGAAGTATAATATAATCAAGTCTGATGACAGGTATATCTTCAGCACCTCCAAACAATCAGGTACTGTCCTCTACAAACTCAAGTCTAAGAGCAGTAATTTGACTCAGCTCAATAACTTCAACACAAGTCATGAAGACAGTGGTTAATTTAAAAGAACTAACTGATTTTAAGGAATAAGGGGAAGTGGACGGAGACACATTTTTTTAAAAATAGGTTAGCCTTCTTCAGAAAGAAATTGAAAATACAACCTTTTCAGTTAAATTAGACAATTAAACCCCTCAGAATTTCTTAAACCTCCAAAAGAGAAAAAAGAACTTTGTCATTACTGTCCTTTTACTTCAGATCAACAGTTAAGATACGCACCTTTTCAATTCTCATTACATAGGCCATACGTGTATTTGCTAATTGCTCTCTAATGGCTAATCATAATTCATAAGAAAGCTTAAATAACCATGCAGTGCCTTCAAATATCCCACAAACAGAAAATATGGACAGGTAAAAATCCAAACAGAGACTCCATATATGCCACAGAAGAAAAAATAAAACAATAAACCTCAGATAAAATGCTGTGTCTGAGTAATACAGATGGACAATGGAAGAAAAGAGCTGGAGACAATATTCTGGGCCAACATACTGAAGATTTTAGTGCCATTATCCAAATCACTGAAATTCAACTAGAGTTGGTCAACCAGAAATGAGATGACCCAGTTCTCTTCCTCATCACTTCAGTGACTAACAAATTGAGAGACTGTTTGATGTTATGACAAGATATTACAGAACCCCAGATAGCCAGAAGAGACTTTCCTGACTCCTGGCCTTTAAAGAGAATGAAGTGTATAAATTAACCTTCTCTGGATCAACATTCTGAACAATTATCAGAATGATTTTCCCAGGAGTTGTGTGAGCCTACACTCAGTAATCCCAATATGCTTATTTTCCTGAATTGTCTGCCCATTCTTTTTAGCAGGCATAATACTTAACATCAATATCCACTTATCCCCTTCTAATTTGCAGCTTAGAGAACCAGACAACTTAATGACTTAGAAGTATGTATTAAATAATAATAAAAAGGTTTAAATAGGTCTTGACCAGGTAGCCCAGTTGATTAGAATGTCGTTCCAATGCACCAAGGTTGTGGAGTTTGATCCCTGGTCTGGCCACAGACAAGAATCAACCAATGAATGCATGACCAGTGAACAACAAAATCAATGTTTGTTTCTGTCTGTCTGTCTGTCTCTCTCTCTCTTTCTCACTTCCTTTCTCTCTAAAATCAATAAATAAAAGCATGTTTTTAAAAAGAGGTTTAAATAAAAGGCTAAGAACCAACCTATGTGTAAAATGTATGCACCAGTTGGGGATTTCAGCTCAGGAGCCTTTTGGTTTATTTCCAGATTCCCAAAAGGTGATATTCCAAATAACCCAATTCTAATTCCACACTGATGCATAGCTATTATTCTTAAAAAAAATAAAATAAAATAAAACAAAAACAAACAAACAAAATACCCTAAAGGCTCACAGTTACAGACCCAACAAATGTATGATACTTGACCACTTCATTGTACATATGTAACGGAAAAAACAAAAACAAAAACTTTCATGAAGTTTGCTGTCAATTATTAAAAAGGAGGAATAGAAAGGACTCATAAAACACTATACAACCTACAAGAAAAGATGGAGAGAAACAATCCTTAATAATGGCTAATTTGGAAACTAACTTCTAGTATTACCTGGAAATATAAATAAATACATACATACACCAGATTAACTTCCAAACAATCTACTTTTCAAGTACTCTTCAATAAAAACCAGTGTTCTGAATGAACATTAAACAAAAAAAAGCATATATTACTTTTTTGTGCTGCCATAAGCCCTAATATTTTCATTTTCAATGTTCATCTTAAGTTTTCCCTGAAATCTTAAGTTGAGGATTTTTTCCAATATAACTAAGTATTTAAGTGCTGTAACTGCTAACATGCAAGCCTGAAACTAATTTCAAAAGTAAAAGTCTTGCACAGTCACTGCTAAATTATCAATGAAAAGACTATCCTAAAAGTAAAAGGCATTTTAGCTTATCTCTGGAATCCAAGTGCTAAGATAACAGCAATCCATTCTCTGTAACACACAAAGAGCAGGGGCTCTAGAATCAGAATGCCTGGGTTTAAATTCTAACATAGCAACTTCCTGGCCAGGTAACCATGGACAAGTTGCTTCACCTTTCTTATTCTCATTTACCTCACCTATAAAGTAGGGATAATAATAGTATTAACTACTTTGTAGAACTGTTGTAATGATTAAATAAAATATTGCAAGTGAAGAATTTGGCAGAGTACTGTGAACATAATAAGCATTCAATAGGCATACTGCATGTCAATCACACTATTATTCATTTACTTTAATGTACTTTAATACTTTCTATTAAAGTAACCTGTTCATTTTTAGCTGTCTAAGCCAAGGATTTCAACATGATACAACTAATGGTAATGTTACTGCTTTGCACCAATGTTACTAATATTTTTGTCTGTGTACCCACCACTTCTCTGGCTTTAGAGCATGCCTAGTCAATCCTAAACCTGTAAATTCATGTAAATTATACCATCACCTAAAATACAAGTTTCTAGAGAAACAGTTACTCCTTTGTCAGAAATGTTCACTTTTTATTATTAAACTGGTGTGAAAGGACAATCAAGAAATTAACCACTCTAGACTATGTTAATGAGGGAACACATTAAGGATTCACATCTGTGCCATTGTTGGGCAGGGTACCCTGGAGACAAAAGGAAAACTGGTCTAGCAGAATTAGTTAACAAAAAAATTCATCGTTTTGCCTCAATCTGATCAAACAGAAATGCTTCTAAGAAAACTATTCAATACAAAAATGTAAGACTGAACTACTTACAAATTTTCAACTTGCATACCCTCTGAAAGTAAGCCTTTCTCCCCAAAACATAAGCAAAGAGGGAAGGGGAACTATAAACTAGACTCCAAATCAACGAAGTTCTACCTTTATACCTTGTACCAAATACATTATAGAAACAAGTATATACTGACATTACTTACTGAATGTCCATTATTTGCTGAGTATTAACTAATTTTCAAAAAAACAAGAATAAAAACTCAATGATAAAGAAAATAGAATAATATCACTTTAGCATATCAACTTAATGGTAGAAACTTTTGGGAAAACAAATTGTCTTTAACTCTACTGTCAGTTTTTCCTTGCTGTTCTATTCACACAGATTTTCATATAAATATACATTTCCACTTCACGTTCAACCAATTTCAAAACATTTATATAATCAAGGAAGATTTGTGCCACTCAAGATAGGAACAAAGATTGTAACTTCTACTTTAAAACCAATGAACCATGAAAATACTTCTATACTTGAAATCATGAAAGATTCCTTTTTCACACACCCCCCTCAAAGAAAAAAAATAAACTAGAAAATGATGCTAAACATTCCAACAAATTCATTTACTCATAGTGATTATGTTCTTATTAGTACAATACAATATCTGGGAAATCAGGTTGGTCCTGTTAGTACTAGCATCTAGTGCCATGCCCCTGTGATCTGCCCCTCCCTTTTCCATTGTAGGGTGGAGCATCATAAAAGATACCACAATCTCACAGCCTGCCCATTACCATCCCTGTCTCACAATCCCATGAGTCTTACTAAAAAATAAGCACACTAGCATTCTAACAAATGCTTATTAAAAAGTGTGGCACTGTGGCACCAGTGTCAGCACATGCATGTTTCACACACAGTTTTCTCTATACATTAAGCACACATTTAATGAGTCTGGAAAAACAAGAGTTCCCCCAACTCACAACCTGCTAACACTTACAAAAAACTGCAAACTTCTCCAAAACAGTATCTCACACCTGCAACTCAAGTCCAAAACAAGGGGAAGAAAGCTCAGGGTGCAAGTACTAATTTTCATTGAACTGTTCCAGTGAAATGAGATGTCACCTCACTTTCTAAATGCAATTCCCAACTGGCCATAAATTGATCTGTGAATCTCTGGGTTCCCTTTTTTAGTCGTCCACAGGTGCATGCAACAAGAGAAGATGCAATTTTTACATGAAGGTCTTAGTGTTTTAAAAACTCTGGAAACATCTGGTTGGGAAAGAAATGAAATAAGGTTCTAGTTTTCAGTTTCACTCATGAACTCTCTCTCACATCAACACAGATAATCTAAAAATTGGCTAAACTCATACCTAATTTTTGGATGTCACAAAGAGATTATTACGCTTCCTTGGGATTGCCACCTACTCTTTGGTTTTAATCACCATATGACTAAACACACAAAAGACACAAATACCACTAATCATTCTCTAAAATAAATTGATCTAAAAACGTTTTATATGAGGAAATAATACTCAACTTAGTTTCCTTTTTCCAAATGTTTTAAGACTAGATAATTAGCTGAATTTTTCCCAACAGTATACCAAAGAGAGTTATTAGTATCGTTTTAACCAAAATCACCAGACAATCCCTTATTTCCTCTATTTTCAGTACAGCATCAATAATTTTACAGAGGGACTGTATAGCTATTAACACTTATTTAATAACATCTGGATCTGGACATAAACAAAAAAGAAATGTTGGCTTCACTATAGTAAACAAAAAGAAATATTTCAAATATACTATTTAAACTTGATGACTACTTAACAAAAAAGTCAAAAACTACTTGTTATAAAATCAACTTTTAATTTCTGCTGAACCCTTCACAAACCAAGTGAAGGTTGCTTTTATTATTACCACTATTTTTAATGTGAGGTTTACCTGAGAACAATCATACAAATTTTAAGTTATACCAAAATTAAAGGTTATATATCTGAAATTTTTAAATCACAGTTTAGTGCAAGAAATGATTTTCATTGTTTTTGAATAAACAACCATGGAATATTATAACTAGGTTTCAAGTGTGAAGCTCTTTAATCTACATAAAAAATTATTTTCTTTTTTAGAAATTTAATGGAAAACATTTAAATGAAAGAAAACCTTTAGTTTACTACTTCCAAAAATAAATCTGATATTTTTAGGTGTAGAAAAATTAGCAACTGTGCAAGTGATAGGCTGAAAAGTTAAATATCATTGCCAGTAACCAACTTGTCTGCTGAATTTCAAGGGAATCTACTGTATACAAAATTTTTACAAAGTGAACTCATCTACCCTCTCGTCTCAGCACTTTCTCAACTTTCCCATTATAATCGACAATATAATTTGCTGTCAAGTCTTCCAGACCAATAACATCAGAATTTATTTTTAACTCCTGACTTGTTCCCAAGTACTCCCCTTCAATCCACCCCAAAGTCCTGCCAGTTTTTCATTCACACTGTTCTCTCACATGTTTTTATCCTATTTTCACATTTTACTTTATATTACCTCATGATTCACAATACACCTTACTATCTTCCTAAAAGGGCTCTAATTGCTCTAACTCTAACCCATCAACTCAGCTGCCCAAATCACCTTCAGTATCTTGGTTCAGCCACCTACAGCAAATTCCAATCTCTCTTGAATCTCAACCAAACTCTTATAGGTCCCCTCTACCTTCCATCTGCTGATGTTTTACTTCTCAAATTCCATCTCTCATTTTCCTATTTAGGCTCCTTTAATTCCGATTTACCAACTTGCTTGGTAAATACAAAAGTCATTTTTCCCTATTGACAAAACTCACCATCTCTGTACCTCTGTCCATTCTTTCCATCTGAATCCTTGATGTTTCTCTATCAACTGAAGTTACTGCCTCCTTTAACACCTGTCTTTAAATACACCTCTGTAGAAAGTCTTCCCTCTCCAACCCATTTACGGTACTCCTTTATTCTTTGTCCTTCTGAACAAGGTGTTGTATTTGTATTCAAAATCTTACAGTCATCTTGGTATTGTCTTCATATTTTTGTCCCCAAAACCCCCTGTACTATTAAATGGTGAGCTTTTGAGACCAAATTACAATTTCTTATGTATCTCTCTTTTGAACAGGGGTCCCTTAGAACACTAGAACGCTAACAAATATTTAACAATTCCCCTTTCTTCTAAAATGTCCTTAAAGTCAAGGTTGTCAGATACAATTAGCATTGAACTCCAACTTTTTTTAAATGTTAAGTTTACCTATATGATAATAGAAAATTAAACATTTTAACCTACACACTTTACAAAAGTCAACATCCATACTATGAAAAATTAAGGAGTCATTTTCAAAGAAAATCTTGTGGAAAAAAGAAAAGTAAAAAATTTAACATTATAAGCTATTTTATTTTGCTCTCTGGAGTAGATCTAATAAATTAATTACCCAAAATTGACTTTAAGTGGTTTTTAAATTATATTACCAAGATGAAAAAACAAACACTCCAGTACCACAAGAGGTTCTTAAGTAGCTATTATACCATTTGCTTCATCATTGCTGAAAATTACCCCAGAATTTTGAAATATTCCATTCAAATGACCCCATGAAATGCTTAGATA
The DNA here is from genome assembly GCA_028533065.1 of Trachops cirrhosus. NCBI lineage: Eukaryota > Metazoa > Chordata > Mammalia > Chiroptera > Phyllostomidae > Trachops > Trachops cirrhosus. The sequence continues at coordinate 102,270,623 of CM052539.1, read as the reverse complement.
GCTTGACCCTTCCCTGAAAGATGCATCATCAGCTTCCCTCTTCACATACTCTGCACACTGTACTAGCTAGTCACCCCACTCTCCCCCAAAAAATTAACTTTCAAAAATAATCTCCCATTCGGTTATTACCTTAGACTACCCTGTTTCAAGTTAAGTGCCAAGACATCATGAATTGAAATCTTGAGTTAAAGCCATTTTATGTTGCATAAGAATATAATCAATTTCACATAACAGCATATACTTTAAAAAATCTCAGTTCTTCAGCTTTCTTCTTCTAGGCAATAAAATAGTTTTTCTTTGCCTTCATCATGCACCCTTCTCATGGAGTAAGAAATACAACTTTTGTCAAATTCTGGAAGTATGTTTAAGTAAACTGTCATTAAATAGCACATAAATAAATCTACAGATACACTGAAACACTGGATACTCAGTATGCCAAACATCTCAAGAACACAGACTTTTCAGCACCAATCTGGGACAAGAGTACACTCTAGCAACAACTCTGAACACAGCCCAAATATCCCTACAATATCCAGGGCCGCACAGCCTTCTGCAAAACCTATGACGGAAAAGTCTAAATCAAGATTCTCGCAACTAAATTCATAGTTTTATCTAAATGTGACAGGAAACCAATGCAAGAGTATTTTTAATTATCCTAAAAAGGGACCCCCTAACCTCTAGATCACTTAACAAGTACGGAATGCAATGGCACCCCAAAATTAAACTTAAATGACAAGTTAGTAACAACATTCAACTTAAGCATTTGGCAACACGACAACTCAAACATCAATAAAAAATTGTACTTCCAAGTTATCATCTGATTAAGCATTATATAGTGGTAGACTGGTAATGTCAGAACGGGAAGGTTCAAAGATAACACATTAAACCACTTATCCAATTTTAAACAATGCATGTAGAGATACTACTGCGACTGGGTTATCAGCAGCTCTCACCAGCCCCTTGTAAAGGAAGGAATCAATGCTCGCCTCCCAGTGCGAACGGTGGTTACTAAGCAAGTTCATCTCAGGATTAAGAACAAATATTTCGTATAGTCAGTCATACAAGCAAAAAAGAAATGTAAAAGATTCTAACACTCGGTCTCTCTATTAAGCATACAAAACTATAACCCCTGAGACCTGAGCTAACTAAAGCAGCTCTCCGCAAATATCCCTCATTCCAAAAGACATACTAAACAAACATACACAATGGTTTATGATGAATCAAGTCTTGTCCTCTTATCCAAAAGGATGAGCAAGTAAACACTTCCATCACTATTTTAATACTCAAGCACTTAATAAAGGTACCAAAGGCAAGGGAAGTATAAGAAAAAAGTTTCAAATCCAACATCCAAACAAAAATCATATTCTTTCAAGGTTAATGAGACCGGTGGAGGGTGTATGTGGGAGGAGAAAAGAGGGAGCTGTCTCATCCTTGACTGAAGACAGGTTTTTGCCTATTTCCACTACCTCTGACTGTTGTATCAGAAGGCCTAAGATTTTAAGATCCTGGGATTTCAAGGTTTCTTATTTTAAGATGAGGTGGAGAAGGGGTGTAAAATAAAATCAATACTCACTGCTAACTTTCATGCTGCCAAAAGCTGAAGGCTGCTGCACTGGCTTGCAGCTCTCCGCAAAGGAGGTGGTTCTGGGCCGCCCTGACATGATTACTCTTCCCGAATCACCCTCTTTTCCTTTCTTCCTCCTTTTCTTCCTTTTGTTTTATGTTGGGGTGTTAGGTTAGTGACAAACGCAGCATTAAGTTCTCCCACAAGAAAAAGACTTCGTACTCTTGGCTTTTTACTCCTTTCGTATATACATTAAAAAAAAACGAGCAATGTGTTTCTTCTTCAAGACTGATCAGTATGGGTATTTAACATATAGATGATTTGGAGCTGGGGGAAAAAATACAATTCTTTCCCCTCCCTTTTCTTGGAGGGGAGAAAAGGGAGGAAAATCCTAAAAATATATGTATCACACGAAATGGGGTAAATACTTGATTGAAAATAAGTACTCTGAATATTGTATTTTCCTCGGGGATTTTTTTTCCGAGTCAATGAAGAAGGAAAGCGGCGGAAGGATCACGAGTCTCACGCTTGAAAAGAAGGGGGATGGGAAGGAGGGAGGGAGGGGGTGGTTCGGAGATGCGACGGGAAACGCTGCGGCTCAGGCAGCGGCGGGATCCGGAGGGCTGACGGCGGGGGCCCGGCGAACTGGAAGGCGGTGGAGTCGCGAGTCAGTCAGAGGCGGGCGGTGTCGGCGGCACCTCTCCTCATTGCGCCAGGAGCAGCTGCAGGCGGCGGCTGTATCCAGCGGCCATGGCGGCGGCGGTGGTGGTGGCGGAGGCAGCTCCCTTCAGACCCCAAGCAGCGGCTCCTCGACTGCTCCCCATACGCCGGGGACATGGGAACCCAGCAACCGCTTCCGTCCCTCGGGGCCCCCTCCCCCGTCCACCGGACCAGCGCGGCCGCCCTCCTCGCCTCTGCTCGGTGCCTGCTCAGGAAGTGTCCGCGCTTTGCCTCCAGCCCGGAGTCCTGTCAGCGTCTATGGGGCCGGCTCCTCCTAGCTTCCTTCCTTCCTTTGTCACTCGGCCCGGACGGCGACGGCGGCAGCACAATCCCGCATTCGCCCGGGTCAGGGGCTTCAGTCTGCGAGGAGCGCCGTCTGCGCAGCCGCCTAGCTCTTCCCCACGCCTCCTCCCCCCTCCTACTCTTCCTCCGCCTTCTTCCTCCCCCACCCGTCTTACACCGCCCAGCGCCCCGCCCGCGTAACAGGCGTCTGGGAATCGCCGGCCGAACCCGCGCCCGTCCGCTTCAGTTGGGGAACCGAAGCCCGAGCTGAGCCAATCACAGACGTCGTTTGTTAGCAGCTCGTCCCGGAAAAAGCCGATCGACCTAAGGAACCAATTAGAATGTGTCGCTGGAAATCGACGCCCAAAGAGCGAAAAATACCGAAGATGCCCGAACGACAAGGTGGGTTCGCCTTATTCTGTAGATGGCTGAAGGAGAAATTCGACGATAACAGTGGCCAATCAGCGTCGCCGGCCCTCAATAAAAACGTCTGAAGCGTTAAGGACGGTGAAATCCCGGGGTCGTCGGTGAAAAAGCTTGGCTGGGCCCTACGGCCGCTTTGTAATTGGCCAAAAACTCCCCTGGGAGGGTATCTCTGTCGGTGATTGGTAAATGGAAGGGGGCTTCCGAGGACAATCTAGCCAGTCAGAACGTCTCCTTCCTTGTCAAGGTGGGGAGAAGAAGAAAGCAAAGGGAGGGCTTCTATAAAGTGCCTACTCATTGGCCTGAAGCTTTGGAGCTGGAGTTGGGGCAAAAGGGAAAGGGAGGGAGGCCGAAACCCCCAGCGGTAGCCAATCGGCGCTCACTACTGTCCAATCGCAAGACCTATCTGCAGTGTGAGTGGCCTTCGGCCTCCGGCGGCGGTCCCAGGAGCTGCGAGAAGCTCGCCTGCACTCGTAGCAGACTGTGACGGGCTCGCCTGCGGCTGCTCTCACCCTGTGTGGAAACCGCAACTTGGGAGTGTGGGCTCTTCATACAGGCGGTCCGAAACTGCTGCGGTCGGCGGGGTTGGGCTCGCAGCACTCAGGCGAGCAGAGGATTTAGGGGGTTCTCCCTACCTACTGGAGGCTCCCGGAGGGGCGCGGCTAATTCTGCGCGCTCAAGACTCCCCTCCGCCAGGTATATCGCGTCCCAAATGCCGGCGTCCTCCCCGAGAGGGCTAGACGGATGGCAGGGCGCCTTTCTGGCGGGGAGCAAGTTCTCAGCCGCTGGAGTGGGAACAAAGCTTTGAGAGAGGCAGCAGCGCCCCTAGGTGGCCGCGCCCCACCCAGCCGCGGGAACCCTAGATTAGAAATGAGGCCGACGGCTCCTAGCGTGCGCGGCAGGGCTGGCCTTCTGGAAACGCCCCTGAGAAATGAGCTCAGACTGGATACGCGCGCTTCTGGGGCGAGACTTCCTATCGCAAAACGGGTTCTGAAATCAGGTGAGGGGAAGTTCCGTCAGGCCGGATATCCTGAACACTCCAAGGAAACCGGGAGTCAGATATCCCTGAGTAGTTTTTGGCCTCTTGGAACTAGAGCGATCTATGGAAGTGTTGCTTAGGTAGGTATAAGCTGGTGCTCATTGTTGTACAGAAAACCAACTTTTTTGGTTTGCCTGAGGACAGAGAGGTATAGCTACATCAGGATAGCAGAAAGAGAATGGGCACTTGTCCTGATTGTAATCCTGTGGTCCTTGTGATTTCCATCTGCGGGGTCATCTCTTATTAGGATACTATCTTCAGAAAGCACATGTAAAAGTACCTAGAGCTAGTCATATCACCTAGCTATTGGTTAGAAAAACTAATGGTGGACTGAACAAAGTAAGCTTTGGTAGAAGGCAAGAAAGGTGTCGCGAGGGTTTGCAGACAGAGGTCTACAGGGGCCAGAAAAGGGAAGCAAATGAGTGAAACTTAGCCTGGTACAAGACAATAAGAAATGTGGCAAATTGGAGAGTCCATGCTGTAACTGAAGGGAGCAGCTGTTCAGCTCTAGCAGATTGTTGCCCTCAGGAATGTGGGTCCAGTGTTCCGAGATAATTCGGTTTTTTATTTCTCAAGAGAAACCCTAAAGCTGGGTTTTTGTGTGAAATCTCTTCAGTTTTTAAATGTTGGCAACCAGTATTTCAAATCCAGGAAGGCCAAACTAAAACATCCTGGGGTAAATGTGGCCAACATGTTATCAATTTGTAATCTCAAACCTGAACATAGGTGTTGTAGCCCAAGAGCAGTAGGGGCTCTTGTTCTTTGCAATAAAGAGAGAACATGAGGTCTCTGGACGTCATGGAGGAGAGTAAAGAATGTTAAAAGCAAACAGTACTAGGCAATTTTTATCAGGTGAATGTTGCCTCTCCGTTCAAACTATTATTATGAAAGACCTTTGTCGCTAGTCTAAAATGCTTTGAAGCAAAGCTTTAAATCCTGCCTTCCTCTTTACCCCAATTCTTAATCCCAATTATACCAGCAGGAAAGTGAATAACAAAGGTTTAGGTTTTACAAATTGGAGACATGGCTGTTCTGTATATAATAAAGTACAAAAATAGTCTACCTTAAGGCTATGGTTAGTAGCTTTACTGTTGCTGCCTTCAAATATTTTGACTGATGCTATTTAAAAACAACAAATCTCACCAAGAAGGGAAGTTTTATAGGAAGAAAAAGGTATTTCAGTCTGGAATTAGGATTTAAGGAGGGAGAAGTTTATGAGATAATACAGAAGTAATGAAATTAACATTCAATGATTGTTTCTCTGAACTTTGAAATTCTTACTCCACCTTCCCACTTACTGATTTATAATAACTTTAATAGTTAATATTTACTGAATTTTACAATGTGCTAGACACTGTTCTTAATAAGTGCTTCACATGATATCTCAAATTTGTAATAATCTTAGGACACAAGTACTGTTATCACTTCTTTTCAGATGAAGAAACTGAGGGCCAGACTGTTTATCAACTTACTAAGTCCACAGAACTAAAGGAGCAGAACCAGGATTCAGATTCTCTGTTCTTAGCCTTTACTTCATACTTCGCTCACAAACATAGTCCTCACCTCCCCCGGTATACCTCACTTTATCTTAAAGTCTGAACCTTACGTGTTGAACTGCATGCCTGGTTGTAAACATATCCCCTAGTTTGGTTTCTTCTGTGACTCATCAGATAGTCCCTTGCAGAGATCTCTGATTCTGATTAGAAGAAGATAAACCTAGGAAAGCTGAGGGTGCAGAACAGGTAAGTAGTATGTTAGGGAAACATAAGAGGTTGTTGAGCTTGTCCACAAGACAATAGTTAAAAATTAAAATGAAAAATGAATTGGCTTATGTAGTAAGAACAAGTACAGGCATAACTTGGCTATATTTCAGGTTTGGTTCTAGGCCATCACAATAAAGTGAGTCCTAATCATTTTGGTTGGTGCAGGGAGTCTTTCCTTCAATTTGTACAAAACACAGCATCTGTGAGGCGCAGTAAAGAAAGCACAATGAAATATGTCTGTGTTTGTATAGCATTTTGTACTTAGAAAGTACTATTATGTTTATGAAGTTTAGAAAGTACTATATTAAACTATTACTCTGTTTTCACAAATGAATCTACACACTTGAATAACTGACTTGCTCAAAATCACTTAGCTGTGTTTTTAGTTGAAACTGGAATAAAATATAGGCAGGATTAATAATGAAGATAGCAAATAGAATATGAGATGCAGTTTATTTAGGTGAACCCAGAGCCAACCATTTCAAACAGAAGTCCATGAGCAAACTTCCTAGGACCACATTTATGTAGTCTATATATATTAAACAC
>CM052539.1:102238538-102263786 GCA_028533065.1 Trachops cirrhosus | reverse complement strand
GAATAGAAGGGGAAATGTAGAAGCTAAAGAACTTATGACACATGGACATGAACTAAAGGGGGGGAGTGGGAGAGGGTGTTCAGGGTGGAGGGGAATGAAGGGGGGATAGTAGGACAAATGTAATAGCATTATCGATAAAATATGTTAAAAAAATGGCAAAACACATTCTCCTGCTCTTGGTAGGAACTCTTCATCAGTCACATCACTAGCTAAAAACAATAATGAGCTAATTAATTTGACAAGAAGTCGGTCTGAAAATCTTGAAATTCTCAAGAATAATTTTTGAAATACAAAGTTATCATTCCCTATTGTTAAAGTCAAAGGTATCTTAGTCTTAGGGTACTAAGTTTAAATATGCTTGAGATGTAGCCAATACCAGTGTGAAGATTTCACAATTATCAAAGGATTTAAAGACTGAATCTGTGACTGTTAATGGGGCGGGGGTAGCAAATTAAAAAAAAATTGAAGGGCCTTAAATAATTAAAAATTTTAAATTACACCTCATTCATTTTTATTTGTGTATGTCTCGTGTGCATATCATGGGTAGATGAGTACAAGAGTAGATATCTTATAACTGCAGAATATATTGAAGATAGTGAAAAAATTTTTACTAGGAGGGTATGAAATTTAAAAAACATTATAGGCCACCGTTTTAAACAAAGATTAATTTCCAGATGGGTGAAGGAAAGAACATTCCTGGCAAAGAGAAGAGGTTATCCATATCAGAAATGTAACAAGGTATTCAGAGATCTGAAGGTAGTTTGAAATTATGTAACATATAAGATCTGGACCTAAAAAGGAAAACAGTATTGGATAACAGACATATAGTTAAGTAAATTATGTTATATTAAGTACATATTATGCAGCCAATAAGAATAATAAATACAAAGACTAATAGCAACTCAGAAATAATGCTAATTGAATAATACAGAACTTCAAATTATGTTTCCAGATCTATAAAGTTATGTACACTTGGATCAAGATAGAAAAGGAAGACAGAAGTTATAATAATTTTGTTAATATATTTGCATGTTTATAGATGAAAATATTCACTTTAAATATTTTTAATATTTCTGTAATAAATTTAGCTTTAAAGGAAATCATCCCCCCAAATAATTCATTTTTATGCTGTGGTTCACGTACTCCTTAGAAAGCTTCTGATCACATGGAATTCTTAACTAAAACTCCAATTTTTTTAGCAAAGCTTTTCAACTAACATTTTTATTGAAAATTCTTTGTAATATGAGTTAAATTAATAACACTAACCAATATTTATTGAGTACATACTATGTTCAAGACATCTATCTGATATGAAGAAATACATGAGCGATATGAGTGGCTCTGTGCCCTTGGAGAGCTTATCCTTTGGGGAAACAGCCACGCGAAAAGTTAAATAATTATTAAAAATCATGTTCTGAATCAATAAACAAGTTGTGAGGCAGAACATAATTTGTTAATATGATTGTACCCATGCTCAAATGAATTGTTCATGCTGTCCATCCTATTTATAATAAGTGGATAGAGCACACCAAGATAGATCTTAAAGGATAAGTAGTCAGATTTGGAGATGAAAGCAGAAAAGAGGTAAATTATTTTCTACTACTTTATTTCTAGCACATTAGACAAACCCCCACTCAGGAAACTCTTATGTTGGTGGAGTTGTTAGCAATTAAGAATAGTGTGAGTGTGTTCATCTAATTTCAGGAAAACAAGTTTGGCTAGGACAAAAGCTAATAGAAGAAAGTAATGGAAGATAAGGTTTAAAAAGCAGTGTAGGGCCAGATTTGACAGAGCTTTGAATGTTTCACCAAGAAATCTGTTTTTTTTCTTATAGACAGTGGAGAACTATGGGAGGTATTTTAGTAAATGTAAGACATTGTCACTGTAGGAAAGTATGGGGAGAAACAAACTGCCCTCTACCCTCGAGGTTTTCTGACTAATAATCAAATAGACATAAGACAGATTAGCAAGAGAAAATAACAAAATTTAATGTATAATATATGTATAGGACTCCCACATATGTGAGAAAGTCAGACTCCACATGTAGGAGAGGTTCACATATAGAGAGGGGATCTAGTTATATAAGACATTCTGAGCTAGGGATGAGGTAATGCACATGGGAGGCTTTAAAAGATCACTGCAGGATGATAAAAAGAGCAGATATTTAGTAAATAAAAGTTTGCCCTGCCATATAAGAGGGCCAAAAAGGATATTGCTCAATGTTTCTTACTGGCAAGGTCCCTCATTTAAGTCCTAAGCTAAGAGGAAGGACAAAAGTTCCTTTTGCACATGACGTGAAAATTACCTGTAACTCAAACCCACTTACCACAGAAGCACATCTTGGGATGACTTCTGAACTCCCAGAAAATACACTCTTCCTGTTGCTGAAAATGTGTCCAGGGACAAAACACAGCATACTTGGTCATGCTTCTTATAACCAATGAGGTATGACCTATTGGGAAAGTAGTGGATGACTACCCAAGAAGAAGAGGGATACTGTTAGAAACTGCCAATATAAAGTGGACTTTGGTTGTATTAAAATTTTCATATCAAGCCTTTGATGGATCACTTAATTACTCTAATTTTAACATCTAAAGGAGCATACTATCTAAGATAAAAGGAAAACAAACCCTTAATGAATCCTGTGTTTTATGCTTATCACATTTTTGTTCCTAAGTGCATATAAAAGTAAGGTTAATATAGTGCTGATGAGATTATTATTTCAAACTGTTTCAATTTCATTTCTTTTACTGTTTCTTTTATTGTTTCTATTCACATTTTTGAAAAGAGCTTTTTTAAAAAAGTAAATACTTTCACATTGAATTGAATAAATGAATTCACATGAATGGAATTGGAAATAATAAGTTGAAAACAGTAACTCAATATGCTTTGACTAGCATATTTTGTAACAACAAACTCTGGGTCATTCAGGCTTGTTTTATGTGCATTAAAATGTAATTAATATAGTCCTGAGAAATTCTCAGTTGGAACAAATACTTTAGGAGCTCATTAGCCAGCACTAAATCAGAAATACTCATATTTCTACTTCATATGGAAGTAGGTCTCATATCTCAGAATAAAAGTCTTCAGGTCTTTAACCTATATCATGTTGATGGGGATTGTGAGTTGGAAAGAAAACTGGTGTTCTGTTTCTTGGCTCTTCAATATCTTGACTTGGAGGAGGAAAAAGCTTGAAAAAAATTAAGAACGCCCATGGATTATCCAAGAAGGAATTCCAGAATGCAGAGAGTACTTGCTCCCTCAGGCAGGCCACAGTTTCATTTTGATTGTGGCTATCAAGATGCATGATCGCTCTAACTTCATTTCTATGCCCTGTACGATGGAATTCTGAAAGGGAATGGGAGAGAATGCACAAAGTTCCGAGGAATGTGTGTTCTTTTGTAGCATCTAGCTCAGACAGTAGTAGGAAGTGCCAGATATCACCAGAAAGGACTCTTGTGGGGGAGATTTTATAGCTCAGTTTTAATTAATAATAAATTAGTTATTTTAAAAACCATTAATATTTCACACCTGTTTATTATTTTTATAATTTATATTGTATATAAATAGCATTAGTAATGTTGAGTACTTAATGTTGAGTACTTAAAAATAATTTAGGAAAACCATTTCTCTAATTTTAGGAACATTCAAGAGTCAGGAAAATACTCAGATTTTTTTTTCTTTTCAAGGCATTAACATGTCTGAGACAGTGGAGCACATCCTCCTGTTTGTATATACTCTTCTACTTTCTCTAACCATTTTTTGACAATTTGAATATAGTTTTCACATTTAGTCTTCTTATCAAAAGTGATCCAGTTATTTGGGGTTTTTTATCACTAAGTGCTTTGGCTGTGATTCTGTAAAATTCATCAATTTTATCGGTCTGTGTTGGAGAACACATGAAAAGACATAATTCTAATTACACTAAGAAGTGCTTATTATAGCCCTGGCTGGTGTAGCTTAGTGGATTAAGCATGGGCCTGTAAACCAAGAGATCACGGTTCGATTCCCAGTCAGGGCACATGCCTGGGTTGCAGGCCAGTTCCCGGCGGGGAATGCACAGGAAGCAACCATACATTGATATTTAAAATTTAAAAAAAAAAAGAAGTGCTTATTATAAATCTACTGTGTGCCTAGATCTGTGTCAGATATGATGGAAAACATGCTTACTTCTAGCAAATTGAGAAAACTGCTGTATATGTTTTAAAACCTAACTATGTTCTGTTCAACTGCATTTTAAAATATTTTCAAGGTCAAGGGTTATGATCCCTTTTAGTATTAAAAATAAATATCTTATAGAGCCAAATCAACTGGAACTCTGAGTAACCTCTTCTAGAGGTCAAACTTTGAATCTAGCATGAAAGGAGTTAAAGTGAAGTGCTTCTAAGCTCCAGAGAAACCATTGAGTGGGAGGAAAAAACCAACAGGAGTTGCCAAAAGAGAACACATACAAGGTTTGCCTTTATATCTAATTTCCTTCCTGCTTAAATGGAATTACATTAAGATGTAAAGTGTTCCTCTTGATCTTAGTTGATACTGGGCACACAGTAGGAACAGTAAATGTTGGCAAAATGAGCAATCTGATTGCAACTGAAAAAGTAAAAACCAAATTATAACCACTACAACTACAACTTTATAACATGTGGATGAGGACTCAGAGGAAATGTCCAAAAATATAAACAATTGTTTTATTCATTTGTTGGTTTTCTGAATTTTGTAATTGCATTTAAATTTTTTCCCATTATTGTTACAGTATAATTTGGGTATCAAATTTTTAAAATTAGATGCATTCAAATATAACACAAGCACAGCTTGGGATGAAGCTCTGTCCACCACTGGGGTTCAAACATGTCTTGGCATATCTGGCAAATTGGTGGGTTTAGACTTCCAAGAGGTGATTTACATAAAGGTTTTGGCAGAAGTCTGTAAGGGAGTGTGGATAGCATTGAGGAGGGTGTTTGGCCTGGGTTCTTTTCAGTCAATTTTCACTCCTACAATGCACCAGCCAGTGTTCTGATTGGTCAGTGCCCATGTCTCATGCCAGCTATTCACCCATTTGTATGTCACTCTTGGATTGAGGTGACATTGCCTTACCTATCTTAAAGATTCATACTCTAATGTAGCCTCATGGGCTTCCCTTGGAAAGCACCATAAGCAGAAATAGGAGTGACCTAAGATCTTCATTACATCACAAAATAAATCCAAAGATGGGGAAGTTTAGGAAATACGGCATAATTTTTTAATATTGAAGCACCAGAAAACAGAAGCATTTTGATTCCTTGAGGACCACAATGAAAACCATAAAAATTTCTAGTAAAAGGTGCTGGTGACCTGGTTTACTGGGTCTGGCTCAATGATGAGCACCAGAATTGTTCAAAGACAGCAAGAACTTCAACAATTGACATCCATGTGGCCGCAGATAAGACTTTTTCTTGAGCCCATGTAAAACACTATCTAAAGAACCTTAGAAATTACAGGGCTTTGCTAGGAGCTGGATGTCCTGCACCAGCAGGCAAAGACAGGAGCTATTGAAATGTGGATTATAATGCCATTATTAATAAATTCATAATTATGATTTTAGTTCATAATAAGATGTGAGAAGTGAACCTGCTATTCCCTCACTTTTCTACATCTTTCTTATTTGTGTGAGCATTTCACAGAACTGAGGGTACTCTCACAGTTTTTTAAAATACAGGGCACATTTTTTATGGCGTGACCCATTAATGCCAGTAAAAAATAGTTCTTCATCTAGTATTCAACCAAAGAAACAGTGGTATGTTCCAATATGGGGAGAAAAACTAGCTGAAATTAATTTATTGGCATTTCAGGTCTTTTAATGGGTAATTTTGGATATACGTAATTTGCACCTAAAATGCTGTGTTTAGAACCTAAACCTTGTCCAAGAGGCAACTTCAGGGTTTTACCTTTCAAATAAAGCTTAATAGTTTATAACAAACATCATAGTATTAGATGTGTACTGAAACATGTGAGGTAGATCCTACTCCCATTTTATAGATTTTTAAATGGAGGCAAAAAGAACTAATTAGTTCTTCTGGCTCAACTTTGCCATATTGATCAAATATAGTCATTGAGTTGCCACAGGTATATGGAATTCCACTATGTTCTTGGAATAATATTTTTTAAAATACATGATGGTATACTCTGAGCAGGTAGGAGAAGTTTCAGAAAATGAGAGTAGTCTATAATGTGATATCCTTTCCTTAAAAAAAAGAAAAGAAATTCATGGGCCTCTTTTTCTCATTGGTCTATTTACTCCTTTTATGTCTTATACTGATTAGTGTTTAATAATTGTATAAAATAAATAGATGCCTTGGAAAACATTTCTTGGAGTACAGAACAGTGTTCATGGCATGTGATATATGAATCAGGGATTTTTTTAAAAGGTAGGATGTACATATAGAGTCCCACCGGATATGAAGCATGGTTGCAGTTGGAATGGAATTAGTGAACAAACCTGTTATATGCAAAGTATTGCTCTTAATGAGAATTCTCAAAAAAGAATATAAGACTTGATCACTGCCCTTAATAATTTGTAGTCTAGCTAGGAAGGGATAAAATATAGACTAGGTTATAGATCATTATTGATCCAAGCTAGCATATAATAAATAGCAAGAAAATGAGGATATACATATATAAGTATATAAATTCAGGGGATAGCTAAACTTGAGAATGGAATGCTCTACTAGCCATACCCATCTTGCACACCCACTCCTGTGGATAGAATAATGTCCCCCACAAGAAAAAGGAATTCCATTACAAAAATTTTTTAAAAGATGATATTTTTTAAAAAAAATATCAGTCTGTTCTCTATATCTTATCAGTCTGTTTCTATTTTGTTAGTTTATTTTGTTCATTAAATTTCAAATATAAGTGAAATCATATGGTACTTGTCTTTTTCTGACTGGCTTATTTCACTTAGCACAATACTCACAATAGGAAAACCAACACTACAGTTTCCCTAGGCAACTGTAGGTCAATTTAGTTAATAAATTTCAATAAGATATTTGCCACACCCAAAAAGCAGCAGGAGATGCAAGGCCAGTGCTTAAAAGGAAATCTGGAGCTATATCAAGAGAACAAGGATTATCTGCAAGTGATTGATCACTGACTGTAAGGATGACTGAAACATCTGAGAAAGAAGGAGGTTACAGAACAGAGAGTTAAGATGTTTACTCCCTCTCACTTTTAAGGATTATGAAGATGTGGAAATAGTAGAAACAATGGTTCAACAGGGTAAGCAGTAAACCATTATGTCAATTTTTTTAAAGGCCACAAAATGATAGTATATTTAGCATTAGGAAGTAATATAGTCCTCTATAAGTATGTAGACTCAATTATGAAGGTAAGTTCAGGTTGCAGAGCAATTTTGAATAAATAAAAGAAAAATCGAGATATGAAAATCAAGGGTTAGAAGTAGGGAAGAATACACTAAGAAGTAGGGAAGAATACACTAAGAGGATACCAATGTTTTGGGGGGAGGGAAAATAGAAATTGTCCTGACCCCAGTTGTGTCTTACAGGGACAACTTGAGGTCAATATGATGGAAGCCAAGAGTTGGCATACAGACATGTATTCTTCTAAGTTAAGATGTATATTACTTGCTAATACAATGGAAAAACAAGCTGTAGTTTGTAATATCCCTCATGGCAAAAATACAAATTAAATTGAGATAATTCATATTGATATTTTGTACATTTGCAGGAACATTAGTAATCTATCAGATTTTGGCAAAGACACACTAAAATTTATCTCAAGGTGAATGAATCAAAAGTTGCAAATTTTAAAGACTGACTGAAACCTATCAAACAATCTAATAGATTCCCCCACCCCTTTGGAAATTGGCCAAGGACCCAGTGAATCTGGGGACCAACTTCAGTGCTTTTGCCAGATGTCCATTTAGAGGACTGGTCCCTTGCCTTGAACTTTAATGTTGAGGCCATAACTTATTGGCATCCAAGTCACAACTAATGAAAGAGGCCTCATTGTGCTCCCTAAAGAAATGTTCCCTGTCAAAATTAGGATAACCTTGCTTTAGGAAGAAGATGTATACCATGCTGACAAACAAATGATGATTTGCCAATCAAAATCCATTGTGGTTAGCAAAGGAACCTCATATAATCCAGAAGGGAAATGGTGTTCCAAACAGTTGATGCCCTAGGGACCTACTGAAGGCTATGCTAAGGGCAAAATAGTAGTATCTGGGGATTGCGCTAACTTAATTACCTGGCAAATCAGAAACCACCTTGGTAAAGGTAAATCCTTGAGTTGGGGATTTAAGTCCTAGGTGTTAAGGTATAGGGCAGGAATAGCAGAAGTGAGGACCTGTGATAGCATTCCACTTCTGTATCAATGGCATACATGGATAATAGATAACTCATTCTCAGGGTCCTTCTTGTTCCACAGAGAATTTTAGGTAGGCACTATTTACCAATGGGAATTGTCAGGTCATTTAAAACCTATTTTTTTTTAAAAAATTTATTGAATTTATTGGGGGGACATTGGTTAATAAAATTATATAGTTTTCAAGTGTACAATTCTATAATATATCATCTGTATGTTGTATTGTGTGTTCACAACCCAAAGTCAAGTCTCCTTCTATTCCCTCTTTACCCTTCCACCTTCCCTCACTCCCTTTTCCCTCTGGTAATCACCATGCAGTTGTATGTGTCTATGAGGTTTGTTGTTTGTTTTGCTTAATTCCTTTGCCTTTTTCACCCAGTCCCCCAAACCTCTTCTCTGACAGCTGTCAGGCTGTTCTCTGCATCTTATCAGTCTGTTTCTATTTTGTTCGTTAGTTTATTTTGTTCATTAGATTCCAAATATAAGTGAAATCATATGGTACTTTCTCTGACTGGCTTATTTCACTTAGCACAATGCTCTCCAGGTCCATCCATGCAGTGGCATAAAACCTATTTCCTTGCCTGCAGATTGCTCCCATGTGACAGATGCCTAGTCAGGTGAGAGGATAATGACCCTAAAAAGAACTTGGTTGTGGGAGGGTCTCTCATCTCCCAAAAGTTTGGGGAGCAAAACTGAATAAATGTATACTCATGAAGATGTCCAGGAGGTCAGAGATACACTTTCCATTCAGCTGACCCCAGGAGATGGAATTCCATGTTTCATTCATTACTCACAGCTCTTGGCCCAAGAATATCTTCTCTGAGTAGCCATCAGTAGAGCAAACTTTTCTATAATGAAATATTAATGTGGCCAGATTCCCTAAAAGAGTGTGAGGCCAGTTGCTTGTTGGTCTTGGTTTAGAACTATTTCTGTTGTTGGAAAAAATTTGGTGTCTGAGGGGATGAAATGAAGCATCACTCAAAAATTGTTTTAAAACTTCAAAGGCCTATACTCATGTAGGAGATATGGATATGGATGATTAATGGGAAATAAAAAGTTAAGCCCTGAACTTTTCTTAAGCTTACACTTTTTTACTTAATCAGCTCTTTTTCAATATGATGGCAGTAGAAACTTTCACCTTCTGGGGGGCAAAAATAGTGAGATGTTTGCCTTGACTTTGCTATTATTGTATATGTGTGGCATCTCCAAATCTACTCCAGAGCATCCTACATATTTGTCAGATTGATCAAACTCTCATGTCACTGTCATCACTTTGCTCAGCTGCTCAGTAACCTAAATTGATTCCCTGGCTGTTGTAGAAAATCTAAGCTCTTCAATCTTTCATTCAAAGTCTTCCTTCAACTATTCACCCCTGCTACTCACCCACCAGCCTCTACCACCTTTCCAATCTCATCTCTTCCTGATTCACACTTTAGAAGCACATACTGTCAGAGCTGGTAGTCATTGAAAAAATGTATTTCATAGTTGGGGAACCAAAAACCCAGAGAAGTGAGGTGCTATTTCCAAGGCTACACATTGTCCTTCCACTGTGATCAAGACAGCATGCTTTTCATTCCCCACACAACTTGTTCCTCTGGTCCTAAGCACTCAGACAGGATGAATAGAACTAGTCTCTAGGGAACAGCATGACATGAGATAAATGATGCATGAAGCAATATTGAGCATTTAAAACTCAATGTGCTTGCAACACACTGTGTTTGCAACAAATGACCTTTATGTAGAATTTGCCACCCTCTTAGTAGGGAATTTTCTAAAGCTAGGAATTAATCTGCGAACTTTTATTCCACTGGCTGTGGAAGGGAATTTTGTGACAGTTGTCTTCTATGTAACTAGAATGAGTGGTTCAAGATAAGAAATGATTAACAGGTACATCAGGGTTCCCTGGGGAATGGTGCATGGAATTATTACTAGTTGCCAAGTCTTTCCTCCGAATTGAAGGCAACAAGGTCATTCCAAGGGTAACTGTATTGGGGAACCTCAGTACAATGACCCTGTTATAACTTGCCCAATGAGAAGCTAGGAAACCACACCTTCTTTAGAAAGGTTTATGTGGTAGAAAATGGGAGGTGGTTGGTGACTTAAACCTTACTGATTATCATAAATGGCAGGAAAAGGGAAAAAGTGAAGGAAAAGCCTTGATTACAAGAATATTGTTAAAAAATTAAAGGAAGTTTTGTAAATGTTCAAATACATAATGTAATTCAAAATGGAACTGATCAACTTTCCACATCTGCTTTGATGAGTTGATAAGAATATTTACAATTTCTGTATTAAGTATTTGAAGATAAATTACTCCTTATAAAATATTTCAGGGTGTTCTTACATTTTCTTTAGTATTTAAATCATCACCATGGAACTTACAAATATCTCTCATCTTCATTTTTATATATACATAGACTGTAGTATTTATTCAGATTTCTAAAAATTCCAAGTAAATGGAGCTTGAATTGATATGTCAGTTTTAATATGTCAACAAGTAAGTGCATTAGTCTAAGTGTACAGGTTCAGATTCAGTACTTTTCAGACTTTACCACTAAAAAACATTCCCTTTTGCACCAGGAGCTACCCATAACAAAGGTCAAAGGAGCAGACTTTGTCCTCTGCTCTACAAAATGGAAAATGAGTGTTTGTTTTCATACAAACTTTCAATTCCCCTCCCCACCCAACACACATGTTGCACATACACAAATCCTCAAGTAATTAACTTTTCAGGAAGGTGCTTCTTTTCATCCATGCTATTCTTTGTCCTGACACAGAAATGCACCAAGAGCACAATGGCCCAAGGATGCACCATAACCCAGGGTGAGAAGCAGAGTGTGCTTGACCTATATTACTTAGGAAAGACTTTAGAGGTCCTGTCATCAAATTTGAATAGGGAAAAGTGGTTGCACTTTGCATAAACAAAAACCCAATAAATGTCTGTTAAATTGAACTTGTTGACTGTTGAAATGGGAACTCCTTGTAACTGAAGAGTTCTATGTAAATATAATGTACTAATAATATAAAGATCAATATTAGGCAATCAGTCCATTGATATATGGTTTAGTTAAGCCCAAGACTCAAGAAAAACAGCAACATGTACTTTTATAACTTCCTCCTCTCAGAAGGGCTTCAGTTTCTTATCTGTTTAACTTTTTCAGTGAATAGTATCACCTTGTTTGAGACCAAAGTAACTCTGCTTGCTTCCTTTCAATTCTTTATTGACAGTTTACCACCTCTCAAAGAGCAAGGGGATCTCTCCCTTCCTGGCTTTTGCTCCTTGCTCTAAACATAGATTGAAAATCCATTTTGCTTGACTTGGCATTTGGCGTGAGTCTTGATTCACTCCAGTATTTGTCTTCCTAACACACCAGATGCAGAACCATGTAGTATCTTCTTACTTCTGGGTTAAATACACATCAGACAGACCTCAGATCCTACCTTTGTCCTGTCCTCAGCCCCACATGACCTCCACCTGCAGGACCCAGCCTGCCTGAGGCTGCAGGTCAGTTCTCCCTAAGGCCTGAGGAGTATCAGCAGCTTCAGCCCCAGTAGTCTGAAACTAGCTTATTGTCTGTCCACAGAGTACTAGCAGTGAAAAATGGGAGCCTGTGAGGCTTTGGAGTAATAGCATCTCCAATCAGCCATACAGCTGAAAGGCAGCAGGGTGCAGTGGAAAAAGCAATGGCTAAGGAGCCAGGCAGATGTGGAAGGTTAAGGTTAGTGTCCCATCCTGAGTCTTAGCTATATGATCTTGGGCAAGTCACTGAACCTTCCTGAACCATCTGTTTCTTTATCCATAATGGGGAGGTTGTGTCTAATGCCCATTCCCTATAGGAGCTCTTTCTGGTAAATATATTTAGTCTTCTATTACACCATTTTCTGTTCGAGAAACTAGAGGCTTCCTTTTAATTTTATATCTCAAATTATCTTCTTGTCTTTCCATACCTTTAAATCATGCCTTCAAGCCATAAAACTATCAGAGGGCAGGAATGCCTAATTAATAATCACAATAATAGCTAATATTTAGTGAGGGCTAATTATGGGTAAGTACTGACTTAAGCACTTGACGTGGATTGTTGTACCTAACTTTGCAATAATCTTATGAAGTAGGTAGTATTATTACTGCCATTGTATAGATGAAGAAATTGAGACATAAAGTTGTTAGGCAACATGCCTAGGGCCACATAGCTAAGAAGTAAGGAGGGATACAGCAGAGACTGGGAGAGAAAGTTCTTAGTTAAACCAGTAAGTTATTCTTTTTCCTACTTCAAGCAATGGGCATGCCTAATTCACTACAGGTAATAATGAGTGAAAGTATTGCCTGGTGTCACAGTGCCTTATTTGTTGAATATCTTCTGGGTACAAAGCAATGCAGAGGAAATTTGCACTGTGGAGCATTATTAAAGAAGGAAAAGACAGCTCTTGTCCTCAAGAAAATCAGAAGCTATTAGGGAAGCAGACAGAGAAATAGTGAACTTCAATACAAATAAAATAAAGTAAGTGCTTCAAGAGTACTACCGTCTACATACCACTGGATCTGGAGATGGGAAAAAAACACACACATCAGTGGTATCCAGAAACCTTGATTAAAAAGTCTATCTTTGAGTTGACTCTTGATGGACAAGAAGGACTCTAAGAAGCTGAGAAGTGAGAGAAAGACATTCCAGGCAAAGGAACCACATGAGCAAATACAATGAGTCACCATTGACTCACTAACCTCAGTGCAGGGCTTGTTTCTGGAATAGAAAGGAGCTTGGGGTTTCTAAGCCTTTGTGTATTTTTGAGAAAGCCCTAATTTGGTAGATGGTAGATGGAATTTAATCTCCTAAAGTTATCTAATCCAATAATCCATCTAATGCCTAACTCTCTTCTAAAACCTTCCTGCCAAGTGGTCATCAAAGCTAAACTCATGCTCCTAGCAACAGATATATTATCTCCTAAGTAGCTGAGCTCATTACTTTCTGAGATTATATTACTGATTTATTTATCTACTTATTTATTTGCTTATTGTCTGTCTGTCAGACTAGAACTCAAGTTCCATGAGGATAAGGATTGTCTTGCCAATCATGTATCCTCAGTGCCTAGCATGGAATAGACATACAATAAATATTTGTTGAAATGAATGCATTCCATCTCAGGATAACTCTGACATTTATAACATTATTAAGTTATTTCTGCAAGATAGTCTTTTCTAAAAAATACTTTTAGATTTTATTGTTCTTCAAGTACAGTTTTCTGCCTTTTTTCCCCAACTTCTCCCCCGTATCCCAGCCATCCCTACCTCTCTTCCCTGATTCCACCCCTCCTTGTTTTTGTCTGTTTGTCCTTTATAGTTGTTTCTGAAAACCCTTCACCTTTTTCCCCACATTATCCCCTCCTATCTTCCCTCTGGTTACTGTCCATTTGTTCTTAATTTCAATGTCTCTGGTTATATTTTGTTTGCTTGTTTGTTTTGTTGATTAGGTTCCAGTTAAAGGTGAGATCATGTGGTATTTGTCTTTCACCGTCTGGCTTATTTCGCTTAGCATAATGCTCTCCAGTTCCATCCATGCTGTCACAAAGGATAGGAGCTCCTTAACAGACATATGGACCAATGGAACAGAACAGAGAGCCCCAAAATAAACCAAAGTGTCTATGGTCAATTAATATTTGTCAAAGGGGGCAGCAGCATAAAATGGAACAAAATAGCCTCTTCAACAAGTGGTGTTGGGAGAGCTGGACAGCTACATGCAAAAAAATGAAACTTGATCACCAGCTTACACTATACACAAAAATCAATTCAAGGTGGATTAAAGACCTAAGTATAAGTTGTGACACCATGAAAGTCCTTCAGGAGAACATAGGCAGGAAAATCTCAAATATTCCACGCAGCAATATTTTCACTGATATGTCTCCTAGAGCAAGGAACATAAAGGAAAGAATAAACAAATGGGATCTCATCAAAATAAAAAGCTTCTGCACGGCTAAAGAAAATACCATTAAAATGAAAAGAGAACCAACCGAATGGGAAAACATATTTGCCAATGATACCTCAGACAAGGGTTTGATCTCCACAAGATAGTCTTTTACATATATGAAGACAACTATACATGCCTCTTGTATTATCTCCAGGTTAAATATCTCCTATTGGTCAACAATTTCGCATGAGATATATAACTTTGGGGCCCTTCACTCTTCAGAGTACTTTCATATAAACTCCATTTTGTCTCTACTTCTTTATATGTGTTGTCATAAGAACAGAAGGTAGTACCTGCAACTTTGTGTCACCCTCCAACTAAAGAGGTTAGATTACCTTTCTTGTTATAGGTCTTACAGTGTGACCCAAGAAGGCAGTTTGTTGAGGTCCACATCACACTGTTGCCTCATGGTTCTCTAATTGTCAGCTAACTACCCTCCTTTCCACTGCCTATACTGCTTGCTAGTTTCTACTGCCTGCTCACATCTCCCTTACCTTGACTTGTACAGGTACCATATTTTGCCATGTATAATGTGCTCCCGCATACAAAAACCTATGTTTTTGGCCCAAAATTTCAGGGAAAAAATCCTTCATTTTAATTTTTAAATATATTTATTTCTATTTTGATACTTGTTATTTTATTATAAAGGAATTTTAGCATTTGTATTTGAACATATTATGGTACAAGAAATTTTATGTAACAAATAATTATAAAACACAAGACTAGATACAAGGTACAAGAAATTTTATGTACCAGTAACAAATTTACAATACCAGTTTGACACTGCTCCAGAATCCAGATCTTCACTTCCTGCTCCATCTCCGGCCGCTTTGGAGGTTTCCCTCACATTGCCTTCTTCTGTCTTGGCATCTGAAGAAGCTTTTCTTCTTGTTGCTTCCACAATCTGATGACACTGTCTGTGGGAGGAGGTCCAAAGTGTCTCTTGGAAGCTCCGTTGCCATGCTTTTTAGCATATTTAATAACTTTTAGCTTAAAGCTTATAGTGTATGAAAACTGTTTCAACAATTTCCAAGGGATTTTCCAATAATTACTCCCGCCTAAAGTGTGTGAAGAGACACATCACATTGTTCACCCTGTGGTAATAAAGTTGGCAACACCTATCAAGTGCATAACAATCACCATCATCTATCTTACTCTGTGGATAACAACATGTTGCTCTTTGTCTCATTTCGTTGAATCGGTGGCTGAAACTGCTTTCATTGCAAGTTTGTCATAAGTTTCAACAAAACCAATTTTTATATTCCAAAGCATTATTTGCATAAGGATATTGTTATTGCTTTCTAGAATTACAGTTTTAATGCCTAAGCATAAATAAAAAAATTAACATTTATATACATAAGGATTTAGTGCTACCTATGTATAATGTGCATCCTTATTTTTCCCTCAAAACCTTTGTCGAAAAAATACACAGTATACACAGCAAAATATGGTAGATTTTGTAAACCTAGCCCAAGGCCTTACATTTAGGAGGCTATTACAATACTCTAGGGCAAAGACACAGGTACTGAACTAGGGCAGTGTGACCAGAAAGGATGAGGCAAAAGGAGAAACATACCTCATGCATGAACAACAGGACTTGCAACATACTGATTTAGTGACTACTAGCACACTTTCTCAATGGTCCTTTTCTCTCCAGACCACTTACGAATCAGGAGTTAATTCCCAACTTTTCCATACCTCACTGTCTCCTAGGCAAGCATACAACCCTTTTTAAGTCTTTATTTGTATTTTTCCTGGTTGCACTATAGAAACATATTGGAAAAAATTAAATGCAGCAAGATATGCTAGCCTGGATGACTGAGAGAATGGTGGTTCTTTAAGATTTTAAGGTGATAATGAAGCATTTGTGTTTGAGACATGTGAACTTGGAAGACTGGGGATATATAGAAGCAGCTTGACATTTTTTTAGTACTTTGGAATTGTAGTGCAAAGGTGAAATGAAGACTTGTTAGTTAGACAAGATTTTAAGCAAACTCATCAAGAAAAACAGAGAGAGGACCCAAATAAACACAATCAGAAGTGAAAGAGGAGAGATTACAACTGATAGCACAGAAATACAAAGGATTGTAAGAAATTACAATGAACAACTATATGCCCAGAAATTTGAAAACCTAGGTGAAATAGACAAATTCCTAGAAAATATGATCTTCCAAAACTGAATGAAGAACAAGCAGAAAGCCTCAACAGACCAATAACAGCAGATGAAATTGAAGCAGCAATTAAAAAACTCCCAGCACACAAAAGCCCTAGACTGGATGGTTTCATAGGAGAATTTTACAAACCATTTAAGGAAGAGCTAACCCCTATCCTTCACAGACTATTCAAAAAAATTCAAGAGAGGGAAGACTCCCAAACTCTTTTAATGAAGCCAGCATCATCCTAATCCCAAAGCCAGATAAAGACACAATGAAGAAAAAAAACTATAGGCCAATATCACTGATGATCATAGATGCTAAGATCCTCAACAAAATATTGGCAAACTGCATCAAGCAATACATTAAAAAGATCATATACCATGATCAAGGGGGATTCATCCTAGGGAAGCAAGGGTGGTACAATATTCACAAATCAATAAACATAATACATCACATAAACAGAAAGACAAAAATCACATGATCATATCAATAGATGTGGAAAAAGCATTTGATAAAGTACAGCACCCATTTATGATAAAAACATTCAGCAAAATGGGAGTAGAGGGAGCATTCTTCAACATAATAAAGGCCATATATGAGAAACCTACAGCTGACATCATACTCAACAGGTAAAAATTAAAAGCTTTCCCACTAAGAACAGGAACAAAATGAGGGTGTCCATTTTCACCACTTTATTCAACATAGTATTGGAAGTCCTGGCCACAGTGATCAGATAAGAAAAGGAAATGAAAGGCATCCAAATTGGAAGGGAGGAAGTAAGACTGTCACTGTTTCCAGATTACATGATATAGTGTACATAGAAAACCTTATAGACTCCACCAGAAAACTACTCCACCTAATAAGCGAATTTGGCAAAACAGTGAGGTACAAAGTCAATAGTCAGAAATTGAAGGCATTTTTGTACATGAACAATGAAACATCAGAAACAGAAATTGGGGAAAATCCCATTTGCTATAGCAACAAGAAAAATAGAGTGCCTAGGAATAAACTTAACCAAGGAGGTAAAAGACCTGTACTCAGAAAACTACACAATACTGAAGAAAGAAATTAAGGAAGACATGAAAAAATGGAAGCATATGCCATGTTCATGGGTTGGAAGAGTTAACATCATCAAAATGTCTGTACTACCCAAAGCAATCTATAGATTCAATGCAATACCTATTTAAACACCAATGACATATTTCACAGGTATAGAACAAACATTTCAAAAATTTATATGGAACCATAAATGACCCCAAATAGCCACAGCAATTATGAGAAAGAAGAACAAAGTAGGAAGGAATCACAATACCCGACATCAAAATATATTACAAGGCCACCATAATCAAAACAGTCTAGTATGGGCATTAAGAACAGACACATAGATCAATGGATGAGAATACAGAGTCCAGAAATAAGTCCAAGTCTCTACGGTCAATTAATATTGGACAAAGAAGGCAGAAGCATAAAATAGAGTAAAAATATCCTCTTTAACAAATGCTGCTGGGAGATCTGCACAGCTACATGCAAAAATATGAAACTCAACAACCAACTTAACACCATAAACAAAAATAAACTCAAGATGGGTAAAAGACAAATATAAATTCCAACACCATAAAAGTCCTAGAGGAGAACATAGGCAGGAAAATCTCCAATATTCCATGCAGCAATATTTTCACCAATATACCCCCTAGAGCAAGGGACATAAAGAAAAGAATAAACAAATGGGACTTCATCAAAACAAAAAGCTTCTAAAAATAAAAAATAAGTAAAAAGCATGGCTAAAGAAAACATCAGCAAAATGAAAAGGGAACCAACTGTGTGGGAAAATATGTTTGCAAATGACACCTCAGACAAGGGTTTGATCTCCAAAGTATATGAAGAACTCGCATGACTCCACTCCAGGAAGACAACCCAATTAAAAAATGGGCAAAGGTATCAGACTGTCAGCTGATTTCTCAAAAGAGACCTTACAAGCAAGAAGGGGATGGAAACAAGCATCCCAAGTCATGAAAGACAAGGACCTACATCCCAGATTGCTCTATCCAGCAAAGCTTTCAATTAGAATGGAAGGGCAGATCAAGTGCTTCTCAGATAAGGTCAAGTTAAAGGAGTTCATCATCACCAACCCCTTATTTTATGAAATGTTAAAAGTACTTACCTAAGAAAAAGAAGATAAAAAACATGTACAGTAAAATGACAGCAAACTCACAATTAACAACCACACCTAAAACAAAAACAAAAAGAAACTAAGCAAACAACTAGAACAAACAACTATTTCTCCACAGAAATGGAGATCACATGGAGGGTTAGCAACAGGGGAGTGGGAGGAGGAGAGATGGGGAAAAGGTACGGAGAATAAGTAGCATAGATGGTAGATAGAAAATAGACAGGGGGAAGGCAAGAATAGTATGGGAAATGTAGAAGCTAAAGAACTTATGACACATGGACATGAACTAAAAGGGGGGGAATGTGGGTGGGAGAGGGTGTTCAGGGTGGAGGGGAATGAAGGAGGGTAATGGGACAACTGTAATAATATAATCAATAAAATATATTTTAAAAAGTAAAAAAAAAAAATGGTCAAAGGGCCTGAACAAACACTTCTCCAAGAAGGACATACAGAGAGAGGGCCTAGAGACATATGAAAGGATTCTTAGTATCACTAGCCATCAGAGAGGTACAAATTAAGACCATGATAAGATACCTCTTCACACCAATCAGAGTGGCCATTATAACCAAATCAACAAACAAGTGCTGATGAGGTTGTGCAGAAAAGGAAACTCTAGTACACTGTTGGTGGAAATGCAGAGTAGTGCAGCCACTGCAGAAAGCAATATGGAATTTCCTCAGAAAACTAAAAATGGACCTGCCTTTTGACTCGGCAATTCCACTGCTGGGATTATACCCTAAGAATTCTGAAACGCCAATTCAAAAGAACCTATGCACCCCAATGTTCATAGCAGCACAACTTACAATAGCCAAGTGCAGGAAGCAACCTAAGTGCCCATTAGTAAACGAGTGGGTCAAAACACTGTGGTATATTTACACAATGGAATACTACATAGTGGAAAGGAGGAGGGAGCTCCTCCCCTTTGTAAGAGTATAGATGGATCTGGAGAGCATTATGCTAAATGCTGGGAAGTGCAAGACAAATACCATGTGATCTCACCTACAAGTGGAATCTAATCAACAAAACAAATAAGCAAGCATAATATAACCAAAGACATTGAAATAAAGAAGAAACTGACAGTAATCAGAGGGGAGGTGGGGAAAGGGGGAAAATGGAGGAAAAAATGGGAAGAGTCATCAAGGAACAAGTTTAAAGGACACATGTAAAAAGCCAAAGATGGGTAGGATGGCGGGTGGGAGGTGGGAATGGGTGGGATGGGGGGAGTGCTGGGAGGAAAATGGAGACAACTGTACTTGAACAACAATTTTTTAAAAAGATTTATTAGTTATTGACAAAGATACTTGAAGCTTTGCCTAGAGAATGAGAATGTTGAAAATTGTCTAGACCAAAACAAGGCGTACTATGAACAAAACCTTTAACAATGGCCACACAAAATCGGTATTTGGAAGAGGAATCTCTCAGAAAAAGTGCTCAGAGAGTAGGAGGAAAATGATGCGGTTTTCGTTCAGTCTGCCAAAGCTGAACATTATTGTGAAAAGAAAATAAAATTGTCACATCAAATGTAGCAGAAAGCTCCTGAAGAAAAAAAAGTTCTTAAGAGGTTACTGAGTTTATCAGTGAGGAGGTAGTATAATAATCTTGAAAAAAATAATTCCATGTAAATTGGTGTCTGTTTTGCAAGCTGTTAAAAAAATGAGTAAATTGTAGCACTGGAGTCAAAGCAATAAATGTAGACTGCTATTTTGAGAAGCTGTTATACAATATGTATAAAGTAAGAAGAAACAAATTCATATGAGACTCATGTGACCCACATACTCTACACTATAATATGAGTTTAATTACCACTTCACTGTAAATTCTAATGACTCTAGAATTAGGCACTGTATAGACCTTATGACTACATTAGGTATTTAACAGATCTCACTATATAAAAGAGAAAAATGGAAATCGATTTTTTATGGATAAATTTAATTGAATTTAAATAAGGCTATATGTATTTTCCTGTGTTTTTTTCCTGGTTTCCTTTTAGGTGTCTATTAGATGCCCAATAATTTTCTGTGAAATCAGTGCTCACCTACTTCTGCCTGGCCTGGGTGAGCCCTTTAGACTTTAACCCCAAATAGATTCTGGTTGAATTACTGCTAGGTCTGGTGAATTTCTGGATTTCTTTTATATTGTCTTCTAATCCCCTGGGGTGTGAACTTCTGGGAAGACCCTTTTACCTCCAGCCCTGGTCTCCACCACACATAAACTCATAGGAGGTCAACTTTGGAGGTGACTTTATGGTTCTTCTAGCTTGTCTCCCTCAGTTTCATAGGTGACTGAACTGAGACCCACAGCAGGGAAATGACTTGTTCACAGAGGCATTGCTACACAGTGGTCACAGCATGGTTTTTAGGGTCTGGGATTGAATACTGGATTCATTATTACCTAATTGTATGATATTAAACTAAGTACTTCACCTCCTGCATCTACAGGGCTAAGTATCATCACACCTGCCTCATACCATTGCTGTGTTTATTGATTGAACAACATGTGAAGCATCTCATTCATGCCTGGTGCATGATAGAAACTCAAAGTGTTGATCCCTTCCCCTTTGTATAAGGTTCCATAGCTAATATAACAGAAACAAAACTCAAAGCAAACCCAGGTTTCTGACTTCCAGGCCAGAACATTTTTCTTACACAGGGGCGCTTGATTCGAGGTACCACTGGAAGTATGTGAAGAATTTCCAAGGGGTACAGGTGTGTGGATAGTTCTAAGGGAACTGGTTTCTAGAACCTCAGGTTCCATATGAACTCCATATGATCTGAGTATGCACCGGGTTGAGAGTTTCCTTTTCTTCCTCATACTTCACAATGATTCCCTTGCTTTGTAAAAGACAGTTCAAGTCTTATAGTTGCCCATCACCCTGAAATGTTAAACCTCCAAAACAAAGAAGGGACATTGTGACAATTCCTTTAATCAAAATTTTAAAAACTGTGTCTCAGTCAGTCTCATTTAAGAGATACAATTCCAATAAAATTTTACTTTTTAAGTTTAATTAATATTATTAAAATTTGTGATAATGTGGGTTGTTTTGCTCAGTTGTGCACTCCTAATCATTGTTTCAATGTTCAATGCAAAAGAAACTTTTCAACACTTAGACCTTTATGGTCACAGGAAATTTTTTAAACTTTTAGTTAAACATGCATATAATTTTGTTAAAGAATGATAGGGCGGTCAATAAAAGACTTCCAAACATGTTACTTTAGGTTAAAATCTGTGGAGGAAGTGGGATGATACTATAAGTTCAAGGAGTAAAAATAAACCAAATAAAAATTTCAGCTGTGAGAGAAGAACTTGTTATAAACTTTTTAAATGGTTGAGATGAGTATTAAGATACCCTGGCATAATTTAGATATCATTGCTAAAACTTAAAGAAGTTACAAGATAGATTTATTTATAACATGCTGGAAATTATATCCTTTTCAACTTTAACTTATTGAAAAAATTTAAATATCAACTTAAAATGGTATTTGAAAGAATATAATTTTTCAAAATTATTTTAGGAGATACTGCCTATACTACCCAGAGAAGTCCACAGGCATCTTGGAGTTTGACTCTAGTTCCTGGGTGAGTGAGAGCTTTCCTTTTTGTGTTTTCAGAAAGTACACACACACACATATGCATCATATCCCTGGGGCTTTTCATCCTCTTTCTCTGGCCACACATCCTCTCCTTTGCTCTTTAGGATATGTCTTTGGCTCCAAGCCCTATAAATATACACTTTACTCTTCAGCCCACCCCACACTTGCCCATTTTCTATTGAACTTTTCAATTTCCTGCAACATTGCTAAGGTTGCTCCAGCCATCAGGAGCTCCTCCAGTGGGCTTCTTCCTTCATGTATTGCTCTAATAATAATTCTAAAACTCCAGTGTGCATCAGAAGCACTGACAGAACTTGATAACACAGTCTGCTGGGTCTCACTACCACTAGAATTTCTGATCCAATACGTCTGGAGTAGAACCTGAAAATTTGTATTTCTAACAAATTCCCAGGTGTTGCCAGTGTTGCTGGTCTGGGGACCTCTCTTTGAGAACCACTGCTCTAGGTGGAATGTCTAGTCTGCTCCCCAGAGATCACATGGCCTAAATGTCAGGTACATGTCTGAAGCTAAGAGTGGCACCAAAAAATTGTAGCAGGAGCACAAGAAATTTCTCAAAGATTTCTCATACAATCTCAACATTCTTCAGGACTGAATTGCTTTAAAGCAGAATTCAGGGCAAAAGTGCCACAAATAAGGAAATACTGACAAAGTTTCACAGCATCCACCCCCAAACCAGAGGAACTCTCATTCATGGTGGATATTCTATATGCTGGGCATTCTGCTAAACAGTTGTCTCATACTGTCTCATTTAATCCTCACGCCATTCTTGTGATGTTTCATTATTAATTATTATATTTTTATATTATATATTATCTATAAATAATAAATGATATTTATTTATTCTCCTTTAGTTTTTTTCTTTTCTGGGAAGCTCTTTATCTGCCCTTTGATTCTAAATTGTATCTTTGCTGGGAAGAGTAATCTTGGCTGTAGGTCCCTGCTTTTCATGACTTTGAATATTTCTTGCCAATCCCTTCTAGCCTGCAAAGTTTCTTTTGAGAAGTCAGCTGACAGCCTTATGGGAACTCCCCTAAAGGTAACTAACTGCTTTTCTCTTCCTGTTTTTAAGATTCTCTCTTTATCTTTAACCTTTGGCATTTTAATTATGATGTGTCTTGGAGCAAGTCTCTGCATTCATCTTGTTTGGGACACTTTGTACTTTCTGGACTTGCATGTCTATTTCCTTTACCAAACTAGGAAAGTTTTCTTTCATTATTTGTTTCAGATAGATTTCCATTTTCTAGTTCTTTCTCTTCTCCTCTGGCATCCCTATGACACAAATGTTGGAGCTATTGAAGTGGTCCCAGAGGCTGCTTATAATATCCTCATTTTTGGATTCTTTTTTCTTCGTGTTGTTCTCATTAGTTGTTTTTTGCTCTTTTATGTTCCAAATCATTGAGCTGATTTTCAGCTTCATCCATTCTACAGTTATTTTCCTGTAAATTGTTCTTTATTTCAATTAGAAGAATTTCCCAGTCAAGAAAAAAATAACAGAGTTCATCATCACCAAACCATGATTATATGAAATGTTAAAGGGACTTATTTAAGAAAAAGAAGAAGATCAAAACTATGAACAATAAAATGGCAATAAATACATGTCTATCAACAGTTGACTCTATAAAACAAACTAAGCAAACAAGAACAGAGACAGAATCATGGATACAGAGAGTGTTTTGTTGGTTGCCAGATGGGAGGGGAGTGTGGGGGAATGGATGAGAAGGTGATGGGATTAAGAAGTACAAATAGGTAAGTTACACAGCTGCCATTAGAGTATATAGTACAGTATAGAAAATGGACATGTACACATGACCATGGACATAAACAATGGTGGCGGGATTGCCTGAGGGAGTAAGGAGTGCTGGGTGGAGGGGGGTGAAGAGGGAAAAATAGGGCGACTATAATAGCATAATCAATAAAATATAATTTAAAAAAAAATAACTAATAAAGAGAAAAATTAAAAATATAAGAGTAAAGGAAATTTTTTATTTTTATTTTGACTTTCTATATTTGGAGAACTTCCCACCTATGACTCATGATGGGAGCATATCTTACCTCCCACTATAGAAGCTGGAAGTTCAGATTATCACTTTCCTAGCTCCTTTGGGCACAGGAAAATGTCTTAAGCTCAGACACACAGATGTGAACTCTCCAGACTTTGAAGCAGGGGTTATTGTCACAAAGTGGCAAGTATCCATTTTGGTGACAGGTGAAGGCAGAAGAGCTTCCAGTTCAGTAATGGTGGTATCCAGCATTTAAGGCAGGGCAGCACTGTGAACTGTGGTGATCAGGAGTTAGTAGCAGTAGTGACCAGTGGTTAGTGGAAGCAATGGCAATGTCCTTACCATACTGGCTCCGGGTACACTTTGGGGCTCACTGGTTTCTGCCTTCACTTCAACCTGGTACAGCAGACTGCCAGGCATTCTCGTGAGTTTCCAATTTCCTTTCTTTTTCTAAAAGTATATTTTATTGATTATACTCTTACAGTTGTCCCATTTTTTTCTCTCCTTTATTCTCCTCTGCCCTGCACCTGACTCCCTCTAGCATTCCCCCCTGCCCCTTACTTCATGTCCATGAGTTGTACATATAAGTTCTTTGGCTTCTCCTATACTATTCTTAACCTTCCCTTGTCCATTTTGTACCTACCATTTATGCTTCTTACTCCCTGTACCTTTTCTTCTATTCTCCCTCTCCCTCTCCCAGCTGATAACCCTCCATGTAATCTCCATTTCTGATTCTATTCCCATTCTAGTTGTTTGCTTGGTTAGTTTTTGTTTTTAGGTTTAGTTGTCGATAGTTGTTACTTTTTTGTCATTTTACTATTCATAGCTTTGATCTTCTTCTTAGATAAATCCCTTTAACATTTCATAAAATAAGGGCTTGGTGATGATGAACTCCTTTAACTTGACCTTATCTGAGAAGCACTTGATCTGCCCGTTACCTACAAAGGAGTTCCCATCAGACTGTCAGCTGATTTCTCAAAAGAGACCTTA
>CM052539.1:102215048-102238038 GCA_028533065.1 Trachops cirrhosus | reverse complement strand
TGTGTCTTGGTGTGTTCCTCCTTGGGTGCAACTTCTTTGGGACTCTCTGAGCTTTCTGGACTTCCTGGAAGTCTATTTCCTTTGCCAGGTTGGGGAAGTTCTCCTTTATTATTTGTTCAAATAACTTTTCCACTTGTTGCTCTTCCTCTTCTCCTTCTGGTACCCCTATAATTTGGATGTTGGAACGTTTCAAGATGTCCTGGAGGTTCCTAATCCTCTCCTCATTCTTTTGAATTCTTGTTTCTTCATTCTTTTCTGATTGGATGTTTCTTTCTTCCTTTTGGTCCAAACCATTGATTTGAGTCCCAGTTTCCTTCCCACCACTATTGGTTCCCTGTACATTTTCTTTTATTTCACTTAGCAAAGCCTTCATTTTTTCATCTAATTTGCAACCAAATTCAACCAACTCTGTGAGCATCCTGACTACCAGTGTTTTGAACTTTGCATTTGATAGGTTGACTACCACTTCATTGCTTAGTTGTATTTTTTTCTGGAGCTTTGATTTTTTCTTTCACTTGGGCCATTTTTTTTTTGTTTTGACACGCCTGTTACATAGTGAGGGACGGAGCCTTAGGTGTTCACCCGGGTGGGCGGGGCAACCCATGTCGCTGGTTTGTGACACTGTGTGTGGGGCAGGGGTACAAGAGGGAACAATGGCGCTTGCTCTGCTCTCTGCTGGATTTCAGTCACTTCTGTCACTTCCCACAAGCAAGTTGGGCCCTTCTGGTGCTGATTCATGGGTGGATGCGTTTGTGTCCATTCTAGGACCCTGTGGGTCTCTCCAGTGAACTCTCCTGTGAGGCTGGGAGTCTTTCCCAGAACCTCAACCCCCACAGGTGTTTTCAATTGGTGTTTTGAAGTTTTATTTCCCCAAGCTGGAGCCCTGGGTTGCATGGTCTGTCACATTCCCCAGTTTCACCTAGTTTATCTGCATGTGAATGTGGGACTACCTGGTCTGCCAGCTGCCTTGTGTGCAGCACCCCTCCACAATCCACCACCTCACTGGGTCTGCCACCTGCTGCCTTGTGTGCCCGGGGTCCTCCGGCCACCACTTTGCCAAGACCCCCCTCTGCCCAGCCACCCGTCTCCGCCCATCCTACCATTCTGGATGAATATGTCTACTTTAACTCCTTGGTTGTCGGACTTCCATACAGTTTAATTTTCTGTTGATACTGGTTGTTTTTTTGTTTCTAAAGTGTTGTTCTTCTTTTGGTTGTGCAAGGAGGCACAGTGTGTCTATCTATGCCTCCATCTTGGCCGGAAGTCAGGAATCTCTAAAAGATAAAAATAATTTAGGGCAGAAGTAATCCCCAAGGAAAGCCTTCCTGATCTAAAACAAGATTTCTATCTGAAAATTAAGTTAATCAGCAACCTCCATGATATGGCTCTACTTATATCTCCTCTCTGAACACTCTCGTCCCTTTTGCATACTAAGTCTCAGACACAAGTTCCAGTCTCCTTGGCATTTGATTCCTCAGCACCTAGGAGGGTAATGATATCTAGGTACACTCCCATGTGCACGCAAATGTGAAATTGCAGGTCGAAATTCAGCTTGAAATATGACTTCCAGGTTTGAACTAAGCATCAAACACTTGATTTGTTAAAGTATGTGGAGCCCTGGCCAAGTGGCTCAGTTGGTAGGAGCATCACCTCCATACACCAAAAGGTTGTGGGTTCAATTCCTGGTCAGGACACATACCTAGGTTGTGGGTTCAATTCCTGGTCAGGGAGCAGATGAAAGGCAACCAATTAATGTTTCTCCCTCTCTCTCTTCTTTCCACTCTTCTAAAATCAATAAACATATCCTTTGATGAGGATTAAAAATATTTTTATAAATAAATATATATATATATATAAAGTGAGAGTGGAAGTGGAATTATGGGATACAAGAACAGGATGGATGGACACTGTTCCCATTTTTCCTTCTAGCTGTCTTGAGCTTTTTTTTTCTCTTTATCATTCCTCATCTGTTTTCTCTCTCACACCTTTTCTCCTCTTGAATTGACCAAGAAATAAAACTTTAAAAATATATACTTTTTTAAAAGATTTTATTTTTTTATTTTTATTTTTTAGAGAGGGGAAGGGAGGGAGAAAGAGAGAGAGAGAAACGTCAATGTGTGGTTGCATCTCATGTGGCCCCCACTGGGGAACTGGCCCAAAACCCAGGCATGTGCCCTAACTGGGAATTGAACCTGCAACCCTTTGGTTCACAATCCACACTCAATCCACTGAGCTACACCAGCCAGGGCAAAATATATACTTTTTGTCCAGTGTATTTTAGGTTTAGGAAGTAAATTCTTTTAAAAATCTAAAACTAGGGACTTCCATCCAAGATGGAGGCGTAGGTAGACACACTGTGCCTCCTCCCACAACCAAAAGAAGGACAACAAAAAATTTAAAAAAGAAATAACCAGAACTGCCAGAAAATCAAACTATGGAAGTCCAACAACCAAGGAGTTAAAGAAGAAACATTCATCCAGACCAGTAGGAGAGATGGAGACAGGCTGCCAGGTAGAGAGGACTCATGGCAAGGCAGCCACTGGAGGAGCGGGGTGGGTGAGGTGGTGGCTTGCAGACTGGGAGGTCCCACATTCATGTACAGATAAACCAGGAGGAACAACTGGAGAGTGAGACAGACCACGCAACCCAGGTCTTCATTGTGGGGAAATAAAGCCTCAAAACCTCTGACTGAAAACATCTGTGGGGGTTGAGGTGGCAGTGGGAGAAAGTCCCAGCCTCACAGGAGATTTTGTTGGAGAGACCCACGGGGTCCCAGAATGTACACAAGCCTACCCACCCAGGAATCAGCACCAGAAGGGTCCAATTTGATAGTGGGTAGCAGGGGAAATGATTGAAAATCAGCAGAGAGCAGAGCAAGCGACACAGTTCCCTCTCTGACCCCTCCCCCACATACAGCATCACAACTCAAAAAAAGTGTGTTGCCCCGCCCTGGTGGATACCTAAGGATCCACCCCTTTGTATGTAACAGGCCACTGAGACAAAAAAGAATAAAAGGCCCAAATGAAAGAACAGATCAAAGCTCCAGGAAAAAAAAAACAAGTAAGCAATGAAGAAATAGTCAACCTATCAGGTGCACAGTTCAAAACAATGGTTATCAGGATGCTCCAGGGACTCACTGGGTACTTCAACAGCATAAAAAAGACCCAGGCAGCAATGAAGGCTGCATTATGTGAAATAAAGAAAAATCTACAGGGAACCAACAGTGACGGGCAGGAAATCAGGAATCAAATCAATGGTTTGGACCAAAAGGAAGAAAGAAAACATTCAACCAGAACAAAATGAAGAAACAAGAGTTTTAAAAAATGAGGAGAGGCTTAAGAACCTCCAGGACATCTTGAAACGTTCCAACATCTGAATCATAGGGGTGCCAGAAGGAGAAGAGGAAGAGCAACAAATGGAAAACTTATTTGAACAAATAATGAAGGAGAACTCCCCAAATCTGGTGAAGGAAATAGACTTTCAGGAAGTCCAGGAAGCTCAGAGAGTCCCAAAGAAGTTGGACCCAAGGAGGAACACACCAAGACACATCATAATTGCATTAGCCAAGATTAAAATGAAGGAGAGAATCCTAGAAGCAGCAAGAGAAAAGAAGGCAAGTTACCTACAAAGGAGTTCCCATCAGACTATCAGCTGATTTCTCAAAAGAGACCTTACAGGCAAGAAGGGGCTGGAAAGAAGTATTCCAAGTCATGAAAGGCAAGGACCTACATCCCAGATTGCTCTATCCAGCAAAGCTTTCATTTAGAAGGGAAGGGCAGATGAAGTTCTTCTCAGATAAGGTCAAGTTAAAGGAGTTCATCATCACCCAGCCCTTATTATATGAAATGTTAAAGGGATTTATCTAAGAAAAGGAAGATCAAAACTACGAACAGTAAACTGACAACAAACTCACAGCGATTAACAACTGAATCTAAAAACCAAAACAAAAACAAACTAAGAAAACAACTAGAGTAGGAACAGAATCACAGAAATGGAGTGTTAGCAGTGGGGGAGCAGGAGGGGATAGACAGGGAAATGGTACAGGGAATAAGTAGCATAAATGGTAGGTAGAAAATAGGGGGAGGTTAAGAATAGTATAGGAAATGTAGAAGCCAAAGAACTTATATGCACGCCCCATGAACATGAACTAAAGGGGGGGAATGCAGATGGGAGGGGGTATGCAGGGTGGAGGGGAGTGAAGGGGGGAAAATGGGACAACTGTAATAGCATAATCAATAAAATATATTTTTTAAAAAAGAAAAATCTAAAACTCACTATAAGGTCTGTCTGGTTTTTGTGCACCCTTGAATGTACTTTGCCCTCTGGCTCAATGGTCTTTGGTACAAGAGTCTCCCTGTGAGAGAGCTGCACTGTGTGTTCTCAGGAGAAAAAGACAGCTAAGCAAATTTGGGAGAGTATCTGAGGAGAGCAACATGGGGAAGGAAGAGAAGAGGGAAAGGGTACTTCATTTTTGCCAATGAGCCTGCAGGACTGGGCTGCGCGGGAAGGGTTTATGAAAACAAAGGCACAGATACCACAAGGGTGGCTAGGTGGCACTGGAGAGTTGAGTGAAATGGATGAAGAGCAGTTGGACCAAGCAGCATTCTACAGGGGCCCTCAGAAAATGCCTGAGAGTTTATGACAAACACTAAGGACATCACCAGCAATGAGACAGCCTCTGCTTTTGTTGATGGTAACCTGAATGTGAACCATCCCCACACACAACTTCTCCTTTCCTCCCTCCACCTCTGAGAGGCAGATGGGTGCTGAGATAGGACATTGTTTCTAGCACCCCAAAGTGTTTCATGTAAGTACTTAGGACTTTCTACCCTGCCCTAGAGTTATCTGTCTCTATCTCAGTGACCCTACTAGATAGGTGAACTTTTTAAAGGAAAACTTTCTTTATTTGTTCATTTATTCATCCATTCATTTATTAACTGCTGGGAACATGCAGTTCAACACATGGCCCCATATCTAGGTGTAGTTGGGAGCAGACATGACAGGAATTATAATACATGTCTTAAATGTTTGAGGAAGGCACGCTACACAATGCTGAGGAAGGGGTGCCCCAGCCTGTCTAGGAACTCAGTGACACCTTCTCAGGAAATGGGCCCAGTCTTGAAGGAGAAGCAAGAGTTCACTGAGTAGATTGGAAGAGGGGCAGTGGCATTCAGATGGGGGGACAAGAGGCAGAGAGGTGTGAGAGAGAACAGGCTATGTTTGGAGCACCACAAATCTTTGCACTTTGTGAAGCACAAATTGAAGGAAGGAGAGTGTGGCAGAAGTTTAAGAGGCGAGGTTCTCAAAGCCCTAGTTACTAGGGCCTAGTAGGGCTTGTTAAAGACTTGAGATTTAATACCACTGTATTAGTTTCCTGTTGCTACTATAACAAATTAACACAAACAGTGGCTTAAAACAGTTCAAATGTATTATAGTTCTGGAAGTCAGAAATATGAAATAGGCCCCATTTTGCTAAAAGCAAGGGGTTAGTATGTCTGCATTTCTTCTGGAGGCTCTAGGAGAGAATCCATTTCCACTCCTTTCTCAGCTTCTAGAGGCCACCTGCATTCTTTGACTCATGAACTCTCCCCTATCTTTAGACCCAGTAGTGTGACATCTTCAAATCTCTCTTTTCAACCTCTATTTCCATCGTCACTTGTCTTTTTCTGACTCCGGCCCTCCTGCCTCCCCCTCACAAGGACTCATGATCACACTGGGTCCACTGGTATAATCCAGAATAATCTCCCCATCTCAAATTCTTAAACACATTTACAGAATCCCCTTTGCCATGTAAGGGTGAACATATTCACAAGTTCCAGGGATTAGGAGGGGGACATCTTTGGGGGGGCTATTATTTAGCCTGCCACACTCACATAGCCCAGAGGCTGAAAACCAAGAATGTGCCTATCCTTCTGGAGAAGCAGTCATGGAGAGGTCCTGAAATTGTGATGTGAGTGTCATTTATTGTGATAGTTCAGAAACCTCTAAGGGTCAAGTCTGAAGGACCAGGATCATCACAAACAGGGAACTATGGGAAGGTGGCTTTTGTCAAGGGACACCCTGGCTCCACCTGGCCCGTTTAGGGTGAGACAGACCCAAGGGCCTGAAAGTGCCCTTACACCAGTGTGAGCAGTTCCTGCAGCAGCCCTGGGAGGGTGGGGTTGGACCGAGGGTGCTGGGGGAGAAAGGAAAAGCTGTACTGCTGAGGAAATGAGGGGGCCTGAGAAGGGGCCAAGATCCGGTGACACTGCTAGGGTCAACACTAGGAACAACCCTGGGCATCTGCTTCATCCACTCAAGACCATTCAGTGACCCTGTGGTGCCAGGCTCTAATAACGCCTGAGTAGGGTGGTAAGCTCATAGCACCCTAGGCTTTTGAGACGAGCGTCTACAGGGAAGGCTCCTGGCCTGACCCAGCACAGATCACACAGACTCCTGATATCAGAGGGGTCCTGCTGAGTCAACAGAAGACCCGAGAGGACTTGGGTGAGATGTGGTGTTGAAACTGATGGGAGGATTTAGAATCCTACCTGAGATTTACCACCTTGCGGTTAATAAATGTTTGATGAGTGAGCAAAGAAGTCCCAGGACCCTCATGAGGCTCCCCACAGTCACCAGCATCGTTTCTAGGGTGCAAGAGTGCCCAGTGTACATCACTAGGACTCTTAGTTATGAGACTTCCTAAGGGAAAAACAGAAGCCTCCAGCACCGTGTCCTCCCCTGGCAGCCATGTCACTGGCCTTTGCCAGGTAGAGAGAGTGTCCCAAAGGCTCAGGAGGATGGCTCCCCCGTGTAAATGTTCTATGTTCAGTTCCATCCCTGTTGAACTAAACTAGCCTGTGTACCCACAGATTGTTTCTCAAAGCCAGTGTCTCCTGGAAAACTTTCCCCACAGTTAACAGGGTGTGTCTGTGTCCGCTGTGTCATGGTCACGTGGTGTAGCACAGTGCCTGGTTACAGCTGTGGCTCTGCTCCTCTTTTGCCTACATAACTCATACTTTTTCTGAGTCTGCCCTTATTTGTCAAGAAAAAAGATGGTCAGATCACAGACCTAATGTTCTGTCATTTTTATTGATATTTATTGCCACTTGTTGTTTTCCATCTGAGCCTTGATTATTGATTTGGGTTAGAACTCCTCCAGCAAGGAACTGGGTTTTCAATCACTGTGAGCACACCATTACTCAACAAATGAGGATAATCAAGAACAGCTCTGTAAAACTAGAAACAGCTTCACTTGAAACATACAGTGTTTAGATTGCATAACCCTGTTATAGCTCATAAACTCTGGCTTTAGAATATGGCCCTAGGAGTATACTTCAGTCCGGTTTTCTCTGACCAGTTCAGCAATTGTGATGAGTGGGTCAAGCTAAGATTGCTCCATGTCATCTGCCTGTCATCTTCCTTTGGCTTTTTAAAAACTATATAACCTTAACATTCTCTATGCCATCCGTCGTTACTGTCCATGGGCTTGCCAGAGTAAAGTATGTTCTGAGGAGAGACTAGTTTGTGTGTTTGTGTAATACTGCCATTCCTTGGTATTCTTGAGAAAGAGTAAGAGAATGTGTTTCTGGGTGTGTAATTAAATAAATAACATGTGCTCTTTTATTTAACAGCTGAAGCAATGGAAGGCATTTGAAGAGGAAAACCAAACAATTAGATGCATGGCCAAATATTTCAGCACTCCCAGCAAAAGCTGCCCTACCCAGTATGGTGAGGAACAGAACTGCCACACTAGAGGAGAGAAAACCTCCATGGAAAGACTCCTCACAGAAGTAAGTGAGACCCCTGCCTGGTGGATTCTCTATAAAGAACTCCCAGCAGGCAGCAGTGGGCCCCAGCTGTCACATCGCTAATTTCTTTCTTCGCTTCCTGTTCCCCCACTTCTCTTAGCAGCAGGCAAAACCTCAACATTTCCCTAGGGACTCTCCCATTGCTGACCTCACCCACTTTATTCGTTCACTGAACAGATGTACCAGGCATTGTGCTAAGTGCTGATGAATAAGACAAACGTAGTCCCTACCCTCATGGGGCTCACGGTCTAATGCAGGAAATAGATATTGGCCAATAGAATAATGAAGGTAAAAAATCAGGGTGATAAAAGACAGAAAAATGGGTGGTAAGGACAAGGGAACCTAGTTTAGAGCTGTCAGAAAAGACTCTGTGAGCTGAGAGCTGAAGGTTAAGTACAAACTGGCCAGAAAAGAGTGCAGGGAGAAGCCTTCCAAACAGAGGAACAGCACTGTAAAGGCCCTGAGTTGTAATGGATGCAAGCTGCTTTTGTAAGATATGTTCTTTCCTTACATAGAGTAGTGTCCTCGTTCACAAGATCTTCTAAGGGCCCCTTACTGTATCTGCAGCTTCTAACTAGAGATCTCAATCACCCCACCAACCCAGAGAGTCATAATGTCTAAAGATGGGGAAGGGGACTGAATAGGTCCTCTGAATATCACAGTAGCACCAGTGGAAAACTGGGGAGCCCCCAGCCCTTCTTTCTTCTGTACTTGAGCCAGAGCTGGCACCCCTCCCAGAACTGGGCACTGTGGTGTGGGCTTACAGAAAGCACTTGGGAAAGCTTGAGGCTGCACTGCCTCAGGAAGGAGGCACGGGGCCCAGAAGAATTAGTATTTTTCACACTCACTAAATTATAGCCTTCCCCCACCCGCCCCCCGCCAGTATAGAACATACCTGAGTAGGTGCAGTCTGGGAAACTGTTTTCCTGTGACTGGACAGACTCGTGGCTGTCAGCAGTCCCTGTGTGACAGGGTGGGATTAGCCATCCCTGCACCCACTGTCCATGCCCCTCCATGCTCCCACACCACACCCCAGCCTGGACCTTTTTCAGTCATACTTCTTCTCTATTTCTGTACTATTTATGAAACATTCAGGACCTTATTTCAAAGCCAGATTTCTCCCCACCTGGCAAGGGACTAGCATTGCCTTTTATACTCTGTGAAGTCTTCAAAGAAGCAATTTTTTTTTCTCAGCTCAACAGAAGGCCAGAGACTTGGTGAGAACAGCCAGGATGGTTTTCATTCACAATCAGCTAATGTTGGAACAGCCAAGTGGCCTGACTCTTTAGCTTTATGGTAATTTATGATGTGCTTTTTGTACTTCTGCCACACTAACCACCCTGTTTCCCACGCAGTGACTGAATCTGCTCTATCCAAAAAGATACCTCAAGTCTGCAGAGGAAAGGTCCTAATAGGGAGCAGATGTGCAGGCAATAAAAAGTTGGCCTCGCCCCAACACCCCACAACTGGTACATCTTTTCCAGAAAAGGCCTGAGAACCCGCAGCCATCCCGGGGCCTTGAGCAGGCCTACAGAGGTTCCAGCACATAAATCCTCAGCCCTGGCCCTGCCTGGTGGACGACGCAGTGTGTCTTCTGCCTCCATATGTGCACAAACCCTGAGCCCAGCTTGTTGCAGCTTCTGACTCCAACTTCCCTCCGATGCAACCCCCTCAGCCACCCTTACCTTGTCGTCCTCTTACTTTCCCATGATCTAAGGAGTCTACCTTCTCATTCTCACCGCCTTTGCTGCTGTGACCAGGGGTTCCCCAGATGCCATGCAGGGCAGCTCCCACCGCCAACTTCCCAGGTTGTGTGAAGGCCAGCAGGTAGAACCTTCCTTCTACACTCTGCAGCAGAGGAAACCTACCTATTATTTTTCTTCCTTGTGCCATAGCAACAAAAGAGTGATTCCATTTCTCCTTATGGCCTGTACCTTATGAAACATACTTGTGGATGTTTTGCTTCCCCAGATGTGCCAAAAGAAATCATTAATACGCTCATTTAAATGCAGCTGCTATGATAGGTCAGATTTTGGTCTCACAGTAGCAGTGGCTCACACCACACCTCTAGTATGCAGCCATCATGAAAATAGAGTCCCACTTTTTTCTCTGAAAGATCTGTCACCAGTCAATTTCAGATGCTTGGTCTGCTGGGAGAAGAGTATTCTTCCCAACTCAGTATTTATCCTGTTTTACTACACTCAAAGAAATTTGCAGATTTTTGGCACAAAAAGACAGCACTGAGAGTGTACTTGCTGGGTAGTTGTCATCAGTTGGTGGCTTCCTCCTAACTCAGTGAGGCAGTAGAGGCCTCCTAAAGCCAGCCTGACAATGTGCAGGGTGGACTTCATGAGGACAGGCTGCTGAGGAGGAAGAGGGTTGGGGTCCCTCCTGGGCAATCAGCACTGCCACCCCTATGTGATGCTCAAAGAGCTCTCTGGCACCACCCAGGTATCATGCAGAGCCCAAATGAATGTCTCCCACTTCCTCATCCCCTCTGCTCCTGGGGAGTCCTGGAATCCTCTACATTGCCCCAGCAATGCTCAGAGCACCACTCTGCAGGTGAGGAAAAGAGAGAATGGGCAGGCAGGTGCTCAGCTTCAAGTTCCTTCCCCTTACTCATCAGTTTCCCACTGGTTTGGGACTCTCTCCCCATGACGAAAGAAGTAGACTAAACCAGGATGTAACTAGGAGAGTCAATATTAGAGAAATCACCATTCTGCTTATAAATAGAGAGCAGTAGATCTGCCTTGGAGTTGCTGCCAGAGACCATGGCTGGACTAGTTTACCAGATACTGCTTTCAGAAATGGCCACTTCTGGTCAACTCTCCCATCTCAACTTGAGAAGACACCACAGGTTTGGTCCATAGGCAACTTGTATCAGGTATCCTAGAGAAAGGAAACATCCTTTTATTTCCAGGACATAATAAATGGATGTCCAAATGCTCATCCTTAGTTTCTAAAGAGGATGGCAACAATGAGGCAGCATTTTGGTATTTGAACAAGCAATTCCTAGAACACAATGCTTGTGTTATCACCTTCTCCAAACCCTGGATCCCAGCTGTCTGCCCCAAGACCATCAGTTCCCCACCCTGCTCTACTGCCTTTGATCATCAGAAATTTCAGAAGGTGGACCTAAGGTCTGAGCTAGGGAAGCAGCTGCTGTACCACCAGAGGATGCGCAGGGCACACCCACCGCTGGTGCTCTTCCCCTACTTCATGCCCATGATCTCAGTTAGGACAGACACACCTCTGCAGCTCACACCTGCCAAGCCTCCTGGGCACAGCCTGTGTATCAACCAGAAGCCATGCAACAGGTAGGCAGCTCAACAGCAGAAATGCCCCAGCCTCATTCATCTTCTGGACTCCATTCTAGATCTGTTGAATGAAGCTATCAGAGAGTCTGGCCCAACAATTCTATTAAAAAAAAAAAAAAAAAACTTCTCCAATACTTCCAACGCCTGCCCTTCTGTAGGAGATACCAGTAACTTTTCACCTTCCACCCCAAGGTCCAGCCAAGGCAGGTGGTAACACCAACCTGAGATTCTCATTGTCCCCTCCTGGCCTTATCTCTTTGGCCCAGGAATCTCCACCCTTCTGTTTTTCCATTTTCTAGTCTATTTAGTAAGAGGCAAAATACTTGTTTCCCCCACTCAATCATCCCCTTGAGATGTGCTTCTAATTCATCTGCATTTTGCAAAAGTGTGATAAACCGGAGTTGAGCCATTTTTCAGGCTTGTGTCCTGCAGAGTGACCTTTCCCTCCAGGATCTCATAAGTGTGTGCCCCAGCCAGCAAGCAGCAAGCTGTGTCTCCTCCAACCTCCTGTCTCATGGACAATGCTGCAGAGTGAGGACATGGGGGGCGATGAAGCCACCACTACAGTAAATCATGGTTTGCCTTCACTGAGTGCCTGCGTCAGTGACTGTGCCAAGCACTTTGTGCACAACAGGTGTTTCCACTTTGTGGAGGTGCCTTCTCAGAGCCCCATTCACCAGCTAATACGCAGAGCAGCTGGGATTTAAACCAAGGTCCCTTGGTGCCACACTTTTTCCCCCATAGGAGATGGCATAAAAACCTTCAGCAGCATCTTTTGTTGATGGTTTTGCTTTTATCTTACAGAAAAATGCTGTGATTGAAAGCCTGCAGGAACAAGTAAACAACGCCAAAGAGAAGCTGGTGAGGCTGATGTC
Source organism: Trachops cirrhosus (assembly GCA_028533065.1). NCBI lineage: Eukaryota > Metazoa > Chordata > Mammalia > Chiroptera > Phyllostomidae > Trachops > Trachops cirrhosus. Next base: position 102,226,056 of record CM052539.1, on the reverse strand, counting down.
AGCTGAGTGTAACTATGACCCCCCAGAGTGGGCTGTCTTTCCTGCCTCTTCCCACAGCGAGGATGGCCAAGCTGCAGCCCCCATGCATGGCCTGGCAACTCAAAGGCATTCGCTATGCCTCTCTGACTCTCAGAATGATACCAGTGTGGCTGCCCAGGACTCCCAGACTACCTCAGTGCCCTCCCCAAGTGCACAAAGCCTCAAGGGGCCGGGGAAGGACTCTGGCTCCTCCCCAGGGCAGAAGATGTCTGACTTGAAAGACTTTTCTGATCAATTAAATTTGGGCTACAGTCAGAAGCCACAGGCTGAGCAAAGCCAGGGTGCAGAAAAAAGAGACCAGGTACCCATGTCCTCCCACCTGAGTCTCATACCAGCTGAAGAAGGCTCTGTTCCTAGGAAACTGGGGCAGCTGGAGAACTCAGGGGAGCCCCAAAAGCGGCTGTCCGGGGTCAATTCAGTGATCAGGGAGAAGCTTCAGGAAGTCCTACAAGATCTGCGCCTGGGCCATGAGGCTCCACTCCCCTCTTCCCTGTCTTGTCCCCAGCAACCCTGGAAGAGTAGTACTGCCCAAAGCACTCCGAAGATGCCCCTCCCTAAGGAGCTGGGATTTAGCCCACACATGGTGAGGAGAAGGCGGGCAACACAGCGGGCTCACTTACACTTTCCAGGCTCTGTACCCTCATCTGTGGGGCATCGGGCAAATAAGATTTTATCTGGTGCAAAAAGTAGGTTAAATGTGCAGAACAGGGACAGCCTCTGCTTGGACCCCCAAACTGCTGATTTGAGGGTGCCATCTTCCAAGAAGCCCTCACTAGTCTCAGATCCTCAAGGCAAGCCGGGCACCCTGAAGGACAGCAAACAATGCCAGCCAGAGCCCCAGGGGACTGGAAGGAGCCGTGCAGCCTTTCCTCACCAGCCTTCTAGTTCTGGTCAGGCACAGTGTCCTGCTGGCCTGCCCCTATCCAGAGCCTCACCAGATCTGCCTGAGCAGCAACAGCCCCCGGGGTCCCCAGGCTGTCCCTCCCTTTCTCCTCCATGCAACTACCTTGACACTGAGTCCAGCAGCTCAGATGAGTTCTTCTGCCACTGCCACCGGCCGTATTGTGAAATCTGCTTCCAGAGTTCCTCTGATTCCAGTGACAGTGGCTCATCAGACACTGACCCTGAGCATGCTGGGGGGCTGGCTTCCTGGGAAAAGCTGTGGGCCCGCTCAAAGCCTGTTGTGAACTTCAAAGATGACTTGAAACCCACCCTGGTGTGAAACACAGCAGAGCAGGTCTGGTTATAGAGGTTAGTCCAGGACAAGCCATACCAAGGCCTCCAGGAGAAAGACCAGGTCTGGCCTTCAGGGAACACACCAGCGCCCTGCATTGAGCAGCCCTTACCATGTTTCACCTATGCTCACTCAATCTATAAAAAGAAGGGTATTTCCTGTCTTGTTACTACCTCACAGCATTCCTGTATAAGACTCCAGCTGAGTGACCATAAAAGTTATTCTATGGATAAAAGGTGCTACATGGGCACAGAAACTTTTCTGTACTGGTCAGCCTGTATTCTACAAAACTCTTAATACATACCAGATGGATGCCTGGTGGACAGACAGATGGAGAGATGGAAGGAAAAGTTCTGCTGAACCAGAATTGAGGACTATGATCTGTCAAAGTGGCCTTTTGGTGACAGACCTGCTACAAAGATAAGTTTCCTACATCCTCCGGTGTCCCATTCTTGGCAGGGGGCATGGTTGCATTTCTGCTAAAGGTTATAAACAGCACCACCCACTGGGTTCCAGCTCTGACAAGATCCGACTCAGCCACCTCCACAGCACTATTTGGTGTTCATGTTTTCCCAACATCACAGCACCTCGTCGTCATCCCCGAGGCAGTCAGGGCTCAGGCTACCCAAATCTTGCTTCTGGGCTTGAGTGGCACCTGATGTCCAGGCTGCTTTCTGGTCCTGTGGTCCATCCCTTAGATCCTGCCAGTGGCACAGATTGGCACAATGGCAGCCTCTGTTGAAGTGTGGGAAGCCCTGTTGGTCAAAAGGCGCTTTTGGTGCCATTGGGGTTACACAGCCATCAGTGGATAAATAAACCTGGAAATAGAAAATGGGGGAAAAGAAGGCAGGAAAGCAAAAGGGTTTTGATCACTTACCTTGAGTTTGGCACAGTACTTGGCAGTATCAAATTTCAATAATTCCTTGTGATAATCCTGGGAAGTAGACAGATAGGGAACATGCAGCTTCGAGAACTGAAGTAGCTTTCACAATGTCACACTGCTGGAGAGTGGCTGATGTAGGACTTGCACACAGCTCATGGGACTCCAAGGTAGTAGATTTTCCTTGGGATACAGCTTTTTACTCATTCTTCTGGGAGTGGCAAGCAGGGCTTGGCAGCCCATGTAATAAAACAAGGGTAGTGTGGGAAAGCTGAGATGTGTTCACCCTGGAGTCCAGGACACTTGCTCCAAGACAGCAAAACTGGGTTCTCCTTGTGGAGCAGCCCTCACTGCCTCAAGGCCCACCTGCACCTCCCAAGGGAGCCAGGGAGCTGGTGAAGGATCAGTGCGGGGAACTCGTCCGCTGCCAGAGCCACAGGGAAAGCACAGACAGGTCCACTTTCCTTGTTGCTAAACTGTGGTTGTTTGGAGGCCATTCTCTGCCCCTGTCTGTGTGTGTGTACAAGTTCATGTGCAGGAGTCTAAGTCTCATTAGACATGCCTGGGGCAGGGTATTCGGCCCTAAATGTCCCACAGAAGATTTGTCATGGACTCACGGAGGCTGCTGGTACTCATGAATATCAAGACACTGGATTGGGAGGTCCTCCTGGTAGCACAGCTCCTTCTGTCATCTAACTTCTACATACAAATGTCACAACTTATTGTGTGTGTGGGTTTGTAGTGTCTGTTTGTGCTATTTGTTTGTCCAAGTGATAGCTTAATAAAAGAGAAATGGCTCCCAAGGCAAGTCTCTTCAGAAATTGTGGTCTCGGCTGGAAAATAGAGGCACAGAGAGTGGACACCATAGCGGCCCTCAGAGTTGCCCCTGGATTACCCTGGATTTCCAAGTGTTACAGACTTTATCTGTGACAGAAACACCTGCCCCAATGCCTAGAGGAAATTCTGGAGACCCTGGACTCTTCTCACCCATGGGGATCCTGTGGTTAGGCTTCACCTCCTCCTCTCCTTTCAGATCCTTCAGCTCCTTTCCTGTCAGTATGTCACCACTAGGCGCCTGCCGTTCATGAGTATGGACTATGAAGGCTCTATACCTGGCCATCTTTCTATCCTTCTCACTCTCTCTGCTCCTACATCCTTGGTCCCACCATTCCAGCCCTTCTGCATCTCCATTCCTCTTCTATCTTGAATTCCTTTCCCTTCTTTGCATACCTTGTGAATTATTTATCCTTCAAGACTCAGGTGGAGCCCTGACTGGTGTGGCTCAGTGGATTGAGCACTGGCCTGTGAACCAAAGGGTTGCCAGTTCGATTCCCAGTCAGGGCACATGCCTATGGGCCAGGTTCCCAGTTGGGGGTGCACAAGAGGCAACCACACATTGATGTTTCTCTCTTTCTCCCTCCCTTCCTCTCTCTAAAAATAAATAAATAATTTTTTAATTAAAAAAAAAGACTCAGGTGGAACATGCATTCTGTCTTCAGCCTTTCCTGAACAATCCCAAATAAAATTGACTGATCCCAACAGTTAAATAAAGAAGGATATCTGGGGACCCATGTTTCAAACTCAGTTACATACAGGCTTCTGTTATCTATTTTACCTGTAATGACTTTGTAACCCTTGAGAGACTTGGTTGGAAAGATAAAGAATATACCCCCATTTCCCCTCTCATTTGGTTCAGAAACAATGTGCCAAACACCACAACTGCCTGCCCCAAAATACTGTCTCCAATCCATTACTTACTCTTGCACCACCTACCCCGACTCCTCACCAGCTCCCTCCCTAGATTTTCTTACCCAAGGCCAGCAAAACCAGTGATGAAATTCTCAAAAGGAAGAGTGCACAGTGATTTTGGCATGCTCTTGATTGTAACATTCTTGAAGGGCAGTAATTTGTACAAAGGAACTGTGGACACATAAACATCACCTCTGCAACCATTATTGGGGCTCTGCATGTTTCTGTTGGCTCTAAGGTCTTGCATGGAGCCAGGCGTGATTCTGACTCACACATATGTTGCTCTGCTGATTGAAATCTTGGGGTCGGAGGTATCCATTCTGATTCCAAAGCGGGGCCCTATTCTCTCACCTATGCTCAAACTGTCTTTCCATAAAGGATCAACTTGGCCTTCCTGGAGCTCATAAAGGAGGCGGGGAAAGCATCAGATGTAGGAGACATGCTTTTAAAGAACCATATTATGTCTAAGATGGTAAAAAGAAGAGTCAACACAAGTTTCACAAAATCTCTCCAGTCTGTTTATTTTGTTATATTTAAATGTACCTTCTCCATAGATTTCAAGTTCCTGAAAGCATTGAGTGTATCTTCTGCATTTTTGTATCCTCTAGAGTAGACATCAGAGAACTTTGCACAAAGAATAAGCCTAATAAATTGTTTGATGGGTGGATTTCTGAGCAGATAAATGTAGGAAACAAAGGCAAAGAACCTGTTCTAGAAAAGCAACAGAAAGGGAGGCAAAGCCACCCAGTTTCACTGCCTTCCAATGGGTTGAGAGCAAGAAAAAGATCACCCAGAAGTAACTGCATTCTGAAAAATGACAGTACTTTAAGTCTCTTAAGGAAAGGTGGTGTAGAGTGATGGAGTTAATAGAAGAGGAGCAAGAAAGTTATTGTGATAAAGGTTTCTCTTAAAGATGATTTCTCTACAGGCTTGTAACTAGCAAGTATTATTAGCAGGAGAACAGTTTATTCATCTTTATCACCGTCACCTACCTGAGTCCCCTTCTTAAAGCCTCAAAGCAGTTTCTCTGTTCCCTCTGGCTGCTGCACTTTTCCCAGTAACACCACCTGGGCTTTGTTATGATAGGTCTAATGCAGGGATGCCTCTTTAAGGGGCTGGAGGCAGGAGAAATGCTACTCTTTGTCCTCAGACTTGGCTCTTCCTCAGCTCTGGTACCTACTCTGATCTCTCTCCCCAAATGTTCCAGATCTTAGCATCCACAGCCAAACTACATTTGAATAAGGGAACATCTTGGGATGTTCAGTTCACTATTAAGTTCTCAAGGGACAGGAAATGCCAGCGTCACAAGAAGAAACAACCTGATATGAGCTTGACAAGATCTGTGTCAATGTCTTCCAACCTTCCTCATTCTGGGACTTACCTTTGGATGTTTAAATACACTACCAAGATGCATATGCTCAGAGAATAAGTGTATGGGAGAGGGCCTGAAAAGGTTTTCAGGTGACTAAGAGAAAAGCAACACAACAGGAAAAAAAGAAGGAAAGGGAGACAAGACGTCCAAAGAACAAAAAGAGATGAGAGAGATGTGGTGAAGGAGAAGGCAAAGAAAGGCATCCTGCTTAGCTCTGTCATTGGGCAGACTGTGGCATGACCTCTTTTGTACATGATTGCACTGGCTCTGGTTTTGAGTTGAGAGAAAGGGAGGCTCACTTCCCTGAAGAAAGGCAGAGCTCTTTCTTCAGTATGTATGTGACTGTTGGTTAATTTCTCAGCTTTCCCCACTTGACTATGAGCTTCTTGAGCACACAACTTGTTATAATTATCTTGGTGTCCCCAGCACTGTGCCTGGCCCATATTCGATGTTCATAAAATGTTTGTCAAAAGAAATAAACCAAGAAAATAAGAGTGACCTACCTAGAATTGTCTCAAGAGGGACCTCAGTGAGGCACCTCATAATAGAAGTCACCTGGGATGCAGGCTTAGGCATCTCATCATGGACAGCAGTGTTGTGGATACACATTTGTGGTAATACTGAAACCCTTTGTCAAAAGAATGCATTTTAGGTGAGGTTGCTTCTCCACTCATTTTTGTACAATAATTTTCTGCCCCCACTGAAATGCCTGGGCTTAAAATCACCCACGTACATGTCTGGGTGACTTTCAGTAAGTTGCATAACCTCTTTGTGGCTTAGTTTCCCCAGCTGTAAACCAGGACAATAGTGCTTAGCTCATAAGGTTGCTATGAGGGTCAAATGAATTAGCATTTGTAAAGTGATCTGAGCTATACCTGACACATAATGAACATGATATAAGTGTTTATCTTAGGCAGTTATTCACGAAACACAGATTTATATTTCAAAATCCTCTTTATGTTTTCTTGCTTTGTACCAAAATCCCCTTCTTTGTCTTCAATTGATTCCTGAGGAAAGGGTCTTCTAAATAGATCTGGAAAAATGAAGGTTAGTTCAACCCACTTCTTGGGCAATGGAATTTTCTCCCCGAACCTCTTATAAGGTCAAGTTCATTTACTGTACAGAGCACACCCACCTGCAAGACTCAAACATTAGGGCTGGCCTAGAAGGAAAGGTGCAGTTGGAAAGTCAGGAAGTCTGATTTTTTTTAGGGTGGAGCCAAGAGACACAACTAATTTCCTTTGTAGAACTATTATACACATTATAATAGAAAAATACATGGAATAACTACTATGTGCCACTTAATACTTGCCCCTTTTAATACTTATAACCACCCTGCAAAGTCGTGCTTATTTCAGTTTTACAGATGAGGAAACTATAACAGGGAGAGGTTAGGTAACTTGCCTGAGATCACACAGCTGGTTAGAGATAGAGCCAGAGTTTGAACTGAAATCTCACTTGATTCCAAAGCCCTTTTTAGATTCCCCAATGCTGGTTCCAGAGCATGTGCTACAGGCATGCTATCAGAAGACAGAAGGAATTTCAATCCAGCAGGGCAGGGGCCCAGGCTGAGGTTTTCTTAGGACATGAAGATTTCCTTAGGAAAAGCAAGCTGGTCTGGTTCTGTAAACCTATTGCAAAACCTGCCATTGCTGAGTCATTGAACAGCTTCCTAGAGGCTGGAAGGGAGCTTTCTAAACTACCTGCTCATTCCCACCCCCTTCAGGAAGTTCAATGCCAAATACATGTGATACTGAAAATAAGCAAACCCTTGTTCATAAAGACCATGGTCAGTCCCCCAAGCTGAAAGCTTTTTCTCAAATATTGTGCCCTTTAAACGGTACAAAAAACATGATTCTAGGCAAGGGTCCCAGAAGACCCCCTGAGGATGAAAAATAGCCGACAGATCTTCTGCTGATATCAGGGGAGGGCCATAGAATCTCTTCAACTTGACTCTCTACTTTGCTGAAAACCCTTTATTACTCCCACTTCCTTCCTGCAGGATGAAATCTCACCTTGGTTTGGGTCTCAAGGCCCTCTATTATGGAGCTCTACCCTCCCCCATTCTTAACTTACCTGAAACTCTTCATCTTGCTACTGCCAAATCAGTTTACTCTGTTACCAGAGCATACCTCCATCTACCTCAGGCTTGGGGAGGAACACACTTTCCTCTACCCTCAAGGTTCTTCTGGCTAATAATAACCTGTCTAACAATCAAATAGACAGACAGATTAGCCAAATAAGCAAATTTAATGCATACATGTGTATGGGAACCCCACATGCATGAGAAGTTCAGAGATGGGAAGGGGTTGGGGCTATATAAGACATTCTGAACTAGGGATGAGGTAATACACCTTGGGGGCTTTGAAAGGTCATTGCTGGATGATAAGAAAAACAGATATTTAGTACAATAAATAGAAGTTTATCCTACCCTATAGATAGGTCAAAAGAAGTTATCTTTGATAATAGTTTTTTATGGGCAGGGACACTACCTAATTCAAGTTCTCCTAGGTAATTAAAGGGAGGGGCAGAATTTTCTCTTGACTCTGCAGCTTAAGTTGCCTTTAGTTCAAAGTAATCTGCATACCACTGAGGCACATCTTGGGGTGGCTCATTCTGAACCCCAACAAGCTCTACACTTTGGCTCATACCAGCCCCTCTTTCCTTCATTCTAACCACCCCAGCCTGACATGACCCCTCTTTCTTCTGACCATTTCCAACTAGCCTCAGAATTTATTAAGCAATAAATCATGTACTCCTGAAATGCCCCCCCCCACACAACAATTTTATTATTGTCTTGGGTTGCTGTATAAATCCTTTATTGTTGACATTTCACATGTTTGTGTTTTGCCTCTCCAACCAGACTGTCAGAGACTGGAGGGCAAGAGCCATGTTTATCATGGCATTTTCACAACATCTTACCCAGTGCCCCATGCCTTGTACACAGATCTTAATCAACATTTCTAGCTTTATTCTGAAGACTGGCCAACTCTCTCTCTGCTCCTACCTTTCTGTTTGTGCCAAGAGTAGCTTGAGCAAATAAAAAAGAATTTGGCAGTATTTTTCTTTTAGGTGGTACTTGAAGTTTAGCATTCCAGAGGATCTCAGCTGCCCTACAGATAATGCTAGAAGAAATTAAGCTAATGAGACCCAAAGAGTAAGTCCTTAAAACTCTGGACCCAACTTCCCCAACATGCTCAGAAGAAACAAACAAATAAAAACTGGCAATGACAAAACACACTTCTCTGGATGGTTCCCATCTATAAACCCCCACAGGAAACTGAAGAGTCCTGAAAAAAGGAAAACCAGGTTAGTTCTGCTGCTGTTGCTACTCCTCCTACCATAAAATATAGCAGAGAATTGGAAACAGGATACCATCTGTCAACACATTCTTCTGATGTCACAAGTAGGCACGTTTACACTCCGGAAAAGGAGGCCGTACCAGTGGAATGTAGCCAGGTGTCTTATTTCCAGTAGTTATCTCCATCACTCTGGAACTATGAGTCTCATGACTGAGTCAGAGAGGACTGAGTCTTGCAGCCAGAAGCCACTGCTGTCAATCCACATACTAAAAGAATGCCTTCCCTCAGAAGCCCTTCCTGCAGGCTCCAGGACATCCCAGATTAAGGTAGGGTCTTGATATAAGAGTTTTTTCTAAAGCTTCCAAGGTGATTTTAATGTGCAGCCAGAGTTGAGACCACTTGGGCTTTGGCTGTGACCTCCTGGAATGCCAGAATGAATCTTCTCGCTTCTCTCCATCATCTCCATCCCCTTGCTTCGCCCACACCCTGGTCTGGAGCAATCCCATTCCTTCCTAAACACAGGTCCCTAAACATTAGAAAAGGCAAATGGATTATGAACATTCTGTATTTTCCTATACTCTCTCCTGTTCCCTTCTTTCATTTCAAGTGCAGGGTTCTCCTCTTCCATGAGCCTTTCCTGAACACCCTTAGCCTCCTGTGCCTTTCCTCTGCAGCAGTTATGAACTAGCCCCTGTTCAGCACACACTCACCCACTACCTCATAGTGGAATGCAGCCCCTCATGTGGGCATGCTTTATCTCTCCTGAAATCACAAACTCCAGAGAGCCATTCTCTTAACCTTTTTATGTTCTAACAGGGATGAGCATGGAATGCTGTGCACACAATAGACATAAGGGGTGATTAAATATTGAATGGAGGGAGAAAGGGGAGGGAACGGGGAAACATTTTTTTCAACAAGTGTTCATTGTGCATCTAACATGAAGCTAGTAGAGAAATAGTGAAATAGTAAACAAAAGATAAAATAATTCCTCACACTGTGGTAAGTATATGTAAAAATAAATAAATCAGAGTAAGGAGATTGGGAATGAAAAAATTAACTTGTCAAATATCTAGTAAATGCAAACTATACCAACATATTTTTTAAATATTTTTAAGATTACAGTTGACATACAGTATTATATTATGGTGTACAACATAATGATTAGACATTTATGTAACTTGTGATCACCTCATTAAGTCTAGTACCCATCTGACACCACACAGAGTTATTACAATATTATTGGCTACATTTCCTATGCTGTACTTTAAATCCCCATGACCGTTTTTATACCTGGTAATTTGCACAACTTAATCCCTTCCCATTTTTCACTCATCACCTCTAAAACCCCTCCTATCTGGCAACCATCAAAATGTTCTCTGTATCTATGAGTTTGTGTTTTTGTTTCTTTTTAGATTCCACATGTAAATGAAATTATATGGTATTGGTCTTTCTATGTCTGACTTATTTCACTTAGCATAATACCTTCTAGGTTCATCCATATTGTTGCAGATGGCAAGATTTCTTTCTTTTTTATGGATGAGGAATACTCCATTGTATATGTGTACTATCTCTTCTTTATCCATTTGTCTATCAAGGGATGCTTAGGTTGCCTCCATTTTTGACCATTGTAACTAATGCTTCAATGAACATAGGGATGGATATGTCTTTTTGAATTAGCATTTTCAGTTTCTTTGGGTAAATACCCACAATGGAATTGCTTCTTTGGAAGCAATGGAATACCCTTCTTTGTCTCATTATAGTCTTTGTTTTAAAGTTTATTTTGTCTAATATATGTATTGTTATCCCAGCTTTCTTTCCTTTCCATTTGAATTAACCATCTTTTTCCATCCTTTTACAGTCAAACCTGAAATGGGTCTCTTGAAGGCAGCATAAGTATGGGTATTATTTTCTTTTCTTTTTTAAAATATATTTTATTGATTATGCTATTACAGTTGTCCCATTCCCCCCCCTTTAACCCACTCTACCCTGCAACCCCCCTCCCACCCACATTTCCCCATCTTAGTTCATGTCCATGGATCATGCATGTAAGTTCTTTGGCTCCTCCATTTCCTATACTATTCTTAACCTCCACCTATTTTGTACCTACCATTTATGCTTCTTATTCCCTGTACCTTTTCCCCTATTCTCTGCCCTCCCCCTCCCTGCTTATAACCCTCCATGTGATCTCCATTTCTGATTCTGTTCCCATTCTAGTTGTTTGCTTGGTTAGTTTTTGTTTTTAGGTTCAGTTGTTGATAGTTGTGACTTTGTTGTCATTCTATTGTTCATGGTTTTGATCTTCTTCTTAGATAAGTCCCTTTAACATTTCATAAAATAAGGGGTTGATGATGATGAAGTCCTTTAACTTGACCTTATCTGAGAAGCACTTGATCTGCCCTTCCATTCTAAATGAAAGCTTTGCTGGATAGAGC
>CM052539.1:102131734-102207574 GCA_028533065.1 Trachops cirrhosus | reverse complement strand
GGGCTGGAATGGGAATAAAGGATAGAAACTGTACTGAATAAACTAAAATAAAAAAATTAAAAAATAAAATAAAATAAAATAAAATAAAAGAAGGCCAACTTTTAAGAGTTAGGAGTTTTTCTTGAAGGTTGTGGTTGCTAAGAGACTGCTGTTTGCAGCTTAGTGAAGAAATAGCTAGCAGGTAGATACCTAAAGAGATATAGTTTGAAGCTTTTAGAAATGAACTGTAAACTACTATTTGAGAAAAGGTTTGGGAATTTCTTTTCATACACTCTTAATTTATTTGATAAGTAAACTGTGTTCTTGTCTTTGCCTGACTGAGAGAGAAAGGGGAATTAGGAATTGAAAGCAGGGAATATGTCAAGGGTCTTTTCCTGAGTTTTAAATAAGGTTACAGAGCAACTCAAGGGAGGTGTGGACAGTAAGGGTCTCAGACAAACCCCGGACACCAGCAGAGGCTCAGGACAAGGCAGATATGTGTGGATTCGTTAACCTTAGGGGAAAACCAGGCTTAAGTTGCTTTTTTGCTTGTTTGTTTGCTGTTTGTTATGGATAACAATTGAGAATTAAAAGCAACTGGTAACAATTAAGGAGGAATGCAACTGTATTTAAAAATTTTAGTCTAAATTGTGTATTTTACATAAGTGCAATATTTATACTGAGTCATATGATAATTATACTTAGTTATATTTTTTATTTTTAATAATATCTGAGGAGAAAAACATTGCTATCTATAAACTTGGATTACCTGACTGACCACCTTAAATTTCAGGGCCAAGGTAAAACCATCTGCTTAAAGCAGGCTATTTTAACGGCAGGCAAAATATCTAGGAGGCATTAAACTGTTGGCTAGTGCTGGATTTGCAAACATCATAACTACCACTGGCCCAGCTTGATTACTTCATGGCTGGCAGCATAATTACATCCACACACTTACATTTACACACTTAAGAACACCAAAGCACCGTCCCAGGACGCTGGCCCCAAGTATGGTCACCATAAGCCAGAGTCCAGTTGAACTTTCCCTTGTCTTGGAGCAAAAACCTTGAGTTTTTTCCTCCTCTAAAGTGAAAACAACTTTCATGCATTCTCCTTATAAAATGGGGCTACTAATACCCCTCCCCCTCAGAGCTGTGAGGAGTTAATGAAGCAATATAGCAAGGCGTGTGGCATAGGACCTGGCACATAGCAAGTGTATTGTCAACAGGAGCTGATGATATGACGAATCTCACCATCTTCCAGGATTTAGAACCTAGGAATCACCTTTCCTTCTGTTTGTTTATAACCTATACCCAGTCAGTTGCCAATTTCTTTCACTTGTTATTTCGAAATCTCTCTGAGTTTTCCTCACTCTCTATTCCTGCTACCATGTTTATCCAAGATACAACCGTGTTAGGTGCAGAGGAAGTGGAGTCAGATGTGACGAATGGGAACCCTGACTCTGCCTCTCCCAGCTGTGTGACAATGGGCAAGCCATGCAACTACTCCTAGGTCCCTGTCTCCTCACGTGTGAAATGGAGATATTACCACCTTTCATGTACACCCCACAGGGTATTGCAAAGATCAAATGAGGTGTGTGCCAAAACTCTTTGAAAACTCCAAGGGGATGCAAAAATACTAGTTTTCAGATTTTTAGTGTAACCTTTAGCTCTCTGTAACACCCATTTTTCCCTGTCCTAATACCTCCTGTATGTTACTTTCAGACTTATTTCTTAAAATACCACCATCATCACTTAACGAGAAAGCTAATTGTGTAAAGAACGTTTTTATATTGTTTATCATAAGTCTCCTGTATCAAATTTAAGATCCAGCCCTAACATCATCAGTCCCATGTCTTCAAATTGTGGACTCATGGAGAGGAATCTTCCCTAGATTCTTTATCCCTTGCCATAAGAAGGAGACCATGTGGTGAATATTGACTACCAAAATGAGAGCAATGCTAACCAGCAGCTCCACAAAACATCTGTTAAGAAGAGTAATACATCTGAGAGACCAGTGCCGACACTGATTCAGAAGGGAGAGCACCGCTGAGCTGGGATAGGCCACTTGGTGCAGTCAGAAGTTTGGGCAGTGGTACTACTACTGGGTGGGCTCCTGCAAGACCAGTAACGGAGGCCATTTCTCCCTATGGCCCCCTACAAGCTCCTGGGAATGAGCAATATACATCTGATGATGACCTCCTCACTCAGCCACTTTCCAGGTTTCACAGCCTCACATCTGTGTGGCCTGACAGGTAGGTTTCTTTCTTCATTCTTCATTCTGGGCCCATTTTATTTGAACACCACTGTCCAGTCAGATCACCCTTCATGTAATTCAGTACTGCATGAAATCCTGATATGGAACTCCTCCCCTTCCTGACTTAGGAGGAACTCAATTTAGTTATTTTTGACAAAATATATATTACATAGTCTTCACATCTCAGAAGTTGATACAAATTCATTTTTCAAATGGACATATTATGGACTTATATGTGTATATTTCATAGTAAAACAATCTTACTGAGAACTTGCCTCAGAAAAAATAATGAAAGGAAAATGATTTACCTATTGTATTTGGCCAAGGTAACACCTGTAAAGTCACTAAAAAGTGAATTAACTCCAATTCAGTACATGAATTATATATGTCTGGGGAATGTCTTTGATAGGAATTCAACCGGCAATGTCATTGATATTTTTCTGTTAAGCTAAGAGATGAAACTACATTTGCTGAATATTTTAATCAACTGCAACCCATAATTTCCACAAAGGAAAAAGATTTAAATATATATTTAATTGTAAAGAGCAAGTCACATCTAGATTATTTGTGTCACATTTACGAAGAGATTAAAGCTTGGACTGTGTTACCAGCAGTCAAAAACAAGATTTTTTTTTTTTCTTAAAGTTTACATAGTGATCTCATCATTTTCTTCATTTATTGATTGGCAGTATAAAGCAAGGGCTCTCTTGATTTTTTATTCTCAAGTAAGTTCTCAATACCTAAGAGAAATATATCCATCTACATCTGCAGAACTTGTATGAACTTGGATTATCATCTCAATAGTCTATAAAGAATTCAGATGCATCAGTGACAGCCACTGGAGCATAGGTATGATGTTTTAAAAATCGTTATCAAATACTGGTTTCTGAATTTGGAGGTTTATTATTCTTAGAATTAAGGAGGACTGATGGGTCATACTATTGTTTCTTTTTAACAATGGGTAGAGACCGCGCCTGGAAACAGACCTGCAGATGGGGCAGAGGGTGGTTCTTGGCTTGCTGCTACTATTAGAAAACTTCCCTCACATGTCACACGGCCATGCTTTCTACAATGCTCCATGAGTTGATATAAATGGTATCATTGAGCTTGAAACATATCGAAAACCAAACATGAATGTATTTGCAAAAAAACATTGTAATAAAACAATAAAGAATAAATTGTGAAGATTTACAGAATTTCTTTTTCAATCCACTGTTTTTGATTTATGCTACAATAGGATTATAAATCTCTCTGATCTGGATCTGTTCTAAACAGCTGTATTGTAATTTTGTTTGGTGTTTCAGCAACCGTGATCATTTTTCTATCTTGCTTATTTTTAATCTGTTAGGTTCAAATCTGAATCCATTCAAATTCTGTATACCTCAAACTAATATTTGTGTAACCTGGCTAGTCATTTATACTAAAACTTTGTATCACAGGGACGAGAGCAGCCTGGCCCTGCTCCTTCCTCTCCTGCCTCGGCCGCCATCCTGGTAGACCACCCTAGGAGATTTCATTACCCTTTCAACCTTCAGAGTTCTAAATTCTTTAAATAGAATGACTTCACTTTATTTCACTTTCAGACACACATCCCCAGGGTCATACCCTGGATCTTACACTTATTCAGAATGGTACCACTTCAGAAATTTTAAACATCAATATTCCATTCTCTGATCATAATCCATCCAAAATTTAAGTATTAGTCTTTTTTAATTTTATTTTTTAATTACAGCGGACATTCAATATTATTTTATATTAGTTCAGGTCTACAGCATAGTGCTTAGACAATCACATAATGTACAAAGTTACACCCCAATAATTCAAGTACCCAGCTGGCACCATACATAGTTATTACAATATTATTGTAATTTTACATCCCTGTGACCATTTTGCATTTTACATCACTGTTACTATCTTGTAACTGCCAATATGTATTTCTCAATCCTGTCACCTTTTTCACCCAGATCCCCAACCACCTCCCCTCTGGCTACCGTCAGTCTGGTCTCTGCATCTATGAGTCTGTTTCTCTTTTTTTGTTCATTTATTTTTTTCTTTAGATCCCACATATAAGTGAAATCATATTGTATTTGTCTTTCTCTATCTGACTTATTTCATTTAGCACTTAGACCCTCTAGGTCTATCCATATAGTCACAAAAGGTAAGATCTCATTCTTTTTTATGGCCAAGTAATATTCCATTGCATACCACCACTTTTTTATCCACCTGTTTATTGATGAGCACTTGGGTTGTTTCCATATCTTGGCTATTATAAATAATGCACAATAAACATAGATGTGACTATATCTTTTAAAGTTTTTACTCCTAGTTTCCCCCTCAACCTGTTCCTCTCAAATTTGGTGCCAATTTAGACAATGGTAACTCCATCTTTCTATTTGCTTGGACCAAAAATCTTGGAGTCGTCCTTAACTCTTGCTCACCACCCATGTCCAATCTGTCATGAAATCCTACTGGCTCTATCCTTGAAATACATCCAGAATCCAACTAGTATACTTCTCACCAGCTCTGCTGTCATTTCCCTGATCAAAGCCTTATTTAGCATATCTCATTTGGATTATTGCAATAGCCTCCTGACTTGTCTCCCTGCTTCTACACTGGACCCTCCCTATGTCTGTTTTCAACAAAGGAGCCAGAGCAATCCATTAAAAGTGAATCAGATCATGTCACTTCTCTGCTCAAAACCCTATGATGGTGCTCCATCTCACTATGAAGAGAAGCTAGTCTTTTCCAGGGTCCATAAGACTTACACAGTTGGTGCCTGTTATGTCTCTACCTCATTTCCTACTTTGTCCCCTGCCCACTCCAATCCACAGAGGCCTCCTTACTGTTCCTGAAAATATGAGACACTCACATACTTCAAGGCTTTGAAGTGGCTATTCCCCCTGCCTGGAATATTTATTTCACACATCTGCACATTTTATTCCCCTTCCCCCTTTATGTCTTTGTTCAACTAGGGCTATGATGACAATCCATTTAAAATCATACCCTTCCCCCAGAATTCCAAATCCTTCTGATCCTGCTCTATTCTCTCCATCCCCATCCCTCCATTGTACTTATTGCTTTCTAATGTATTGCTTAATTTACATATTTATTACTGTTGTTGTTTATTTCTTCTCCTCCCAATTAGAATTGTTCATAATGTACTCCCAGCACTAAAACACTACCTTGAAGGCACTCAATAAATACTTGATGAATAAATGAATCAGCCTCCCATCCTCCAGCCCCTTCATTTGCTTACCTCTGACACACTTGCTCTCCAACAGCCTACAGGCCTCCAGTTCAAGTTCGTTGGTTCTTTTGCTTCCTCACAGTCTATTAGCCTCTCCTCCTTTCTCTACCTAATTTCTAACCTCTGGTTGGTCATCTGAACTGTTCTCTCAACAACATCCAGTTCTGGTTGTAAACAAGCCCTTTTGCTGCATCTATCCCACAAAACTCTCATCAAAATTACAATCCATGTAATTGTCTGCTTTTACCCCCAGGCAGCTGAGTGCTGGGGAAGAAAATTATATGGCCTTGCAGATTGTTGCCACCAAAATAGATGGCCTCCAACATCAATCAGCTAGGCTCACTCTGCTACCAACCTTTTTATTCTCCCTGAGGCATTTATTAATATTTTCTTTGTAAGCAACTCATCTCATTGGATTCAAAGAAATAAGAGCATGTTTCTGTCTGGTTGACGCCCTTAGTCTAGGTTTGGTGCCCTCCTCTGTGACTTTATAACACCCCAGGGTATTTGAGCACCAATACAATTGTCATGTTATATGTTTGTCCCGCTAGACAGTTTCTACTCCTCAAAATCCAGGCTGCTTCTTATTTATCTGAATTTCAGTCCCCAGCACAGTCTTTGGAAAATGGCAAGTGTTCCATAACCATTAGTTAGTGAATGAATGAATTCATTAATGGATATGGAAGGCTGATCTTTCCTTCCTTTCTTTATCCCCTTCCCTAATCTCATTTTCACTTGGCAGTGCTCTCTCTTAGCTGACTAATGACCATAAAGCAGCAGAGATCCTTGACAGTCAGAGGGAGAGCCAAGAGCTGTGTCAGTGCCTCAGTGTTGGGACAAGAGGGGTGCTGATAGGAGTTTCAGGGGGATCCCTTTGGTCCCTCCTGGAATGGCTGAGAACTCCCTGGCATTACTGAACACAAAAGGACCAGAGAGGTTTTGGGGGATCTGAGTTCTGTGGACTTCATAGACACTGGGTTTTGACCACTTGGCAAATCCCCCTACTCCAACCCCTCACTGAAAAGCCTCTTCCTCTGGGTGAGCCACTCCTCTGCCTCCCCATCAAGCATGATGCTGAAGGCAGTCTAAAAATAAATGAGAGGAGGGATCATTGTGGTTGTGAAGCTTCTGCTCTCCCATTCTTTTTGCTTCTAGGAAAGTGCAGCATCTTGGGGCTGTGTATATTCACATATGTGCACCCAGATATGTATTTGCTTGTCTCCAGTGAAATCAGGCAACTTAAAAGATTCCTTTCTATTGGCTGAATTTTTTCTGGAGAATTCCCCCAGGCAATGTTCTTGTCCAATATGTTTCTCACATCATGTGTCAAGGGCCATGCAGGCCCAGTGATATGAGGACAGCCCTTGTCAAGCAACTGATGGATGAGACCTCCTCTTCATGACCACACTGGTTAGACTCTCTTAGCTTATGTCTGCTCAGAGGTTAACAATCGCATCCCATTCTGTTGCTACAGAAAATCTGCTGATCTTAGATTGACTGCTGCTTGCAGCTAGGTTAGGCTAGGAAGCATGCCTTGTCTTTACATCCTTGCAGCCAGTAAATTATGTTTTGTCATGAGCTAAACCACTCGGCACTGCCTCCTGTCCTGGCTGGGCCTGTACTCTCTAAATTTGTCTGCTTTCCCTTAGTCATAAGTACTGGCATAGAATTCTTTTACATGAAGAGAGTGAACTTCCTACCTGATATTCTGTCTGTTGCTGAAGCTGGAAAGGAAGTGAAAGGTCAAAGACATTCTGCCTTCACAATAGCTAAATGCTTAGCTGTGGTTGGACCTGATGAAATCTAAGGTCCCTTCCAGCTCTTCCCTTATTTCAGAGGAAAGTTCCTTTTTCCTGTCACTAGTTTATTTCCATTTCTGCTTCTCTACCTTAAGCAGGAACAACAGGCTGACCTGACATGCATTAGGATTATTTCCCAATCAACCTGTTATTAATCAAGTAAAATATTTAGTTATTGTGTGCAAAAGAAAATTTGCCAAATATGCTGACCCCAAATTCCCTTTTAGCAGATGACCTCAGTGTCTCCATATTTTATTCATTATAATCTTTAATGATATTCCTGTGTCAAACATTAATTCAACAGTTCCTAAATATTGGCTAGTCAGGGTAAGAAGAGGTGGAGGCCAGAGGGCAAATAAGATACAATTCCTGTCCTCAGCTCGTCAGGACACCACCTCCCTGTTCATTTGTTTTTTTAATTTCTTTTTTTATTTTTTTATTTAATTGTTGTTCAAGTACAGTTTTCTGTCTTTTACTCCCATCCCAGCCAACTGCCCCAGTTGTGTCCTCCCATTCCACCCCCACCCTAGTTTTTGTCCATGTGTCCTTTATATTTGTTCCTGCAAACCCTTCTACTTTTCCCCTGAAATTCCCTCCCCTCTCCCTTCTGGTCACTGCCAGCCTGTTCTCTATTTCAGTGTCTTTGGTTATATTTTGCTTGTTTGTTTGTTTTGTTGTTTAGGTTCCTGTTAAAGGAAACTTTTGTGGCAGAGACAATTTTCTTATTCTGTCTTTTCATATTTTGAAATAGAATAAAATTTTAATATGATATAAGCAGTTGTTTTCTCAGTGTTCACTGGGCCATTTAACAAAATCTAGGTATATGAATGTAGGTTTATTACAGATGTTTATATGTGAATATGCATATAAACTTCCAGTGTACAAATTTCAGAATACAGAACTCTCCTGTACTGTGAATAGACCTAATGACCAATTTAAAAATCCATCCTTGCACATATTTTTAAAGATAAAATGTGGAAATTTAGGTGTGATACCAATGCCATTGCTTCATTATCCCAGCTCAAGCTAAGCACAAGTAAAAAAGCACACTACAAAGTTCAAGATAAGCTGGTGATGAGAGGAAAAAAATGACCCAAAGGGTACACTTAGTAGAAGGGAGTTTGTATGTATTGGATGTGTTATGGCCACATTCCACATCAACTTTTTAAGAAATTAGTTTCCAAATGTATTTTTATTATGTTACATACAATTGTAATATATTTTAAATGTGTTTTTAAATGCCCCCTTGTAGGGTAACTGGCTTTCTCTCCCAGGTGTCTGGGTAACTAAGGGAAGCAGTTTTCCCATAACCTTGAAAGGGCCTGATAAGTAGTGTTCTCATAGCCTTGAGACTGGGTTCGAAAAACTGTTCCCATAACATGAAGTGGGCTCGAATGTGCAGAATTATGTTATGTTATGTAATGTTCTGGCATTTTTCTGGCTTTGTTCCCCTCCAGTACTTAAGCAGGTAGGGATTCCCTGCTGGGTGCCATGATGGGTGCCATGCTGGGGACAAAGGGCCACAATGTGTGCCACGCAGAGACATGCAGGGAGACACGCAGCTTGCAACATGCATGGCTCGCCCACCCATGAATAAAGGCATGCCAGACAATCCAATGGCTCCATGAATATTTTTCCATTTGCCAGAATACCATGGACCTGCCCGGCCTTGAAGGGTTGTAACACACCCCTCAACTGAGTCTCCTCCAAGACCTCATTTAGCTAGCATTTATCATCAAGAGGGGAGAGAGAGGAAGTCCTGAGAGAATGCCTCCTGCTGGGCTCTGTCTGTTTCTGTCAATTCTGATTTTTGGCATGGACCTCGGACCTTAGCAGGATTCTCATTCTGACTCTAAGCTTTACTTACTGGCTGGAACCCCAGACTAAATTCTTGCTACATAGTTTTGGGCTCTCAGTTTCCATCATTGCCTGGTATCTCCAAGTCCTGGCCCCAGCAATGGCCTGGAAATGTGTGCCCTAGGCTGTGACAGGAGTTGTGTGCTCTGTCCTGTAATCTGATGTGAAAGGAACAACTGTTAGATAATCTCTTTGTGCATGTTTAAGCAGCTTTCATGGATTAATGCTGAGGTAACATGATGCAGTGGAAAAAGCATGGGCTTTGAAATCAGACTGACTAAATTTACTAGGTGTGTATGGTGGGTGACTTGCTGAGGCAGTTTCCACCTGAAAGTATGGAAAATCAGATTTATCCTCCTGGGTGCTATAAAGGTTAGAGATATGTATCCTAAGTGAAAGCATATAAGAGACCTGTTATAGAAAGTAACAGCTATCAATTTTAAGTTAAATTATCTGTATTTACACATATAGGGATAAGTGCTAATTTTATTAAGAGTTCAAATACTGAAGGACCCTGAAACATTTTTGAGTCATCAAAAATTACATATTATAGATGATTCTACTTTTTTATTTCTTAGAATATCAGTAATGATAGGAAATAATATTAAAAAGAGTAGCCAGCATTGATTATATGTTTAATATGTGCTAGGCAGTTGCTAAGTGCTCTACATACACTATCTAATGTAGTCTTCACAGCATTCAGAGATAAGTAGTGTCATTAGCCCTATTTTTAAATAGGGAAATGGGATTCAACAAAGTTCAATACAGGGATCACATCACATAACTAGTAAATGCCAGAGCTGGGGTTTGAGGTGGAGTTGGATTCCAGAGCCTGAGTGCTTATGCCATTTAATCTTTCGCAATTCACACACTTAACCTTTTGTGAACATTGTTAAGGATGAGCCCTCATCCCTCTTTCCATTTTCCCACTTGGTTTCGCCTTCCTCTTCATCCCACGACTCTCTCCACCCCCAAGTGAGCAGGAGTGAGCAGTGGGACTGGAGAGACGATGACAGGCCTGGGCTGAGGTTTGCCAGATGGTCCCCAAGGCAAGAATCTCCACTCCTCTTTCTTCCTTTCCCACCTCCACCAGGCAGGGAGTGCTCTTCCACTTTCTGGGCCCCATTTCAGCATTACATCAAGTAGTGCTTTCTAATCTACCTTTCACCAGAAAACTCTGCTTCTTTTTTTCTCAAAAAACTTTTTATTTTGAAATTATTAAAAGCTCACAAGGAGTTGCAAAATAGAACAGAGTGTCTGTGTACTCTTCACCCAGCTTTCTCCAAAGATAACATCTTACATAACTAAAGTACATCATCGAAACCTGGAAATTGACATTGGCGCAATACTATTAACTAAACTATACACCTTGTTTGAATTTCACCCGTTCTCACATGTACTCTGTATGTGTGTGTGTGTACTTCTATGAAATTTATCACATGTACAGTAACTACCACCATAATCAGGATACTGAACTGCTCCATCATGCAAACCAAACAAGACCTCCCTCAAACTACCCCTTTATAGTCACACTTTCCCTCAACTGTAACCCCTGGCAACCTCTGATCTATTCATCACTATAAATTCGTCTCTCAAGAATTCAATATACATAGAATCATCATACAATGTGTAAACTCTTGAGACTGACTTTTTCTTTCACTTGGCATAAAGCTCTTGAGATTAATTCAAGGGGATACATGTATTAAAAACTTGTTCCTTTTTATTGTCGGGTAGTGTTCCATTGTATGGATTTATCGTAGTTTGTTACCCATTCATCCATTGAAGGAGGTTTATGTTGTTTTAGTTTTGATTGTTACAAGTAAAGCTGCTGTATTTATATACAAGTTTTTGTGTAAACATCGTTTTCATTTCTCCAGGGCAAACACCCATGAGTGTGATTGCTGGATTACACAATGAGTGTATTTTTTATTTTGTACAAAGCTGCCAAACTGTTTTCCATGGCAGCAGTAACATTTCACTAGGTATGGTCAGGATGTGTGTTGGCTTATGTGGCACACATCTATCTTTAAGGGAAAAAACCTTGGCTATCATTTGATTATCAGCCTTTTGTGTTTGTCTGCATGCACTCTGACTAGACCAAATCCTAGAGGGGGGTGGAGTATGTTTTAGACTCTGAATTCTTTTTTTAAATTCATTTACTGATTTTGAGAGAGAGATGGGGGCAGAAAACATTGATTTGTTGTTCTACTTATTTATTATGCATTCCTTTGTTGATTCTTATATGTGCCCTGACTGGGTATTGAACCCTCAACCTTGGCATATAAGGATGATGCTCTGCTAGCTGAGCTACCTGGTCAGGGCTAAGTTCTAAATTCTTATCAAGCATCTCCTATGTGGCAGACACTGGCAGGTGCTAGAAAATACACAAAGGTATTGTATTTGACATTGAGGACTCAATATGTAGCACAGGAGAATAATATGTAAATAGTTAAATATGATTATAAAATAATATAAAAGACTGAATAGGTAAATATGTAGTAAGTAACATAGGTATATGGAAAGTGCCATGGGCATTGATAAAGGAAATGTGCCTTAGGACAGTGGCTCTTAAATTCAGAATTGATAAGAATCCCCTAAAGAGCTTGTTAAAATACAATCTGGTCTTCATCCCCAAGCTTCGGATTCAGCAGGGTCTAGGGTAGAGCTCTGAGAATTTTTATTTCTACCAAGTTCCCAGATGCTACGGAAGCTGCTGGTCCAGGGACCACATTTGGATGGATAAGACTGTTTTACAGGATAAACAGGAGTTTGTCAGGTGAAAAATGAGGAGAGTCATGTAACAGGAAAGTGTGAACAAAGGCATGGCAATGCCTTTGCCAATTGGTGTACTTCGCCAAGTACACCGATGCAAGTGCATGGTGTACTTGAGGAATGGCTATTACCTTGCACGATGAGAGCGCAACTTAATTTAAGGGAATAAGCAGAAACTGTAGATGAAGACCAAACTACAAAAGATCTTAAATGCTTACCTAAGGAGTTGTGTAGGCAGTAGAAGCCTATGTTGAAAAACCAAATCTATGTTTGAAAACAATGCTGGCAAGTGAGAAGTAGCTCAATTGGAAATGGAAAAGACCAGTTAGGGGACTACTGCAATTATTCATATAAACAATAGATCAGGGTGATGGAGATGGACAATAGGAGACAGATCTGAGAGACATTTCAGAGGTTTAATATCTTAGACTTGGTGACTAACTGGATGTGTAGGGAGACAAAAGGATCCCACATGAGGAATAGATGGATGGCAGTGCTAGTAACTGAGACAGGAAAGACACAGAAGTAGAGGGAGATCAGGGTAAGGTATGACTCTGATTTTTGGTCCCTGAATCTGAATTGACTGAGGAACATCCATCTGACAATATCAACTGTGAAGTCAGGAAATGGGATTTGAAAGAGGCGGGGCTTGGGGATATGCCACAGGAGGGATAAAGACCAGATGAGGGGTATAGTATAAGATGTGAACCAAGACTGGAACACTAGGTGATATCAAAATTTCATGGGGAGGTAGAGTTCAGGAACCAGGGAAAGCTGCTGGTAAGAACTAGAAAGGTAAAACCAGGGCATTCATGTATGGCAAAGTTAAGAAAAGAGGTTTCAGAAAGGAGGAACAGAGAAGATGATTAAATGTTACATGGCTTCAGACTAAATGGGATGGAGTCTAAAAGGATCAGTTGATTTAATGACTTTGGCAAAGGTCATTTCGGTGGAACCAGGGCATGGGTTGAATAATGAATTGGAGACAAGAAGTAGAGGTAGCTAGTGAAGACCACCATTTTAAGATGCTTGGTGGTAGGAGGAGCCAGAGGGTTGGGGCAATAGCGTCAGGAAGAGGCATGACTAAGAGATTCACTCCTTCCAGAGGCCTTCCAATGTCTCAAGAGGAATGCCAACAGATTCCAGTGATTAATCAGTATTTATTCATCTACCTGACTCAAAATACACAAAACACCAAACAACTATTTGATCAACAACTACTGATCCATCCACAGGGAGCATTTTGAGTATGCTGGTCATTCTGGTATCTTTCTCAGTAAAGTCAGAGCTACATAATTAGTCTTCTTGTCTTTTGGTCTCTGAGCATGCCCTGTGCCCATTATTATCAGCAAAAGATCCCATCTTTATTCTAGCTTTTTCCTTTTAATAGATTTAAATATTCCCTTTATGTGTTTTGAACTCACCTCCAAGGTGCTTCTCCAAGTCCTTTTTCCTATTTTGTAGCTAAGCTGACAAACTCCGTGGGCACTCTGCTTTCCTCTGGGGCATTTATACACTCGTTGATTGAGAGATATCTTTTTCCTCCACTGAGTCCCCAATCTTCCTACGACTTTCAAAAGCCTACCTTTCATTTTTCTCCTTGTTAATATTCACATTTTGTCAGTTTTCTTTTGAATACTGAATAGTTGAGATGTACTTTCTGGGCTTATAGATTTGATTGTCTCACAATTACTCACATTTATTGACTTACCCATAGTTACCTCCTAAGTCAGGGGTGTCAAACTCATTTCCACCAGGGGCCACATCAGCCTCATGGTTGCCTTCAAAGGGCCAAATGTAATTTCAACTCCTTGACAGTTAAGGAGTAGTTATATTTATACAGTCCTAAAATTATTTTATTGATGAACATTATTCATCAATAAAAAATTATCAAAGGATTTGAATAGACATTTCTCCAGAGAAGATATACAAATAGCCAATATGTTTATGAAAAGATGCTCAACATTATTAGCCATCAGGGAAATGCAAATCAAAATCACAATGATTTGAGTAAAATCAAAACCACAAAACCACTTTGTTGGCTAAAATAAAAAATGATAACAAGTGGTCACAATGATGTGGAGAAATTGGAACCCCCAAACATTGCAGGTGAGACTGTAAAAAGGTACAGTCACTTTAGAAAACATACTGGCACTTATGAAAATACAGAGCCAGCATATGACTTAGCAATTCCACTCTTAGGTATTTACCCATGACAAAAACATGACCACACAAAAACTTGTACGTAAATGTTCATAGCAGAATATTATTTTTAATAGTGAAAACCTAGAAACAACCAAATACCTATCAACTGATGAGTAGAAAAACAAAATGTGGAATATGCCTACAGCAGGACATTATTCATCAATAAAAAGAAATGAAATACTGCTTTCTACTGCAACATGGACGAACCCTGTAATGATTATGCTAATATTGTGTTAAGTGAATGAAACCAGACACAAGGGGCATATATTTTATGATTCCATTTGTGTGTATTGACCAGATTAGGCAAATCTATAGAGACAGCAGGAACACTAGTACCTACCAGAGGCTGAGGGGAGGGAGGAATGCAGAGAAATTGCAAATGGATATGAAGTTTCTTTTGGGGATTTCTTTTAATAAAAACTTTCTGGAATTAGACAGTGGTGATGATCGCCCAATGTTGTAAATATACTAAAAACTATTGAACTGTACACTCTAAAAAAGGTAAATTTCATGGGACATGAATAATATCCCAAAGAAAAAAAGAGTAAGTGTATTCCTATTGTTATCTGATAGGTCTGAGCAATGTTTACCCATGTAGATTCGAGAAAGTCTCCCTTTACCAGTCACATTCCTATTTTACTGTTGTTTATTGTGCATCTCATACAAAACTAGGCCACCTCCTCTCTTTTCTTTTAGACTCTAAAGTCCAAGGTAAAGTCTCATAGTATGCTACAATAAAACATCTAGCTTTGGTCATAGAAGGAAAGTCAATTCTAGAGGAGGAAAACTAGAACGTGAGGGTCTCTGTTGAATGAGGACAGACTATTAAGCAATGCAGCCTGGAAAGGGGAAGGTCAGTGGGGATGTGAGAGAAACCTATTAAATCACTAAGAGATCTTGACTATGGTAGAATGAAATTCTGGAATACTTGAAAGATAGGATACCACTTGAAAGTTCAGATGTACAAATTTAGGACATGAAAAATAAAGCAACAACTTCATAAAACAGGTAGTGATTTCAGGATGATCATTATCTCCTAAGAGATAGTGTAGACAATAAAATATAGTTTTAAGAAAATGGCCCCATAGTAGATTATTTGACCAAAATGAGTTACCTAATAATAGTTTTTGTTGCTCTCTCCTTAAAATGTCGAAAAAAATTAAAATTGTGGTAAGATACAATAAAATTACATATAAAAATAACATAAAATTACCATCTTAATCATTTTTAATTTTTTTAATCATCACCCAAGGACATTTTTTTCCCATTGCTGTTAGAGAGAATGGAAGGGGGAAAGAGAGACAGAAAGAGAGAGACAGAGAGTCATCGATGTGGGAGAGGAACAGTGATTGGTTGCTTTCTTGTGTGTGCCCTGACAGGGGATCAAACCCACAACGTGGGTATGTACCCTAACCGGGTATTGAACCTGCAACACTCCAACCAACTGAGCCACACTGACCAGGGTACCTTCTTAACTACTTTTAAGTGTATAGTTCAGTCATGTTAATTATATTCACATTGTTGTTCAACGAATCTCCAAAACTTTTTCATCCTGCAAAACTGAGACTCATTAAACAACAATTAACTGAACCATTAACTGAAGCTCTGTACGCATTAAACAATAACTCCCCATTCCTTTCTCCCTGTCAGCCCCTGGCAACCACCCTTCTAGTTTCTATTTCCATGGGTTTCTATGACAGACACTTCATATAAGTGGATTCATACAGCATTTGCATTTTTGTGCATGGCTTATTTCATTTAGCATAATATCCTCAAGGTTCATCCATGTTGTAGGGTGTGTCAGGATCTCCTCCCTTTTTAAGGCTGAATGTATATAATATCTTTTATTTACCCATTCATCTGTCAAATGGACAGCTGGTTTGCTTGCTTCTCTTTCTGGGAGATGGGCCCCATCACTAAGGTTGACATTGAAGGATTAACCTGTGTTTTCCTAATAAGGTGCTTGGTAAAACTATGAGAAACAGAAAAACTCTCAGAGTTGGGGCTCAAATGGTGGTTGAAGAGGTTAGACCAAAACAGTTTGAATTCAGGAGTCTAGGAAGAGTATTAAGATTAAGACACATAAACCAGATGCTGGGAGCGTGAAAGTAAAGACAAGTAGTGGTAATCTAGGGATTGAATATGCAAGAATGTTTAAAACCAGATCATTCTGAGGAAAAGAGTCAACTGAGGAGTAAACTGTGAGTGAGAATCAAGCAGGGTCTGGAAGTACAGAAAATAAGCAGAGGTCCCAGTGAGTAAGGGGTGGTACCGGAAAGGCCCAGGCTAGCATAGATATCATCTACAGCAAAAGTCTGGGATTTTGGCAGGCAGTGGACCACCAGAAAGGAATGAACAGACTCTGAATAGGCTCTGGCTGCTACTCTCTAGCCTCTTCCCCAGGGCATACTGACCTGACAGAGAGAGGGAGGAAAATGAAAGTAGA
The DNA here is from genome assembly GCA_028533065.1 of Trachops cirrhosus. Taxonomy (NCBI): domain Eukaryota; kingdom Metazoa; phylum Chordata; class Mammalia; order Chiroptera; family Phyllostomidae; genus Trachops; species Trachops cirrhosus. Next base: position 102,191,013 of record CM052539.1, on the reverse strand, counting down.
TCAACCAGGCTCAGGAAATTTATACTGGATTTTGGAGCTGACTCCCAACATCCAAAGGGTGTGGCTTTGATTTCCATCCAGGCTGGTATCAGTATCCCTGTGAGTTGGATTTGGTGAGACTGCATGGATATCTATATAACGGGGATGCTTGGGTTCAGAAAGTGTTAGTTTGGTCTGAAGGTTTAGTGGGGTCTGCTATAAAATGAATTTAGTTCTAGTTTAGAACACATTTTTTTATGCCTAGACTAAAGTATGCCCAGATTCTGGGACTGGGACTAAACTGATATTTGGAAGTTCAGGGGGTATAGTTACAAAAAGAAGGGCATAGAGGTTAGAAGAAAGTCAGCTCTTTGCAATCCAGGACACTGGTCCAATGTGAAATTTCTCAGAATGGGAAATAATGGTTCAGATGTTACATAAACATTACCAGCTTGTTTCTCTTTTCTCGTTTTTCTTCTTTTAAAGAATTCAGAATACATAGGTACAGATATGCAGAAAATATGATTCTAAAAATTACATTTACAGATAAGCTTCTATAATTTGACAATTTTTCTGTGCTGAGCCATGTTTTCCAGCAAACAAAATGCATGAATAAATCCATCAGAGGCAGAAAGGCAGTGGGAGACAGCTGCAGCCATAGTATCCAGGAGTTGACAATGATTAATTCCTACATCTGTTCAGTCAGATAGAAACAAAGGTCACCATGCATAGATTAGCATCCTGATCACTACCTCCTCCCAACACACACACACAATACAGAGAGAGAGGGAGAGGGAGAGAGAATAGTATCTCCTATGATTGATAATGGCAAAATTCAAAATGCCTGAGACATGTTTTACTATCTGACACCCCACTCCCCATAAGCAAACTCCTTAGTGGGATGGAGATTAAATAAGGCATAGCATAGGATCAAAAAACTGATTAATGTCAGATTACTGTCTAATCTTGTTAGCATCCAAATTAAGTAAAATTCTGATGCTCAGCTGCATTTATGAAGGCAAAGAGAACAGGAAATTTAAGAATAAATCTTGATGTAGTAATTTGATCAAAGAAAATCTATTAGGGTGAAACAATTGAACACATGTGGACATTTGATATTATGTAAAGAAGGTATTTGGGCCCTGATGGTGTGGCTCAGTGGATTGGGCACTGGCCTTCAAACCAAAGGATTGCCAGTTCAATTCCCAGTCAGGGCACATGTCTGGGTTGTGAGCCAAATCCCCAGTAGGGGGCATGTGAGAGGCAACCATGCATTGATGTTTCTCTCTCTCTCTTTCTCCCTCCTTTCCTCTCTTTAAAAATAAATAAATAAAATCTTTTTTTAAAAAAGAAGGAATTTGGAAGTTGATTGTCCTCATGTTCAACAGTCCGCTGAAGACATTGCTACTTCCTTTTCATGACTCCTACAATTATAGGTCCCTAACAAGTTGACTTAAAAAAAAATCTTGGGCTAGAAAAAGTATTTTTAAGTGCATAAATTATAAATATTTAGCTCAGTGAATTATCACAAAGAAGATATACATGTAACTATCACCTGAGTCAAGAAATAAGACATTACAACATCTCAAAATCTCCCCTCATATATTACCCTTCTTTCCTTCCTCCATAAAGGTAAACCACTATCTTGACTTTTAACACAATACTTTAGTTATGCCTGGTTTTAACTTTATATAAGGGGAATCATATAGTTGATGCTCTTTGGTGGCTGGCTTTTTAAACTGGACTTTGGTGAAATTTTTCTCTGTTTCTGGATTAACTGTAACTTGTTTGTTTTCTTTGCTGTATAGTATCCTATGATAAGACTACACCATGACTTACTTATTCATTCTTCTACTGGAGGGCATTTGAGGTGATTACAAATAATGCTACCATGGGTAGACTTTATACAACTCTGGGTATAAATGTGCATACACATCTCCTGTGTATAATTCAGAAGTGGATTTGCTGGCTCACAAGGTACATGTGTTATTTTAAAAGATATGCTAAATTATTTATTTCAAAGTGGTTATACCAATTTGTACACTCACTGTGAGTAGATGAGAGTCTTGCAGTTTTACATCTTTATCTTTTTTAAAGTATATTTTATTGATTATGCTATCACAGTTTTTCCAACTACCCCCCTATATCCCCCCTCTGCCCTGTACTACCCAACCCTCCAGCATCCCCCCACCCTTAGTTTATGTCCATGGGTTTTACATATAAGTTCATATCCATAAGGTTTTACTCAAGAACTTACATATAAGTTCTTGAGTTCTCTGTTTCCTATACCATTTTTTATCTCTCCCCATCTATTTTATACCTACCAATTATGCTTCTTCTTCCCTGTACCTTTTCCTCCCATTACTACCCTCCTCTTCCCCACTGAAATCCCTCCATGTGGTGTCCATTTTTCTGATTCTGTTTCTGTTCTACTTGTTTGCTTACTTTTTGTTTTTGTTGTTTTTTTTCTTTTTTTAGGTTCATTTGTTGATAGTCGTGAATTTGTTGTCATTTTACTGTTCATATTTTTTATCTTCTTCAATTTCTGACATAAGTCCCTTTAACATTTTATATAATAAGGGCTTGGTGATGATGAACTCCTTTAACTTGACCTTATCTGGGAAGCACTTTATCTGCCCTTCCATTCTAAATGATAGCTTTGCTGGATAGAGTAATCTTGGGTGTAGGTCCTTGCCTTTCATGACTTGGAATACTTCTTTCCAGCCCCTTCTTGCTTGCAAGGTGTCTTTTGAGAACTCAGCTGATATCCTAATGGGCACTCCTTTGTAGGTAACTCTCTCCTTTCCTCTTGCTGCTTTTAAGATTCTCTCTTTATTTTTAATCTTGGGCAACTTAATGATGATGTGCCTTGGTGTGTTCTTCTTTGTGTCCAACTTCTTTGGGACTCTCTGAGCTTTCTGGACTTCCTGGAAGTCTATTTCCTTCACCATATAATAATGGGGAAGTTTTCCTTCATTATTTCCTCAAATAAGTTTTCAATTTCTTGCTCTTGTTCTTCTCCTTCTGCACCCCTATCATTCAGATATTGGAACATTTATAGCTATCCCAGAGGTTCCTAAGCTTCTCTTCATTGTTTTGAATTCTTGTTTCTTCATTCTGTACCGGTTGGATGTTTTTTCCTTCCTTTTGTTTCAAGTCATTGATTTGAGTCCTGGTTTCCTTCCTGTCACTGTTGGTTCCCTAAATATTTTGCTGTATTTCACTTTGGGTATCTTTCATTTGTTCTTTCATTTTTCAACCAAGCTCAATCAGTTCTGTGAGCATTTTGATTACCAGGGCTTTAAAATCTGCATCAGATAAGTTAGCTATCTTCTTATTGCTTAGCTCTCTTTTGGAGTTTTGCTCTGTTCTTTCATTTGGGCCCTATTTCTTTGTCTCAGTGCACCTGTTAAGTTGTAAGGGGGAGGTGCTTTAGGGCAACCCTCTTTGCTCTGCTGCAGCACTGCCTGTAGGGGAGGGGCCAGAGAGGGAACAATGCAGCTCCTGCTGCATCTCCCGCTAGGCTCTAGCCCCACTTTACAACTAATTCTCTCATGTGAGACTGGGGGTTTCTCCCACTGCAGCAAACTCCACAGTAGTCCACAGTCAGCTCTGAGTCTCAGTTTCCCATTCAGTCAGTCCCGCCCGCACCGTCCACCACCTCCCTGCGTGTTCTCTATCTGCCCGTCTTACCAGCCTGGTTGGTCTGGTTGACTGTTTCTTTAATTCCTTGGTTGTTGGAGCTCCATGCAGTTTGATTTTCTGGTACTTCTGCTTGTTTATTGATTTCAGATTGGTTGTTATCCTCCTTTTGGTTGTGTAAGGAAGTGAAGGATTTCTACCTACACCTCCATCTTGGCCGGAACTCCCCCAATTGATCTACATCTTTATCTTAACATTATCTTTAAAATTTTAAGCTATTTGGTGTTATATGTCTGACAAGAGAAAAATTCCAAGATGCCCCAAATTAAATTACAGCAGGTGGGAGGATGATAGGAAGAGACAAGAAAGGTTAATCAGTTAACAGCCAGGGGTCTGAAACCAACAAACAAAAGACTGCTCATATTCCTGAATGTACGTTGATTCTCTACATGCAGTTTCATTAATCTATTTATCTATCCCTTGCCCCAACAGCATACTTAACATGTCTTAATTACTAGCTTTATAATGAATCTAAATACACAAAAGAGGAAAAGCCCCTCACCTTCTCCAGTTTTGGCCCTTTGAATTTCTACATAAATTTGAGAATCAGCTTGTTGAGTTTACCAGAAAAAAAAAATGTTGGAGCTCTGGCTGGTGTGGCTCCATGGATTGAGTGCCAGCCTGCAAACCAAAAGCTTACTGGTTCAATTCCAAGTCAGGGCACATGCCTGAGTTGCAGGCCAGGTCCCCAGCAAGGGTTGCATGAGAGACAACCACACATGGATATTTATCTCCCTCTCCTCCTTCCCTTCCCTCATCTCTAAAAATAAATAAATAAATAAATAAAATCTTTTTTAAAATGTTGGAATTTTACTCTGATTATATTGAATCCATACATCAATCTGGGGAGTAAATAGATCTTTAAAATACTGAGTCTTCTAATCTCTAAATATATCATTTAATTTTTTAGAATTTCTTTAACTTCTTTCAAAAATGTTTTATGATTTTCTATGTAGAGATACTGCGTATCTTTTCCTAGTGTATTAGTCAGGGTTCAGTCAGAGAAACGGAACCAGTAAGAGATATATGGATTTGTTACAGGCAATTGGCAATAACCATCAAACCAAAAATTATAGAGAAGATCCCATAAATCCTTATATGGTACAATATGAGTGCAAACTCTCAAAGCCAACAAGATCAGTACTGCTTTCCTTTCTTCCCCGTCACCTTCCCTTCAGCTCCAATTACTCAAACCATGAAGTGAACAGACCTGAAACAATCAATACAGAAGGGGCGCAGTGACTCTCCCTGATGCAAGGAATTATTTTTTGAAAAACTATTTCTTAAAAACCAAAATTTACTTTTTGGACTTGCTCATGTTTTTCCACTCAGGTGATGCATTTGGAGATCTGAGGAACACTTAAAAACACATTTTGCACAGTCTCCTGAGCACAGTAGGTATTTAGCTTGGGAAATATTTACTGTTGATACTGATAAACCTCACTCAGGTGATAATAACAAAAAGACTTTAAGGAATGGAAGAACAAAGATGAGGATGAGCTTCATCATTTTAAAAAGCGTTGAGATCTTGAGGCCTTTCATTATCCTAGAAAATAATGTGAAACCTGGGGAGTCAGGGAAATTCTCACAAGGGTACAACAATAACATGCTTGAGAACTTGCACTCACACAGTGTGTTGGGTTTTCTGAAGGCAGAGAGAACAAACACAGCATGGTACAGGAAGTGAGTCAGGCAACTCTGATGTTTGCTGCCTGAAGACCTGCATAATGACCTATCTAGGAAGTTGTGCTAGGGGAAGGAGGCCACAGGGATGGACACATTTCAGCCATGTGCCAGCACCTGGTTCTCAGGCTGCCACTCCAGCTCAGGGTGCAGGCAGAGGCGGCAGGTGCCTCTATGTACAATTTCCAGGGTTGGGAGAGGCACTCTGCCATGCACCCTGAGCAGCAATGCACATTCTTGCTGGTGCACCAAGAGGCAAGGCCCTGACTGATCTTTATTCAGGCCATTTATCATGGTTGTGTTTCCAGTGAGAAACCTTGGGGGATGAGGTAACATCTCCCTGCAAACAAAAAACAGGTTTGCTAAAACTCATTATAAAAGTGATGAATTCCCCAGGCTCAGGTTCCTCTCCTTTAAATGGCAGCCCACTGTGTGTACAAGCATCGTCCACTGGGTCCTCCATCATCCTCATGGAGCTTGGGAGCCTGGACGCCAGCACAAACCCAGCATGAAGCTCTGCCTACTGCTTTTGCCCTGAGTAATGAGGTGCTTTGTCTCTGACCCAAGAGTCTCATATCTTTTCCTAGCATCCATAAAATGGCAACAGGTTGACCTGTTAAACTTGCAAGTAGGGCAAAAGCTCATATCCTACATAACTTTTATTACTCAAATTTCTGGATTTCCCAGACAGTAAAATCCCAGATACTGGGGATTACTGTGGGAATGTCACTTTTAATTCTGAGAAATAACAACGTATAAATAACAACTACCATTTACAATCATTACCACAAGGGATAGTGGGTAACCTCTCAGAATAAAAAGATAGTGATTTACTTGGACAAGTTTAGCTTCATGCAGAACTTTTGACATTACGCTTATTTACACATTTCAGAGGAGGCACAAGGAAAGGAATCCTTTGGGTCTAAAAGGTCTGCTTTGTTCCAAGAGTTAAGTTGTTATGGTTCTTATTAAACTGCATTAAGGACATAGAAAAAAAGAATGCATTATTATATTAGACCTTAATAACTAGCAGAGTTATCACATGGGTTTTAGGTCACCTAGTAGGGCCTTTGGAAAAGGATACAAGCTACATTGTACTTTGTTTCCTCAAGACAACCTTCTCAAAAAGATAAGAATGTGTATAGACTACATTTCCAAATAGCTTTATTGAGCATAACTGACATACAATAAACTGTACATAGTTAAAGTAATGATTTGACAAATTTTGATAAATGTATACACTTGTGAAGTATCATAATCACGGTAATGAACATATCCATCACCCCCCAAAGTTTCCACAAGTCCTTTTATAATCCCTCCTTCCTTTGCCTCTGTACCTGCAGCCAACCGCTGATCTGATTGCTATCACTACAGGTTAGTTAACAATAGATTTGCTGAATTTTCTAGAATTTTGTATAATTGGAACTGTATATTATGTCATCTTTTTGCCTGGCTTCTTTCACTCACCATAATTATTTTGAGATTCATCCATGCTGTTTCAAGTATCAATAATTCATTCTTTTAAAGATGAGTAGTGTTCAATTACATGGATATACCACCATTTGTTTATTCATTCACCTGTTGATGGATATTTGTGTGCTATTTCCAGTTATGGGCTATTAAAATAAAATTCTTATGAACATTGGTGTACAAGTCTTTGTTCAGACATACAGTTTCATTTTGCTTGGGTAAAACCTAAGAGCAGAATAGTAGATCATACGGTAGGTATATGTTGAATTTCTAAAGTGGTTGTACCATATTGCATTTCCACCAGTAGTGTATGCCAACACTTGATTCAGTCGGTCTTTAAAAATTTTGGCCACTCTAATAGGTGTGTAGTGGTAGTTAAATGGTTTTATTTTTATTATTTTATTTATTTATTTATTTTTAGAGAGAGGGGAAGGAAGGGAGAAAGAGAAGGAGAGAAACATTGATGTGAGAGAGAAACACCAACTGGTTGTTCTTTGTATGTGCACTGATTGGAGACTGAACCTGCAACCCTGCCATGTGCCCTGACTGGGAATTGAATCAGTGACCTTTCACTTTGTGGACAACACCCAACCAACTGAGCCACACCAGTCAGGGTGTAGTTAATTGGCTTTAATTTGCATTTCCCTAGTGACAAATGATGTTGAGCTTCTTTTCATATGCTTATTTGCCATCCATATATCTTCTTTGGTGAAGTGTCTCTTCAAATCTTTCCCTCATTCTTTTATTGCTTGTTTTCTTATTATTGAGTTATTATTGTTTTTATATATTCTGGATTTTCTTTATAAAGTACATAATTTCCATACATTTTCTTCCAGTCTCTGGTTTCCTTTTTATTTTCTTAAGATTCTCTTTAGAAGAGAAGATTTTTTAAAAGTGTATTTTATTGTTATGCTATTACAGTTGTATCATTTTCCCCCTTTAAGCTCCTCTGCCCTGCATAACCCCTCCCACTTGAATTCCACCACCCCACCTTAGTTCATGTCTATGGGTTGTACATATAAGTTCTTTGGCTTCTCTGTTTCATATTCTATTCTTAACCTCCCTCTATTTTCTAATTACCATTTATGTTACTTATTTCCCGTAGCTTTTCTCCCATTCCCCCCTCCACTTCCCTGCTGATAACCCTCCATGTGGTCTCCCTTTCTCTGATTCTGTTTCTGTTCTAGTTGTTTGTTTAGTTCATTTTTGTTTTTGTTTTTTATAGGTTCAATTGTTGATAGTTGTGAGTTTGTTGTCATTTTATTGTTCATGGTTTTGATCTTCTTCTTAGATAAGTCCCTTTAACATTTCATTTAATAAGGGCTTGGTGATGATGAACTCCTTTAACTTGACCTTATCTGGGAAGCACTTTATTTGCCCTTCCACTCTAAATGATAGCTTTGCTGGATAGAGTAATCTTGGATGTAGGTCCTTGCCTTTCATGACTTGGAATACTTCTTTCCAGCTTCTTCTTGCCTGCAAGATTTCTTTTGAGAAGTCAGCTGATAGTCTTATGGGAGCTCCTTTGTAGGTAACTGTCTCCTTTTCTTTTGCTGCTTTTAAGATTCTCTCCTTATCTTTAATCTTCGGTAATATAATTATGATGTGCCTTGGTGTATTCTTCTTTGTGTCCAACTTCTTTGGCACTCTCTGAGCTTTCTGGACTTCCTGGAAGTCTATTTCCTTCACCATATAATAATGGGGAAGTTTTCCTTCATTATTTGTTCAAATAAGTTTTCAGTTTCTTGGTCTTCCTCTTCTTCTGGCACCCTTATGATTTGGATGTTGGAATGTTTAAAGTTGTCCCGGAGGTTCCTAAGCCTCTCCTCATTTTTTCAAATTCTTTTTTTTAAAGATTTTTATTTATTCATTTTTAGAGAGAGGGGAAGAGAAGGAGAGAAATATCAATGTGTGGTTGCCTCTCATGTGCCCCGTACTGGGGACCTGGCCTGCAAACCAGGCATGTGCCCTGACTGGGAATCGAACTGGCAATCCACTTTGGTTTGCAGCCTGCACTCAATCCACTGAGCTACACCAGCCAGGGCCATGTTTTAGAATTCTTGATTCTTCATTTTGTTCTGGTTGAATGTTTGTTTTCTTTCTTCTGGTCCAAACTGTTGATTTGAGTCCCAGTTTCCTTCCCATCACTGTTGGTTCCCTGCACATTTTCCTTTATTTCACTTAGCATATCCTTTACTTTTTCCTCTATTTTGCAATGATACTCAACCAATTCTGTGAGCATCCTGATTACCAGTGTTTTGAACTGTGCATCTGATAGGTTGGCTATCTCTTCATCACTTAGTTGTATTTTTTCTGGAGCTTTCATCTGTTCTTTCATTGGGGTCCTTTTTTTTTGTCTTGGTGCACCTGTTATGTAGCAAGGAGCAGAGCCATAGCTATTCACCAGAGCAGGGCAACCCACATTGTTGCGTTGTGGTGCTATATGTGGGGGAGAGGTCTAACAGGGAACAATGCTGCTTGCTCAGCTCTTGGCCTGCTTCCAGTCACTCCCACCGCTACCCATAAGTAAATTGGGCCTTCTGGTGCTTATTCCTAGGTGGGTGGTTTTGTGTATGTTCTAGGACCCTGTGGGTCTTTCCAATGAACTCTCCTGTGAGGCTGGGACTTTCTCCTGTGGCTGCAACCCCCACAGGTTTTTTTCAGTCAGAGGTTTTGTGGTTTTATTTCCCTGCACTATAATCCTTGGTCTGTTTTGCTCCCCAGTTGTTCCTCCTGGTTTAGCCACATGCAAATGTGGGACTGCCTGTTCTGCCAGTTGCTGCCTCACTCAATCCACCAACCACGGCCTTGCCCTCTGCCCAGCTGCCTGTCTTTGCCCCTGCTACCAATCTGCATGAATGTTTCTTCTTTAACTCTTTGGTTGACGGAATTCCATGCAGTTTGATTTTCTGACAGTTCTGGTTGTTTTTTATTTTTAAATTTGTTGTTGTCCATCTTGGCCAGAAGTGCAGAGAAGATATTTTTAATTTTATGTCCAATTTACCAATTTTCTTTTATAGTTTGTGCTTTTAGTATTGTATCTAAGAAATCTTTGTTTATTCCAAGGTCAACATTTTTCTCTTATGTTTTCTTTGAGAAATTTTACTTTTAGGTTTTACAATTAGATCTATGATCCATTTTGACTTAATTTCAGAATATGGTGCAAGATGTATGTGAAAGTTCATTTTTCATGTGAATATCCAATTGTGCCAACACCATTTGTTGAAAAAGAGTATTGTCCCTTCTCCACTGAATAGCCTTTGCACATCTGTTGAAAAGCAGTTTCCCATATGTATGTAGGTTTATTTCTATTTTTTATTATGTTTTGTTGATATGTAGGTCTATCTCTACTTAATAGCAAACTGCCTTTAGATTGGTAATAAGTCTTACAATGAGGTGGTTCTAGTCCTCCAAATTCATTCTATTTTAAAGTTGTTCTGGCTATTCTAGGTCCTTCATATTTCCATACGCACTTTAGAAACAGCTTGCCAATTTACTTTTACAAACAGCAACTGGGATTGTGACTGTGATTTGGTTTAGTCTACACATCGATTAGTGAAGAATTAACAATATTGAGTCCTCCAACCCATGAACACAATATTTCTCCACTTGTTTAGAATTTGTTTAATTTCTCTTAGCAATGTTTTATAGCTTCCAGTATACAGATATTTTACATTGTTTGTTAGATTAACAATGTTTTAAAGTTTTCAGAATGCCAGTATTTTATATTGCATGTTAGTTATCCCTCAATAGTTCATATTTGTGATGCTATTATAAATAGTACTGCTCTTAATTTTACTTTTCTGTGGTTGAGTTTTGTACATTGATCTTGTATCCTGCAACCTTGATAAACTTGTTTATTAGTTCTCACAGTTTTAAAAGAAACAGCTTACAGTGGATTTTCTACATAGACAATCAAGTCACCTGAGGGTAAAGTCATTTTTTCTTTCTAAACTGGGTGCCTTCTGCTTCTCTTTCTTATCTTATTGCACTGGCTATAACCTCCAATGGGTTTTTTAAATCATTTTTTAAATTGTTGTTCAAATACAGTTATCTCCATTTTTCTACCACCACTTTCTTCCGCCCCACCAGCCCCTACCTCCAACCCTCAGTCCTACCCCTCTTTGGCTTTGTCCATGGGTCCTTTATACATGTTTTCTGATGACCTTTCCCCTTTTCCCCCCCATTATTTCCCTCCCCTCTCCCCTCTGGTTACTGTCAGTTTGTTCTTTACTTCAGTGTCTCTGGTTATATTTTGCTTGCTTATTTGTTTTGTTGATTAGGTTCCACTTATAGGTGAGATCATATGGTATTTGTCCCTCACTGCCTGGCTTATTTCACTTAGCATAATGCTCTCCAGTTCCATCCATGCTCTTGTGAAGGGTAGGAATTCCTTCTTTCTTTCTGCTTCAAAGTATTCCATTGTGTAAATGTACCACAGTTTTTTGACCCCCTTTTACTGATGGGTACCTAGGCTGCTTCCAGCACTTAGCTATTATAAATTGTGCTGCTATAAACATTGGGGTGCTTAGGTTCTTTTGGATTGGTATTTCAGGATTCTTAGGGTATAATCCCAGCAGTGGAATTGCTGGGTCAAAGGGCAGTTCCATTTGTAGTTTTCTGAGGAAATTCCATACTGTTTGCCACAGTGGCCACACCAGTCTGCATTCCCACCAACAGTCCATTAGGGTTCCCTTTTCTCCACTACCTTGACAGCACTTGTTGCTTGTTGATTTGGTTGTGATGGCCACTCTGACTGATGTGAAGTGGTATCTCATTGTGTTTTTAATTTCCATCTTTCTAATGGCTAGTGATGCTGAGCATGCTTTCATATGTGTCTGGGCCCTCTGTATGTCCTCCTTGGGAAAGTGTCCATTTAGATCCTTTGCCCATTTTTTAATTGGATTGTTTGTCTTCCTGGAGTGGAGTCATGTGAGCTCTTTATATATATTGGTATAATCTCTAATGTTGAATAAAAGTGGTGAGAACAGACATCTTGTCTTCTTTCTGATCTTAATGGGAAAGTAATCAATCTTATATCATTAAAATTGTGTTAGCTACAGGTTTTCATAAATGCATTTTGTTAGGTTGAAGAAGTTCTATTCCAAGTTTGTTGATATTTTATCAGGAATGGATGTTGAATCATGTCATATGCTTTTTCTCTTAAGATGATCACATGATTTTTTGAAGTTGGTAAATATGGTGAATTACATTGATTGATCTTTGAATATTGAACCAGCCTTGCATTCCTTTGTCACAATGCATTATCCTTTTGATATTTGGCTGGAATCAATTTATTAAAAAATTGTTTAGAATTTTGGATCTATGCTCATGAGGGACATTGGCTTACAGGGGTTGTCGTTGTCAGGTTTTCATGTTAGGGTGATGCTATCATCATAGAATGAGTTGGAAATGCTCCATTATTTTCAGTGTTTTACAAGGGTTTGAGCAAAACTGCAACAATACAGGCACAGATCAGCTGGGTGCCCCTGGTGCAGGGTCTCTCACAAGAATGCAGTCAATAGGTCAGCTATGGATGCCCTCCTTCAAGGCTTCACTGGGGGAAATCTGCTTCCAAGTTCATTCACATGGCTGTTAACAGGACTCAGAAAATCTATTTTCAAGCTCACTGACATGTTGTTATTAAGCCTCAGGTCCTTGCTGGCTGCAGATTGGACACATCAGTTCCTTGCCATGTGGGCCTCTCCAAAGGGCAGCTCACAACATGGCAGATGTCTTCCCTCAGAGTGAGTGACTGAAAGAGTGAGACAGATCCAAGAAGAAAGCCATAGTCTTTGTAACCTCATCCCAAAAGTGACACCTTATTTATAAGCAAGTCAGTGAGTTCAGCCTTTACTCAATGAGCGAGGATATCACAAAAGTGTAACTGTCAGGAAGAAGAAATCACTGAAGAACATCTTAGAGATTGCCTATCATAGTTGTTCTTAACATTATCTTATTATCCTTTAATACTTGTGGAATCTTAGGTGAGGTCACTTCTCCCTTTCTTATTTGGGTAATTATATCTTCTTTCTTTTTTTTTCTCAATCACTTGAGCTAGAGGTTGGTCAGTTTTATCAATTTTCATAAAGAGCTTTGCTTTCACTGTTATTTCCTGTTGTTTTTCCTGTTTTCTATTTTATCAACTTTTACTCTGATCTTTATTATTTTCTTTCCTCTGCTTACTTTGGAGACTATTTGCTATTTTTTCTGTTTTCTAAAGCAGATCTTTTTTCTTTTCTAATACAGAGTTTAGTGCTATAACCTGTGCACCCCAAATCTCCACCACCAAGTACTGCATTAATGGTATCCAACAAATTTTGATATGCTGTATTTTCATTTTCATTCAGTTGAAAATACTTTATAGTTTCTCTTTTGATTTACTCCTTGACCATGCATTATTTTAAAGTGTTCTATCTAGTTTCCAGATATTTCAGTATTTTCCAGAGATCCTTCTGTTATGGATTTCTAATTTAACTCCATTGTAGTTGGAGAACTTAGTCTGTATGATGTGCATCCTTTTACATTGAATGAGAATTTTTCCATGTCCCAGAATATGATCTACCTTGGTAAATATTCCATGTATACTTGAAAAGAATCTGTATTCTACAGGTGTTGGGTGTAGGATTATATAAATGTCAATTAGGCCAAGTTGGTTGATAGTGTTATTCAAATCTTCTATATCTTTACTGATTTTATCTTGTAGACTCCTTTTTAAAATTTTATCAAAAATGCAATATATGCCACTAAACTCAAGCATTATCATTTAGTTTTATTAAAATATTTTTCAGTGGTACAACAGTACCGCATCTGACTCCAGATCAGAAGGTTGCATGTAAAATATTTTTCTTTCCTCTAACACATATGTGTGTGTGCATGCATATACAGACAGAATCAAAAATTTAGAGACCACAGAACTGGAATGAAATGAAGCATCTAATTGTGATGCACCTCTGCACAAATTTTATTATTTAAGAAAGCATTTTTGAAACTGGCTTATCTTATCTTTCCTTATCTGAGCTTGTAAGCTACTTAATTGCAAAGTGTGTTTTTATTCACAGTGTTCTTAATATTTTATTCTTCATGCGAAGTCATGTTCCCACTGCAAGCAAGGCAGATAGCAAATATAGTTATTTTACTACAACACTATTTACAAGTGTTCCTATTTTAACAGGATTATAAATGATTTTAAAACCTTGCACTCTACAAAATTGTACATAAAAATAATGTGTTTTGGGAAAAATAGTATGGTCCATAAACTTTGAAACGTACTTAACTTTGTAACCAGAATACTAATAAAAATAATAATTATACCCATTAAAATACTCACACTCAGTAAATGTTCGCTATCGTTTGTACCGAGGATCATAGCTGATTTTTGTAGCCTCAAATCTGCAAGGTCCTCGAGGGTATTTGACTCCCATAAATAACATTACCATCAAAATCTGCTCTGGATCTGTGCTTCTTTAACAATCAATTATTTTAAAACACAGGGGAAATATCTTTTCTGCTTCTTAATCTATTCCTACAGCTTCACCAGATAGCCTCATGTTGTAGGAAGGACACCAGTTTTTGAAGCCATTAAACCAGCTACTATTTGTTGTAATGCAAGGCAGTGCCATTGTATTCTTAGCTTATGGTTTCCTTCTTTAACCACAAGAAACTTTGTGCCTGAATTCTTTAAACCATTGACTTTCTGGAGAAAAATTACATATGAATCAGTAATATTGTTTTCTTATTTGTCAGTCAGGTATTAATTTGCATTTAGAGTGTTGCAGCTAAAAAGACTATACTTCATCATTCTCTAACCTTGAAATGTGTGATTTTCCTAGTCATTTTCCTTTTGAATTTTTTTATCCTCACGTGAGGACATTTTTTTATTGCTTTTAGAGAGGAAGGGAGAAGGAGAGAAAGAGAGAGAAACATCAATTGGTTGTCTCCGTATGTACCCCTACTGGGGATCAAACCCTCAACCTTCGGTTTAGGGGATGATGCTCCAACCAACTAAGCCGCAGCAGCCAGAGCCCTAAGTGGTTTTCTTGGCAGCAGCCACCAAAGGATTAAAATCTCCTTCCTAGGATCACTGACAACATATTTACTAAGTACCTATTATATTCCACAGTCTGTTCTATATGTTGGAAACAGTAGTGAACACACAGACAAGGTCCCTGTGTTCACAGTTTTTACAATTTGGTGGGAGATACAGATAATGAAAAGGTAAATCAATCAATACAGTAATATCAGAGAGTTATACTTGCTATGAAGAAAATGAAATAGTGATGGGGAATGGAATGAGATGCGGTGGCCAGGTGGCCATGCGATAGAGAGGCTACATTAGATAAGAAGATCAGGGAAGGCTTCTCTGAAGAGGTGACATTTGAGCCAAGACATATACGATGAGAAGTAACTAGTCCTGGAAAGATCTGGAGAAGACTGTCAGGTAGTGGTAATAGTAGGGGCCTCGAGACAAGAGTGGGATTCATGTATTTGAGGAACAGAATAAAAGTGACTGGAGCAGGTTTAGGAGTATACTCAAGTCAGAGTGCCACACATCACTGCCATGTAGAGGCTGACCCAGCAGATCAAGTCACTGCTGCTTAACAATTTCATGTCCTCCATGCCTCAAATCACCAATGGCACTCCAAAATGCCTGCTAGACAAATTCAATGGACTGATCCTCATCTGAATGCCAAAAACAGGTAATGGAGCATAATACACTTGATCACCACCAAGTGTAGGGCTGGAGTGGGGCCAGACAAGTTTGGCTTCTCTGAGGGAGTTGTTGAAATCTGATGTGGGCTCTATCCAGAAAAAAACAGCTGTGGGGCAGGGAGAGAGGGCTGGAGGCAAGCTGGGGCAGCTGGGGCAGAGCGTTGGAGTGAAGAGATGGAATGGTCCCTGAGGGAATGATCAAATAGCAGTGAAGGCAAGATTCTGCAAGTCCCTTCAGAAGAGTCATCATGCATTTCTTTTGTCAGACCCAGAAGCCACAGATACTTACCCTGATGAACTAGTGACTTTCCAGCCAGTCAGAATTATCTAGCAGAACATCCAGGTAGCAGGGCTTCACTATTGTGTAGAAACCTTAGCCCACCCAGACTGGTGCCAATTGTGCTGCCATAAACTTTAGTGTTACTTTGGAAGATTTCTCTACCTATGCTGTTTTTAATATAAATACCTCATCTTCTTAGAAGGATTGTACATTCCTTTATGAGGAGAGACACTTCACTCTCTTTTGGGGGGATACTTGTAATAGGTAGCATAACCCTGGGCTAGGTCTTTCTCCTTCTCAAGAGGGAATTGTACTCTAAGGCCAGGACCACTTAGCAGGGGATTTCTTACAAGCTCGATGCCACAGTAAGAGACAAGCTTTACAGATTATGGATCCCAGCCAGCTGCGTATAGTGCCCAAAGGATCCTAATACTCTGGGTTTCATGATTCCGGCTATGTGAGATGAGAAACTAGGCATGGGACTGCTTACCTGTTCTTTCTGCAGCGAATTGTGAAGCCAAGAAAGAAGACTATCAGAAGAAGTCCGCAGCTCAGCAAAGTCCACACAATACCCAAGAGGACAGGAGATAATGAAGAAATTGTCTTACTGCTGTGGTGGGAAGACGTCTGAGAACAGAAGAAAGAGAAGCTGTTAGGAATGAAGGCTCTTCTATAGATCAAAATTGAACTGCCCCCATCATCACCAAAGCCTGGAAGTACATGTCCTTCACCAGCATTTTCTCCTCCCATTCCTCCCCCGCCCCCAACATGTATTTCTGAGCAGCCCTGACACCCATGGCTGCTTACTTACAATTGTTGTCTTACAGAGATCATGAATGGGTCTCCGATCCAGCTCCTGGCCAGGAAAACTGTCACACAATTCAGAGCAGTTTATTTCAGGCTCCATGTCATCACATGCCCCTCTTGCTGTGCACTTCTTCAGTCTTGGTTACTCACTGGTAGGTAACCAACAGATCTTTGACTAAAAGTTAAGAGAACCTCAAATCTTTTCTTCACAGGTGCCATTTTGGAGCTGGTTCCTGGCTGAAAATCTGAGACGAACAACGCATTCAGGTGGAAGTGAAAGGTTATTTCATTGAGCTCCTTTATCATCCACCCTCCAGGCTCTCCTGTTGCCTGTACATATTATGTGATTCAGGAGTGGGCATCTTAGTGACCACAAAGTGATGATTCTGACTTGCCACCAGATGGCGGTCACTGCTCCAAGCACTCTCACATGGGTCCCCAAGGAAAGGAAAGCAATTAAAACTGTTAACCAATCATATAAATACAAATTTTTATATACATATATACACACAAAAACACAAACATACCTATATACACATATGTGCAAATGGTTTATTAGAGGTTTAAATACTTTATATATTTTAGTTATATAGTTATATTTTTATTATATATAGTTATATACTTTTACATATAACAAAGATTTAAGATAAAATATATACTTAAATAAATACATTTTAAACCTCTTTAATAAGCAATAATTTTAAAACAATGACAAAGCACATCTGACAATTAGACACAAAGCTTTATAGACATAAAACCCTATAGTCTCTTCTTCAGATCCTTTTTATGGCCCAGCAACTGTAAAAACTTTAGTTTAGACAAGTGAGGCACATCTTCCTTTTTTCCCTACGGGGAAATCCCCTGTCCTCCCAAGATCCTTCCAGGCAACTCATGGCTTAAGTGCTGTCTGATCCTGGGAGGCGGTGCGCTCTGGCGCCCCATGCTGTCTGCGTGCAATGTCTGCTGGCCGCTCTGGCTCTTGTTCTCTCAGGGATTGGGGGAACTTTCTATGCCCACTTGGCTGGGGTCACAGGAGGATATGTAAACCCTTTGCCAATAGTTTTTTGCTTGTTTTTAAACTGTTAGACTACTAGAACTGGGATAGGTTACTTGGGTAATAGGGAGAGAAACTGCAGGCTCTAGGGATGCCCATAGAGTGGGTGAGTGCCCGGAGGATGGCATCATTTCTCCCAGAACACGCTTGCAATGTGAGTGCCATGATCTAAAGAGAAGCTCTACCTCACAGAATAAAAGCAGAAACGTGGAAAGGCTCAAATGAGCTCCAGCACAAAAGGTAGGCAGGTCCCTAATTCTTTCAAGAAATCTAACCCTTAGTACAGAAAACAGATTTGAAATTTTACCAGTGAAAATGTATAAGAGGATACCATTTTTGCTTTGTGTTTTTGAAACAGCTGAGCACAGCTTTCTTTTATTGTGGAGAAAAATTGGAAGAAGGAAAAAAATAACAATTATTATTTCAGTAGCCACAGAACATAGGACTTGTGTTTAAGCCAGAACAATAGTGACAGGTGTAGAATGCCATCTTTGGATTCTGCATGCTTAGGCATGAACAATAATATACCACCAGGTGCTGCCCATTCACTGGCCTCTCATATGGTCCTGCATTATTTACCACGTTCATTACAATGAAATCCCAAGAGTACTAACAGCCACTATCTCCAGTCAAGACATTTAAATTCTTTCTGCAGTTTAGTCAGAGTAATGAATGCAAAATCAAGAAGTAAATATAAAAATGTAACTATTTGCATCCTAATTTAGTTGAAATTGCTGAAAACACTGTTTTTCTTTTTCTTTTATTTAAAGTTAAACATCCCCTATTGTGTGCCTTCTACATGAGAGCAATATTAAAAGCCACAGGGAGGCCTGTACCACATTGATAGACTATATTTGAACAATTATCAAGTCCATGTTTGTATATCCTTAAATCATATTGAAGTATATGTCAGTGTGTGTGTGTGTGTATAAAATCTCATTTTGTCCTCACTACAACAGTGTCATGTGAGGTAAACAACACCAGCCCCTCACTTTCAAATAAGGAAACTTATTTGGAGCAGAGAAGTGGAGAACCTTGCTCCAAATCTGTACAGGACACTCCAAAATCAATGTCCTCTCACTATACCCCCTACACGAGGCAGACTCTGTGGACTGACTTCTCCCAAGAAGTCACCAAATGGCCTGGTGGGTTTTTCATGTTTTGTTCCCAGAGCTTCAATGCACTACTATGGGTTCACTGGAGCATCTATACCAGTAGTTCTCCACTGGTGTGATTTTGCGCTTTCAGAGGACATTTGGCAATGTCTGGAGACATTGTTGTCAAAACTGAGAGGAGGGAACTACTGACATCTAGTAGGTAGAGGCCAGGGATACTGCTAAACATCCTTCAATTCACAGGGTGGTCCAAAGAACAAAGAATGATCAGGCCTCAAATGTCAATAATGCCAAGGTTAAGAAACACTGGTCAACACTGTGGATCCTAGAAGGCTGACAATCTAAAGCCCAAATCATCCTTGGGAGATTTTGTGAATACATTATGGCTTTCCATCTGAACATAAACTCCCTGGGGGATAAATTTCTGAGTACATATCCAAAGTCCAATAACAGACTGAACTCACTGGCATGGAATTTTGAGCACAAAAATTCATGGTTATCCAGTGTAGAAACTATGTACTATGATACTGGACAGGCATTTGACTCCAGTGTTAGCGCACATTCAGAGATTCACATGTAAGGAGCTGGTGAAACAGTAAATGGCTCAGTAATTGAAGGGAGACAGTTGAATGATTTTGCCCTTTGACCCAGCAATTCCACTGCTGGGATTATACCCTAAGAACCATAAAACACCAATTCAAGATAACCTATGCACCCCAATGTTCATAGCAGCACAATTTACAATAGGCAAGTGCTGGAAGCAACCTAAGTGCCCATCAGTAAATGAATGGATCAAAAAACTATGGTATGTTTACACAATGGAATATTATGCAGCAGAGAGAAAGGAGCTTCTACCCTTTGTGACAGCATGGATGGAACTGGAGAGCATTTTGCTAAGTGAAATAAGCCAGGTGGTAAAAGACAAATACCACATGGTCTCACTTATAAGTGGAACCTAATCAACAAAACAAACAAGCAAGCAAAATATAACCAGAGACATTGAAATTAAGAACAATCTGACAGTAACCAGAGGAGAGCTGGGAGGGGACAATGAGGGGAAAAGGAGGAAGGGTTGTCAGGAACATGTATAAAGGACACATGGACAAAACCAAAGGAGGGTAGGATCAAGGGTGGAAAGTGGGGATGGCTGGGGTGGGGGAGGGTGGACGGGAGGAAATGGAGACAACTGTACTTGAACAACAATAAAAAATATGGAAAAAAAGTGTTCAATGATTGGAAAAGCAGGTGGGGAGCAATGTGTCCAAGAGGGTAATGGTGAAGTATCTGACCATGAAATAAAGAATCCAAGGCACAAAGAGGAAGATCTGTCCCTCCAAAAGCACCCCCCTCCAACACACAATCAAAAAGTCTCTAGAGAAGGAAAAGAACAAGGGGGGAGGAATTAGGGAGGCAAACAGACCTCTCAGTGTTCATGGTTTTGACTCCAAAACCATGTAAATATTTTACTTAAAAATTAAATAAAAAAAGAAGTGAATCAATCTTTTCTTTTTTAGAAAATCAATCTTTAAAAATTAAAAAATATATTGAAAGAAATAAACCAAAGTATATCAAGTTGATGATATGACCACATAGAGAAGAATTATTTTAAGTAACAGTAACTTCATTATACAGCCTAAGGATAAAAAATACCCACAATGAGATCTTAAACTGCATTAAGTGGGTATTGTTCTTATTTTATATATATGGATTCACACATATACACATACACACATATAAATATCTACTGCGAAAAGCAAATAAGCAATTATATTCATGTCACTGGGAACTAAGATTTTCAAAGTGAGAGATAAGAGATACACATTAAATAAAATAGGCAAAAAAATTCAATCGTTAGTTTCAATGGGAAATAACAATATGAACTCAGATTTTTTTCTAAAACACTCATATTTCCAAGATTTGGAAGTAATTATAACCCAGTAACAACAAACACTTCAAGTGCCCAGACTGGTCTTTAAAATTACTTTTCATTAAAAGGAATTAGTTTTCTTTAGCAAAATGGGAAATTTATAGAGCTGGAAATATACAACATGAATCTGGAACATCCTGTCATAAAAGAAAATAAAAAAGTATCAGAGATTACAAAGTCATGTCAAAATGATATGTGTTGACTGGCTACTATTATCCAATGAGAGGATAAGTTCAGCATCAAAAATAATAACTGTAGTGAGCTGAAACATATGGCACATAGTAGGCACTCAATCAATGCTTATTGAATGAATGAATGAATGAATATAGTATTGCAGGTATTAATAGACTACTGTTGAGGGTGTGATCTACAACACTGACTTCATACATGGTATAATTTCTCTTCCTATCAAATGTCAGGAAAAATTAGCTTTTTTTAGAACATTTTAATCTTGTGTATAGTATACTTCTCTCTTTTTTGGTTACTGGGAAGTTCAGAATCTAATATGTGGCTCACTTATAGCAACTGTGCAGTGGTTGGCATTTCTCGCTCATTTCATTATCCTACAACTATTTTTCTTTATCCTGATTTCCTTCCTTTTTATTTTTCACCCCATTATCTATTTTATATTAAAAGTAGAAGAAAGGAGGACAATTGGAATAATAGGGATGTTTCCATACAATATGAGCAAATAGATACATTATTTGAAGTAACTCAACTTCAGGCTACCCACTAAGAAAGATAAGCTATGTTATCAACACCACATGCAAATGCATCAAAAATGTATGTATGCAAACCGCCACTACCAAGAGCATTGCACTAGATGTTCACTAAGGTTCCTTCTGGCACCAATATTGTCTGCGGTATTAGCTCTCTGTTAACTGTGCTAATGTAGGCAGCAGATACATGGATAATTATAAACATTAGGGAATGTAAAAATGCATTTTTAATTTGAATGCATTGTGTTATGTTCCGGTAGCAGATTTACAAACATCCTGAATAAGGGTCACTTATACTAACAGTAAACTCACTTCTATTCCCTGAGCATACACCGATTTTCATGGGGACAGCAAGCAGATGCAAGCAGGGCAATGAGGATTCAGCATCTCCTAAGACCACCTGCCATATAGACCCTCAGTAGAGAAGGTGGCTCACAGTTGTAAATACTTACTAAGAGAGCGTGGGCATAAGATTCACATGGGAAAATATTGCCTATTGAGGAAGACATAGTTCAGCCAGGGAAAGAATGTGAAATCATAGATATGGTGGAGCTGAAAGAAACCTCAGATATCCAAATGCCCAATCTCATTTCTTCATTTTACGTATCAAAAAACAGCCCCACACAGGTCAAGAGGCTCAGAATCACACAGTGAGTGTAGGAATAGACTCTAGGTCTTCCAAGTTCAGTGCTCTTTCTATACTACTTTAAAGGACCTTTATAGGAAGTTATGGTTAGCCTTTCACACATTTGGGACAGGTGGGGTAGAGACCTGGGCTCGGGAAAGCTGGCAGGGCCATAAGGGTAACAGCTTAGGGCTTGGTGAGAAGTCTGTGGAAGGGGTCCAAGGAGACAAGAAACCCAGTGGAAGGGGAAAGAATATTCTCTTGAGAGAGTACAAGTTTTGGAACTTGTATGTTTTCTCCTCAACAATGTAAAGTGGACTGAGTTAATCGGCTTCTCAGAACTTCCTATTTGCCTTGTAAGAGGGAGAGATGGTAAAAGTTTCTTTGTAAAGCCTCTGAAGTACCTCCAGTTGGGGTCTCCGCACACTTTGGTGGTTTCTGAAAGCCATCCCAAGGAGCCTGAAGCCAGGCTCCCACAGGGATTCTTTATTTACCAGAGGGAAGAGCAGGGGGAGGAGACATGGCTGTTCCAAACACATCTCTCTTAGGAAATTTTAAAGCAAAATGGAATTGCTTGATTCCCCTTGACAGGGGTGAGGGTGACTTCATGCACTCCCTTACTCAAATGTGGATCTCCAGGAAAACAGAGCTTTGAGATCTTTGGGCTTTGTATGATTCCTTGAACTGTCCCACCATCTTTTCCTAATCCCTATGCTCCAAAACCTCTCCCCTCCTAAGTTTCCCAGCACACAGTGATCTTCCCACAATCTGGAGGACATTTTTGCTCAACATTATACAAGGCTGTACACGACCTCTTAGTTTCATATGACTTGTAACTTTTCTTCTCCTGAACCTAATTTCTCCCTTTACAATACAGTGTCTAAACGTTTCTCATTGCTTGGTAGAATTATAATGAATCAGACTGGCTCCTGGATTGGGTCCCCCATGGGCTCTGGGAAACAGTGTTGTAAATAGTAAGTTTACTGTAAACACTAGGTCAGTTGAATACAGGGCACATCCCTGAGCCCCTGGCTAATTCAGCCCTCCATCCCATACTTGGAATTTGGTTTCACTTCACAGATCCTAGGACCATCAGGTGTAATGAGTGGCACTGCATGAACAAAGCGGAGGCTGAATTTAAGTCTCAGTGCCATCATTTTCTGTGGCTTTGGTTAGTTACTTAAGTTCTCCATTTCTTAGGTGCCTCCTCAATAAATTGAGGATAATGCTATTCACATCTGAAAGAGTTTGCTGGTGATTAAATCACATGATGTATAGGATGCATGCAAATGTAAGCTATACATACTAGATCATCAATAATCATCAGGTTCTTTCATTTCCATGATGTATAAGGGTCATCTGTACAGAAGATTTGGGGCACATAACTGAGGTTATCCATCTTGTTTCTCTAAATTTCCTAACAGCATCCCAAGTTATGAATCATTAATGTATCTTCTAACATGAAAAATAATATTCTTTATATTGTATTCAAAATCAGATTTTATAAGAATAATGAATTATAGATCCTCACTGGTAGAGATCATATTCACTAATTCAATAAATATTGATTAATCAACTATTAGGTGCTAGTCACTATGTTAAGATGCAGGGATGCAGCAGGGAACAAGCTAACATGGTCTTGCTCTATTACCTAGCACAGCGCCTGGTACAAGGTAGATGATCAATATCTATTTGTTGAAGTGGACCCAGAGACATTTAGAAAACCTTATACAGAACAGGAGTCCTGGACTACTAGGAATTATCTGCAGGAATGTCTAGTTACTATTATAACTCAGGAGAAACAGGAGGGTTGATCCATGAAGGTGGGCTCGAGCATCTCCCTTTGACACAGTGGAGCATCTGCTGCTTTCTGAGCCCTACACTAATGTATTTTGCTGACTCTCTCCGAACTCTCAGGTATAAGCTGACACAACCATGCAAACTGGGCTGTCAGTCACTACTGCCTTATAGATGGATTTTAGAGACCTTTTAGTATTCAACACTATTGCCAGGTACTGGAGTTGGAAATTAAAAGCAAACAAACAAATGAACAATAAACAACAGCAATATACTAAAACTTTCACCAACTTCCCAGAGTTGCACCGTTACCAATACTTAAAAGCACTTAGGTACTATTATGTGAACTATACATGATGGTTTCCATAAAAACTACTTACAAATTGTCAATTAGTGCTCATTAATATGCAATAAAATTCTCATTTGACAATGCAGAATGAATTCCACTTGGCTGCCCTCCTTTGATGAGAACTGCTGTGAAGAGCTCTATGCTATTACTCAGTGAAACAGTAAGGTGTCACCATGGATCAAGCTTCAGGCACCAGAAGGACCAGAGAGAATGATCATATGAAGCTTTGAGAGGCTGGTTTTGGGTAGCTCAAGTTTTATGCTACTACAGCTGAGACCTCTGTCCTGTGGGGTACTGAGAACATAGGCTGAGTGAGTTCATTAATCTCTCTTGCAAACAGATTCATGGTGATATTGAGCACTCCTTCAAAGGACATTTGTGAGAGTCCCACACAGTTGGAAAAAGGTGAATAAAACTTCATTCCTAGGGTCAATCTGTTCAGGAGACTGAATGTTCTAGTCCTCAAGGAAGCAAAGATCCAAGGTCCTTGGAATTATTGGGACTCATCCTTGAAAAACCTCCTGATCAGAATTTTTATGATTGAACTTACATGCTCTGTCTCTAAATTCCAATTTTAGTTGGGTGTGGGATTTCTCCAAACTGTTGTTCATGGTTGCTGTGCAACCCAACGCACTTGTGTGAGAGCAATTCCGGATCTTTGAGGATAAAGATGAAAAATACCTGCCATCACCATTAGATTGTTTATTCTGCAGCCACTTCCTTAACAAACTATCCTAAACTTGCTCTGGAAACAGGGGGTAGAGAATAGGATTTTTCTAAGTATAATTTAACACAGTGGCTATCAAACTTTAGTGCACATCAGAATCACCTGGAGAACTCCTTAAAACTGTTTGTGGGCCCCCACCTCCAGAGTTCTGATTCAGTAGGGCCTGAGAATTTGCATTTCCAGTAAGCTCCCAGGTGATGCTACAGCTGCTGATCTGGAAATCATACCATGAGAACCCCATTGCAGCTAAAGAAAATATAGGGCTTTCATCACAGTTTAAACCACACAAACCCATGGCATATTTGTTATTCCATGCTGCCGTGACAAGGCTCATGTACACACTTATAGACCAAGCCATTTGAATCATTCATTAGAAATTAATTTCAGAAAAGTACTTTTGCTATACTAGGTACTTAGAGCAGCACTCAATCTTTTTATTCTTCAAACCATGATTCATAAATAAATACTTTTTGGATATGAGATACTTATGGAAGTTATAGACCCTCTCCTTTAAAACATTTACAAATATGAATTATTTTACAGACAAAAGCAAGAGGGAAGATCACAGGCCGCGTGTCAATGCCTCCCATAAGCCCCAATCCCAAGTAAAGAGGCTCATTTCAAAAGACAACTCAGTTAAGCCAGGGACTTAAATATTTTTTGTTTTTCTTTATAATGTTCCCTTAAATCAAATATTTCTTTGTGGCTACCCACTACTAAAGAATGGCACACTAAGATGATAAAAGCTATGACAAACTCCATCACCAATTAAAACATTTTAATAATCATTTTTGCAGAGAGATCCAAGATGCAGCAGAGTAGGTAGAAGTTACACTCACCTCCTCCTAGGACCAAACTGGAATTACAACAAAAATATAGAACAATCAACCTGAATAACCAATTGAAGACAAGCTGAACAAAAATCTTATAACCAAGGATTTACAAAAGCCACATGGAGACTATTAGGAAGGGCAGCGGGGACATGAAAAGGGCTGGTCCCACCCGCACATGCAGCAGCTGACAATGCAGACAAATATCTTAGCTACAAAGGTTCTTTCCCCCTGAAGAGTGAGTGGCTCAACCCCATGCAGGGCTCTGGAGCCCAAATCACTGGAGCTTGGAAGGGGCACCCAAATAATATGCGGCAGTGAAAATTAGCAGGGATTCTGTCAGCAGGGAGGAGAGAGGAGTCCTTTAGAGACATAGATGCCCTCTTAAAGGGCCAGCACACAAAATCTCATTCACAGACACACACCTCTGGTGGAGGAAAGGTGGAAGAGACTAGAGTCTGTGAGGAGAATGTGGGGTTTGTGGCTCTGGGGAGACAGCTGAAGGAACAACTGCCAGGATCCCAGTGCTGAGTCTCTCTCCCAAACCACCTGTAGACACCATCTTCCCTGGGTGGAGCACTCGCCCCCAAACAGCAACAGCTAGTCTGGGGGAGTGCAACAGCCCTACCCTTCCAACTCCCTGTTGCCCCACCCCCACAGAGCTCACACCCTGAGGGGGACTCAGCTTCCTGGGCCTGGGGTATAGAGATACAGGCAGATTTAGGGTGGGGGTAGGGGAGGTCAGTGACTGAGTTCTATGGCTCTGTGACAAAGGCCAATCCCCCACCTTCCTGTAAGCCTGACCAGCACCCCTCCTCAAAGGAAATCCACTTCCTGACTCCTGGTAGCCCTGTTCTGCCAAGCTCAGGCTCTTCAGGAGGTCTGGGACAAATCCAGGATAGACTGAATTTTGTGTCTCTAGCACTGAGGCCATTTTTCCTTACACACCAATGCAGAGCCCTCTCTTCACACAGCTTTATCTTGGTCTATTTGGGACTGATAAACTCTGTTGGCATCACCCTTATGACTCCCTGAGACCCTGCCCCACCCACCACAAAGGTCAGCAGGCACCCAGAAGGTGGTATCTAGACTTGGTATACTCTGGGATTTTTGCTCAGTAGTCTCAGACCCAGCACTGACACTGAGTATGAACCTGTATTAACCTAATAAACGCCACTCACCCATACCTGGTGAATCATTGAGAATCTACCTCTTGCAACTCGAGTACTGCCAGAGGCTCTTTCAATGACTGAGCCTAACTGGCAGGGGCAGGCAGAGGCAAGTAGAGGCAAGCAGAGGCATGCAGAGGTGGATCACTGCCTGTCCCTGGGTTTGGTGGTGGTGGAAGCAGGCCTTGGCACACAGCTTGGACTTTCCCATGCACACTCAGTCCTAGGGAGGCAGCCACAAACTGTGGATCGATTTGTTGCTCTAAAAAGGTTGCTCAGGGCTAGTCACAGGCAGCATCTGACATTGACCTACACCAGAGTCCCTCCCAAGGAGCCCCAGAACCAATATACCCAGTGGCAAGCTTCAGAAACATCAGAGCAGGATCCAGTTATCTTCATCAGCAACACATCCAAAGGGATATCTCAGAAGGCTCCAGACCCACAGAGTGGAAGACAAATTCCACTTCATGGGGTCAATACCCACACAGCAACTGATACACTTTGGTTGGGGTTGATCTTTACAGTCAGCCAGCCTGAAGGTTGACACTATGCACAGAAGAACCAACAACAATCAAGACTCAATTAAACAGGAGAACTCACATAACCCCATGAGGGACACTCCTGGAGTACCCAACTCAGGTGATCAAGGTGATAGCACCACTGGGTCCCACAGGACACCTACTACATAAGGCCACACTACCAAGACTGGGGGGCATAGCAGATATACCTAATACACAGAAACAAACACAAAGAGACAGCCAAAATGGGTAGACAGAAAAACATGTCCCAAATGAAAGAACAAGAGAATTCTCCAGAAAAAAAGCTAAATGAAATGGAAGTAAGCAACCTATAAGATATAGAGTTCAAAACAATGGTTATAAGGATGCTGAAGGAACTTAGGGGAACAATGTATGAAATCAGTGAGAACTTAAAGAGATAGTAAGCATGAAAAAGCACATAGAAAACATAAAAAAGAACCAGTTAGAAATGAACAATACAATTACTGAAGTAAAGAATACACTAGAAGGAACAAAACAGTAGGTTAGATAAAGCAGATGATTGAATCATTGATTTGGAAAACAAGGTACCAGAGAACACTCAATATGAGCAGCTAAAACAACAACAACAAAAAAGAGGATAGTTCAAGAGATCTTAGGGACAACATGAAGAGTAACAACATCAGCCTCATAGGTATACCAGAATGAGATAAGAGAGAGAAAGGGATTGAGAACCTATCTGAAGAAACAATGACTGAAGCCCTGGCTGGTGTGGCTCAGTGGACTGAGCACCAGCCTGTGAATGAAAAGGTTGCTGGTTTGATTCCCAGTCATGGCACAGGCCTGAGTTGCAGGCCAGGTCCCCAGTAGGGGGTGTGAGAGAGGCAACCATGTATTTCTCACACACTGATGTTTCTCTCTACCTTCCCCTCTCTCTAAAACAAAAATAAATAAAATCTTTAAAGGAAAAAGAAATAATGACTGAAAACATCCCTAGTGAAGGAGAAAGATACACAAGTTCAGGAAGTGCAGAGAGTCTCAAACAACATAAACCAAAATATGCCCACACCAAGACACATCATAATTAAAATGTCAAAGATTAAAGATAAAGAGCACCTTATAAGCAGCAAGAGGAAGATAGTTACTTACCTACAAGGTTGCTCCCATAAGACTGTTAGCTCATTTCTCAACAGAAACATTTCAGGACAGAAGGAACTGGCACAAAATATTCAAAGTGATGAGAAGCATGACCTGTAACCAAGACAACTTTATCCACCAGGCTATATTTTAAAATGTAAGAAGAAATAAAAATAAATAAGTAAAGAGCTTCCCATACAAGAAAAAAACTGAAGCAGTTCATTATCACCAAACCAGCATTACAAGAAGTGTTAAAGGGTCTTCTTTAAGAAGAATGAAAAAAAAAAAAGAACACAGTTAAAAGAACAAAGTGGTAACAAATGTGTACTTAATACATACTTAATCAATAATCACTTTAAATGTAAGTGGATTAAATTCACCAATCAAAAGACATAGGGTGGCTGAATGGATAAGAAAACAAGACCCATATATATACTATCTACAAGAGACCCACTTCAGGATGAAAGATACACATGAACTAAAAGTAAAGAGATGGAAAAAGATACTTCACCCAAATGGAAATGAAAAAAAGCTGGGGTAACAACACTTATATCAAACAAAATAGAATTTAAAACAAAGGCCCATAATTAGAGACAAAGAAAGATATTATGTAATGATAAAGGAAACAATCCAACAAGAGGATATAACTGTTGTAAACATTTATGCAACCAATATAGGAGCACCTAAATATATAAAGTAAATCGTGATGGACATAAATGGAGATGTTGACAAAAATAAGTCACAGTAGGAGATTTTACCACCCATTGACATCAATGGATAGATCTTCAAGACAAAATAACAACAAGGAAATGATGGCCTTAAATGACATACTAGATCAGATAGATTTAATTGGTATCCAGAGCATTGCACCCCTGAACTGCAGATTATACATTCTTTTCAAGTACACATGGAACATTCTCTAGGTTAGACCACATGTAGACACAAGTCTCAGTAAATTTAAGAAACTTGAAATCATACCAATCATCTTCTCTGACCATAGGTATGAAACTAGAAATCAATCACAAGGAAAAAAGTGAAAAACACACAAACACATGGAGGCTAAATAGCATATTATTAAACAGTGAATGGATTTAACAATGAGATCAAGGGAGAAATCAAAACATACTATGAAACAAGTGTAAATGAGAACAAAACAACCCAAAATCCATGAGACATGGCAAGGGCAGTCCTAAGAGAGAAATTCATAGCATTACAGGCTTATCTCAAGAAACAAGAAAAAGTTCAAATAAACATCTAACTTTACATACACTTAAAGGAACTAGAAAAAGAACAACAAACAAAACCCAAAGTGAGTAGAAGGAAGCAAATAATAAAGATCAGAGAACAAAAATAAATGAAATAAAATTAAAATTACAAAAAAATTAATGAAACCATGAACTGGTTCTTTGAAAAGATAAACAGGATTGACAAACTTCTTTAACCAGATGTGAGAGAGAGAGCAAGAGAGAGAGAGAGAATGCAAATAAAGTCAGAAAGGATAAAAGAGAAGTAAAAACTGACCCCACAGAAATACGAAGGATTATAAGGAGATATTATGAACAACTACATGCCAACAAATTGAATAATGTTGAATAAATTCATAAATTCCTAGAAACATACAATCTTCAAAAACTGAATCAAGAAAAAACAGAAAATCTGAACATACCAATTATAACTAATGAAATTGAAGGGGTAATAAAAAAAACCGACTTCCAACAAACAAAAATCTTGGGCCAGATTGTATCACAGATGAATTTTTCTAAACATTTATAAAAGAAATAACAATCATCATCTCAAACTATTCCAAAAAATTCAAGAGGTGAGAAAATTCCCAAACTCATTTTATGAGGCCAGCATTATTCCAAAACCAGTAAAGGCACTAAAAGGAAAGAATACTGTAGGCCAATATCCCTGATGAACATATATGCAAAAATTCTCAACAAAATATTACCAAAAAGAATCCAGCAATACATTAGATAGATCATACACCATGATCAAGTGGGATTTATTCTGGGGATGCAAGGTTGGTATGATATCCACAAATCAATATACTATATAAACCAATGAAGAATAAAAATCATATGATCATATCAATAGATGTAAAACAAGCTTTTGATGAAATTCAGCACCAATTTATGATAAAAACTCTGAGCAAAATGAGAATAGAGAGAACATATCTCAACATGATAAAGGCCACTTATGAAATACCCACAGCTAACATCATCCTCAATAGTGGAAAACTAAAAGCATTTCTTTTAAGATCAGGAACAAGACAGGGATGTCCACTTTCACTAGTCTTATTCAACAACTGTTTGAAGCCCTAGTCACAGCAATCAGACAAGAAGAAGAAATAAAGGTATCCAAACTGGAAAGGAAGGAGTAGAACTTTTATTATTACTTGCAGATGACATGATACTGTATATAGAAAATCCTTAATATTCCACAAAAAAACTACTGGAACTGATAAATAAATTTAGTAAAGCAGCAGAATACAAAATAAATCTCCAGAAATTGGTTGCATTTTTATACACCAATAATGAACTATCAGAAAGGGAAACTAAGAAAGAATCCCATTTACAAGTGCACCAAAAAAACCCCCTAAAGATAAATTTAACCAAGGAAGTAAAAGACCTGAACATGGAAAATTAGAAGACACAACAGAAAGCAATTGAAGAAACACAAATAAATGGAAGCATATACCATGCTCATGGATAAGAAGAATTACTATTGTTAAAATGTCCATTCTACACAAATCAATCTATAGATTCAACTCAATTCCTGTCAAGATACCAATGATGTATTTTGCAGAACTAGAACAAAGAATCCAAAAACTTATATGGAACCACAAAAGATCATGAATAGCCACAACAATCTTGAGAAAGAACAGAATTGGAGGTGTCATGCTGCCTGCTATCAAACTATCCTACAAGGCCATAGTAATCAAAACAGCATGGTACTGGCATAAAACAGACATATAGATCAATGGAACAAAATAGAGAGATCAGAAATAAATAAACTCCTGTGTGTATGGTCAATTAATATTTGAAAAAGAAGGCAAGAACACAGAATGGGGAAAAGACAGTTTAATAAATGGTGTTTGGAAAATAGACATGTACAAAAAATGAAACTAGATCACCTTCTTATAGCATGTACAAGAATAAACTCAAAATGGATTAAAGACTTAAATGTTGGACTTGAGACCATAAAAATCCTGAAAGAAACATAGGCAGTAAAATCTCAGATACTTCTCTTAGCAATATTTTTTCTGACATCTCCTCAAGCAAGGAAAACAAACAAACAAAAAACCAAACAAATGGCACTACATCAAACTAAAAAATTTTTGCACAGCAAAGGAAACCATCAACTAAATGAAAAGACAACCCAATGAATGGGAGAACATATTCATTGATGATACATTTGAAAAGGGGTTAATATCCAAAATTTATTTAAAAATCATACAACTGAACACCAAAAAACCCTCAAATAATCTAAATTAAAAATGGGCATAAGACCTAAATAGACACTTCTCCAAACAGGACATATAGTTGACCAATAGATATATGAAAAGATCCCAGTGTCACTAATCATCAGGAAATGCAAATTAAAACCACAAGGAGAGATCACCTCACACCTGTCAGAATGGCTATCATCAATAAATCAACAAACAAGTGCTGGCAAGGATGTGGAGAAAAAGGAACACTTGTGCATTGTTAGTGGGAATGCAGACTGGTGCAGCTACTGTGGAAAGCAGTAAAGAGGTTCCTCAAAAAATTAAAAATGGAACTGCCTTATGACCCAGCAATTCCACTTCAGGGAATACATTCGAAAAAACCCCAAACACTAATTTGAAAGGATATATGCATTCCTATGTTCAAAACAGTGTTACTTCCAATAGCTAAGATTTTGAAGCAGCCCAAGTGCCCATCAGTAAATGAGTAAATAAAAAAGTGCTGGTGCATTTACACAGTAGAATATTACTCAGCTGAAAAAATATTGAAAATTTACCATTTGTGATGGCATGGATGGACACTGAGGGTATAATTCTAAGTGAAATAAGTCAGAGAAACAAATAGTCAGACTATATGATCTCATTTATATGTGAATGTAAATGAACTGAAAATCTAGTACATTACTCTTTGTTTTACTTTTCCAACCTGTTCTATGTTCCTTTTCTTGTATTTTTTACTCTCATTTTCTTATCTATTAGCTTTTTAAAAACAGCTCTACTGAAGTATAAATTATATATAATAAACTGCACATATTTAAAGTGTCAATTTGGTACATTTTAACATATGTATACACCTGTAAAATCATTCTTTCATTCAAAATAATGAACAGGTATTGATAGTCTTCTAACTTTTTTCTTTTTTAAAGTTGTTTTGGCTATTCTAGATACATTTTCCCATGAATTTTAAAATGAGGTTATCAATTTCTATAAGAAGGTTACCTGGGATTTTGAGGCTGCAGCGATCTATAGATCAATTAGGGAAGAAATGACATCTTAATATAGAGTCCTCTAATCCATTGGCTTAATGAGTTCAGCTGCAACAAATTGCCATAGATTGGATGGCTTATAAACAAAGCAAATTTATTTCTCACAGTTCTGGAAGCTGGAAATCCAAGATTATGGTGCCAGCATGGTTGAGTTCTGGTGAGAGCCCTCTTCCAGTTTGCAGATGGCTGACTTCTTGCTGTATCCTCACATAATTGGAAGAGTACTACAGAGCTCTCTGGCCTCTTCTTATAACAGCACTAATCCCATTCATGAGGGCTCCACCCTCATGACCTATTACCTCCCAAAGGCCCTTCCTCCAAACACCATCATGTTAAAGACTAGATTTTAGCCTATGAATTTGGGGGGCAGGGGAGAATGCAAACATTCAGTTCATAGCACACAAACAATGCACATCTCTCCCTTTATTTGGGTCTCCATTAATTTCTCAGAAAGGTTTTGTAGTTTTCAGTATATAGGTTTTGTTTAATTTTTAATCAAATTTATCCCTAAGTATTACATATTTTTGATGCTATTATAAATTTTTTTACTTTCAATTTTGATTGTTGAACAATCAGTATGCACAACTGATGTTTGTGTATTGATACTGTATTTTGAAATCTGCTAAACTCATTCATTAATTCTAGTAGCTTTTCTGTAGATTCCATTGAATATTCTATATAGATGATCAGTTGACTTTCTGTTTTTTTATTGTTCAAGTAGTTGTCTCCATTTTCCTGCCACCATTTCCCCTGCCCCACCCACCCCCATCTCCCACCCTCAATCCTACCCCTCTTTGGCTTTGTCCATGGCTTTTATACACATTACTTGACCCTTCCCCTTCTTTCCCATTATCTTCCTCCCCCTCCCCTCTGGTTACTGAAAGTTAGTTCTATATTTCAGTGTCTCTGGTTATATTTTGTTTTGTTGATTAGGTTCCACTTATAGGTAACTTTCAAATAAAGAGTTTTACCTCTTCCTTTCAAACTGGATGTCTTTCATTTCTTTTCTTTTTTTTTAACTTTATTGCACTGGCTAGGACCTCCAGAACAATGTTGAAGAGAATTAGTAAGAGTGAACATCTTGTCTTGTTCTTGATTTTAGGGGGAAAGTATTTGGTCTGTTGCCATTACATATAATGTTAGATGCAGGTTTTCCATAGAGTCCTATTATCAGGTTAAAAACTTTCTATATTTCGTGGAGATTCTTTCTTTAATGGATCTGGGCTTTCACATTATTGAATATTTCTTGAATGATTTTGGTAGTTTGTGTCTCTCAAGGAATTTGTTCATCTAATTTGATAAAATGATTGGAATAACACTCTTTATAATATCTGTAGAATTTGTAGAGATGTCACCTGTATAATTCATGATATTGGTAAATTGTGTCTGCTCTCTTTTTATCCTGATTAGTCTGGTTAGAGGTTTTTTGATTTTACTGATATTCTTAATCAATCAGCATTTGCTTTCATTGATTCTCTCTACTGGTTTTTTTTTTTTGGTTATCTATTTTTATTTCTGCTCTGATATTCAGTATTCCTGGTCTCATTTGCTCCTTTTACTAGTTTCTTAGGATGGAAACTGAGGATACTGATTTGAGACTTTTTTCTTATAAGCCCTTAGCACTATAAATTGCCACTTATGTATTGCTTTTGCTTCATGACTTTTAATTTTCATTCAGTCCAAAATAATTCCTCATTTCCTTTTTGATTTCCTCTTTGACTTATGAGCTATTTTGAAATACATTCATTAGTTTCAAAATATTTGAAGATTTGTGTTATTGATTTCTTCATTAATTCCATTGTGGTCAAGAATATATTTTGTATGACTTGAATCCTTTAAAATGTATTGAGAATTGCTCTGTGGCTCAAGAAATGATCTATCTTGATGAATGTTTCATATGCACTGAAAAAGAATGCATATTTTACTGCTAATGGATATAGTGCTCTATAAAGATCAATAAGATCAAGCTGACTGACTTTTCTTATTCTATGTCCTTATAATTATTTTCTGTCTTATTATTTTATCCATTATTGAGAGAAAGCTAATGAAATTTTGGACCATAATTATGGATTTCTCTATTTCTCTCTGAAGTTATATTATTTCTACTTCATGTATTATGAAGTTCTGTTATTAGATGCACATATATTTAATATGGTTATGTCTTTCTGATAAATTGACTATTATCCATGGTAATATTCTTTGTTCTGCAATCTACTTTACCTAACATTGCTACTCAACTATATTCAGTGTTAGCATAGTAAATCTTTTCCATCCTTTTCTTTTAATCTATTTGTATCTTAACGTGCAAAGTGTTTATTTTCCATAGTGTATAGTTGGTTTTGCTTTTTTATCCTATCTGGCAATTTCTGCCTTATAGTTGAGGTGTTGAGATCATTTACATCTTAAGTAGTTATTGGTATATTTAGGTTTAAATGTATTACGTTGTTATTGTTTTATATTTACCTCATCTCTTTTTAAAAAATCTTTTATTGATTATGCTATTACAGATGTCATGATTTTTCCCCCATTGTGCCCCTCCACCCATCACCCTCCACTCCCCCAGGCAATCCCTCCACCATTGTTCATGTCCATGGATCTTGTGTATAAGTTCTTTGGCTACTCTATTTTCTATACTGTACTTTACATCCCCATGGCTATTCTGTATCTACCTGTTTGTACTTCTTAATTCCCTCACCTCTTCACCCATTCCCACAAACCCCTCTCCCATAAAGCAATCATCAAAACCCTCTCTGTATCCATGATTCTGTCTGTTCTTCTTGTTGCTTAGTTTTTTAGATTCAATTGTTGGTAGATATGTATTTTTGCCATTTTATTGTTCATAGTTCTGATCTTCTTTTTCTTAAATAAGTTCCTTTAACATTTCATATAATAATTGTTTGGTGATGATGAACTCCTTTCATTTTTTCTTGTCTGGGGAGCTCTTTATTTGCCCTTTGATTCCAAATGATAGCTTTGCAGGGTAGAACAATCTTGGCTGTAGGTCCCTGCTTTTCATGACTTTGAATATTTCTTGCCAATCCCTTCTAGCCTGCAAAGTTTCTTTTGAGAAATCAGCTGATGGTCTTATGGGAACTCCCCTGTAGGAAACTAACTGCTTTTCTCTTGCTGCTTTTAAGATTCTCTCTTTATCTTTAACCTTTGGCATTTTAATTATGATGTGTCTTGGAGTGAGCTTCTTTGCATCTATCTTGTTTGGGACTCTCTGTGCTTCCTGGACTTGCATGCCCATTTCCTTCAGCAAATTAGGGAAGTTTTCTTTCATTGCTTTTTTTTTTTTAATAGATTTCCAATTTCTTGCTCTTTATCTTCTCCTTCTGCCACCTCTATGATGCAAATGTTGGACTTCTTGAAGTTGTCCCAGAGACTGCTTATACTATCCTCATTTCTTTGGATTCATTTTTCTTCTTGCTATTCTGATTGGTTGTTTTTTGCTTCCTTGTGTTCCAAATCATTGATTTGATTCTCAGCTTCATTCACTCTATTTTTATTTCCCTGTAAATTGCTCCTTATTTCAATTCGTGAATCCTTGGTTTATGACTGGATCTCTTTTATGCTGTGGTCCTCACTAAGTTCTTTGAGCATCCTTATAACCAGTTTTCTGAATTCTGCATCTGATAGATTGCTTATCTCCATTTTGTTTAGCTCTTTTTTTCTGGAGTTTTGATCTGTTCTTTCATTTGGGCCATGTTTCATTTTCTCCTTATTTTGGCAGCCTCCTTGTGTTGGTTTCTATGTATTAGATAGAACTGCCATGACTCCTTGTCTTGGTAGTTTGGCCTAATGTAGTAGCTGTCCTGTAAGGCAGTGGCACAGCCTCTCCTATCAATCAAGGTGAGTACTCAAGGTGCACTCTTCATGTGGGCTGAGTACACCTCCCACTTGTAGTTGAGCCTTGCTTGCCATTGGAAGATCAGTGAGAAGGATTTACCCAGGCTAGTCAGCTGCAAGCATTGGCTGTTACCACTTACCACGAACCTCTGCCCTCTGTGGAGGATCAGGTGTGCAGAGGTAGGCTGGTGATGCTCCAGTGTGGTCTATAGCTATCCACTGGGTGCGTAGGCCTGGGGCTTCCCAGGTGGTGCAGGGCAACGTCAGCCCCCATCTATATTTTGCCTGGGGCCACCCTGCCTGAGCTATAAAGCAATCTGAGATGGCTGCTACTTGTGCTAAGATTGGAGGTTCCCAGGTGAAACTCAGCTGTGAATATAGGCTAGCTGCTGCTAGTGCTGGGCCTGGGCTCACTGAGGCCAGCTGTTGCTTGTTTGAGAAGATTTAGGAAGTTGTGAGGCAAGAGCCAAGATCAGCCATTCATATGGAAAAGTAGCTTGGGTGGGCCCATAAATTGGGTTGGGTGGAGTCTCTGGGAATTTCTAAGGAGGGTCAAACAGTGTTAGCCAGGTTGATAGAGCCTCAGATACAGCACCAGCTCCCTAGCTCTGTGACTCTGTAGGTAGAGGGCCCAGAAAAGGACAGTGGCCTCTGCCCATGCCAGATACCTCAGTCTCCCCCAGCACACCACTGGTAGCTTCCAAGCTGCTGCCCTAGTACTGGAGTGCAAAGGGAGTAAGTCTAAGTAGGTGAGTCCACATGTGGGCTCTTTAAGAACTGCTTGGGGTACCAGAAGTTTCTTCCCTTGACTCAATCCCCAATGGTTTTTGCAGTAAAAAGTTGTGGTGACTTATCCTCCTAGCACTGGAACCCCAGGCTGGGGGGCCTGGTGGGTGGCTGGGACTCTTTGATACTAAGATATCCTTCCTGAATTTTTATCCACCACATGTGGGTGTGGGACTGTAACAGGGTGCAGCCAAGGGGGTGGCCTAAATAGGGATTTGTAATGGGGTCCAGAACTCAAGGTGTTTAGGACATATTAGAGAAAAATATATATGTGATGTCCTCACCCCCACCAGTCTGAGCTGGGGGATGGGACACATGGGGCAGGGCCATTGAAAGCTGTTTTGTACAGTAACAGCTTTGCAGCTAACTTTTGGCATGGTCATTTAACACATCTACAACCTTTAACTGGTTGCATAGATATGTTAAATAGCTGTGGCCATGCTTTGAGCCAGGGGGATGGGAGTGACTTCAACCCAGGATGTAACTGGGAGGCAACTCCCCCTGGTTACAGCATCTGCATAAGAGCCTGGGGATGATCAGCTCCACACTATGGGGCCATGCCTGCCCAGACTTACTATGGCAGCCAAGTAAAGCTGGAAGAATACGTGAATGCTGGCAGGTGTAACTGATTGTGGGAAGAGCCGGAAATGAGGCTGCAGAAAGACTGGTGGTGGGATTTAAACCCAGGCACGGCAGCCATTGGGCATCTTTTTGGGGACCACGCAGTTTTGGCAGAGAGTTGGGACCATGCGGTTTTGGCCTCTTGTTGGGACCACATGGCATTGGTGGAGTCAAGACCACACAGCTTTAGAAGTGCTCTGTTTTGCCACGTGGATGGTGCCAGGAGCCTGAATCACAGACTTCTACTTCTTTCCTGAGATACAGTACCCCAGACTGGGCAGAGGGAGAAGGAAGGACTGTGTGCATGTGCGGGTATTCTAAAGAACTTTAGTCTGTGTAACTTTTAAATAAATAATAATTCCTTTCCTTTTCACCAATCTCTGGCATTGAGAGATGTCTTTCCTCTGGTGGCAGGCAAAGCAAACCTAGTACGGGGGAGGAACCCCAAGAGAAAAAGGTGGGGTCTTTTATATCATTCAGCCCCCATCCCGGTCTGTTCTGTAATAGGACCAGTCCATTCCCTGTCTGTGCCCCTCCTACCTGTCTGGATGGATGTGGTTAATTCTGTAGCTCTCAGACTTCCATTCAACTCAATTTCTGACTGTTCTAGAGATGATTGTTCTATATTTTAGTTGTATTTTTTATGTGATTGAGCGAAGACTTGAGCCATATCTGCCTACATTCCCATCTTGACCAGAAGTCTTATTTGTTTCATCTCTTAATTGTTCCCTTTACCCTTCTCATCTGCTTTCTCTTAGGTGAATTAACTATTTTTATGATTCCATTTTATCTCTTTGTTGGCTTATTAACTATACTTAGTTGTATTTTTTGTGATTATTTTCATGTTTATAGATACATCTTTAACTTATCATAGTCTACCCCCAACAGATATATCACTTCATATGTAGTATAAAAAACCTTACAACAATATACTTGCATGTCTCCACTCCCAGCCTTCATGCTGTTACCATGATACATTTCCTTTTACCTATGCTATAAACCCATAACACATGTTTTCATCTTTCTTTAAACTGTCAATTATATTTAAAGGAGGTATAAATAATAATAAAAATCTTACATTTTTTCATGTAGTTACCGTGCCTGGTACAGCTCTCTCCTCTGTGATACTCTGTCCTACAAACTCTAGCTGTCTTGGTCTCTCGAGACTTGAAACTGTCTTCTCACCTCAGGTAGTTTGAACTCTCTCTTTTTGCATCATATTCTGGAAACTGTATCCTGATATGCCTTCTTTCCTTTTGTTTCACTGAATATCTGAAACCATGTATTAAAAATATAAAGGTTCTAGATCATTTTCTCTTTCCAATAAATATGTTCTTCAGCTTCTGCTAGGGTGTTACAAGAAAAATAGATTGCTTTAATCCAAAGAGTGACTGATTTGATTATGAATTAGATTTCAATATTTTATAACACAAGTTCTATTTCTGGGCTAACTCCTCAGGCACAGTCCCTCCAGAGTGCCAACTGAAAGCTCAATGTGTTTGTATTAGTCAGGATCCTCTCTGGAGAAACAGGACTAATAATTTATATATAAATAAAAGAGGTTTATTATAAGGTTTTGGCTCATGTAATTATGAAGGCTGAGAAGTCCCATGA
Source organism: Trachops cirrhosus (assembly GCA_028533065.1). NCBI lineage: Eukaryota > Metazoa > Chordata > Mammalia > Chiroptera > Phyllostomidae > Trachops > Trachops cirrhosus. The sequence continues at coordinate 102,151,070 of CM052539.1, read as the reverse complement.
TCTGTCACCTGTAAGCTACAGACCCAAGAAAATAATGATGTAGTTCAAAGGCCTGACAACCAGACAGTTGATGGTGCAGATCCCAGTCTGAGTCTGAAGGCCTGAGAACAAAGAGTGCCAAGGACAGAAAAACATCAATGTCCCAGCACAACAGTCAGGCAGAACAATTTCAACCTTCCTCTGACTTTTTGTTTTATCCAGGCCCTCAACAGATTGGATCATGTCCACCCATACTGGAGAGGGCCAACTGCTTTACTCAGCTCACCAACTCTTCAAGAAACACCTTCACAGATATACCCCAAAATAATTTTAACCAGACAGCTGGGTATCCTATGGTGCACTCAAGTTAACACATAAAATTAACCATCACAGTGTTTTTCAGGTCTTTTCACTTTGGTGAACCCTATACTCTAATTTCCATATCTCCATCATAATAAGACTATAAGTAGCTCTGATTAGCTTCTTGGCTATTTAGCACCTGCTTTCCATTTGGCTTTTTACTTCTTGATATGTGGTACTTACACATTGGTGAATGGCTTGGAAGGAAAATTGCCCAGATTATTGGACTGATTTCTTTTCATTATCATGGCCTCTCATGTCCTGGCTCATTTAGTATCCTTGAATTCTCTTTTCCCTCTCCTAGCCTTATCAGAATGTTCTGCTCTGCTTTTTTGACTCTTAGCAGCTACTTTTTGCTTGGGTTCTTAGCTTCTCCTCAGGTACCACTTAAAAAATGGTAACTAACTGTCTCACGGGAAAAAGTAATCTAGAATGTGGGACACTTGAGTTTTTGTTCTTTTTGAGGTCTGAGCTTTCAAGTCCTAACTGTCTTAGTAGGTCTTTTATGCCTTAAAACCAATTTTCTAAAAATATAACTTTTCTAGATGTCCCCTATGGAGCAATGGTCTACTATTGGGTAGTCCATTATAGACAGAAGCAGATGCTTAATGTCTTATAATATATTTAACCTTCAAATATTTTTACTGAGAAAACCAAGCTCTTTAAAGATAATCTTTATAGATGCAAATGATACTGCAAATACTATAAGATACAGCTATCCTTACTATTAACTGTGACACCAATTAAGATACATTATAGAATCCCTAAGTTATAAAAGACAAACCCATTATAGGGACTGGTTACTATCATTATTACTGGTCAGTACATATTTGAAAATTAAAAGTTTATGTAAAAGTATCTACATAAAAACTAATGCTTATTATGCATGTTTATATGTGTTCAAACTATAAAGTTTCTCCTTAGAAATTAATTGCAATAACTTCTATTCTGTTTTTTTCTCCCTTTAGTTTTCAATCTCGGACATAGAAATCCATTTCAAAACTACTGAGTAAAAATTGCAGCATGTCTTACAGAAGACAATAGCAAGATGTCTGCCACAGGACTTCACAGTTTCTTTCACTCTGCTCAGCTAATTTTTGTATTATGAACACAGACTCACAACTGAGTTCTAATGCAGCTCAGAGATCACAGATTTCCATAAAATGACCATGAGTTCACAGGCCCACTGGTCATACACCAGCCTGCAGCTGAGGACTTAAAATCTCATTTACTTCTTACCATTTTGTCAGTTCACTTTTTATATTTCACTTGCTTATACTCACTAGCTTCCCTTAAGGATTCTCTATATGTTCTCCAGCTCTGGAGTGCTGGGGAGTCCCACTCCTCTCTAGTCTAGTGAATTAGACTGAATGAAGGTTAACATCCAAATAAGAGCATAACTAAAAATGAAAGGCAAGTAGTCCTGGGAAACTCATCCCTTATACCAGGTTTGTTATAGTCATTTGTTTGAAAATGTTCATATCTGTTGCTTGGCACTGATCCTTAAGCTCCAAGACCCCTACCTTCTCAACTAATTATTCTCGTAGCAAGTAATCAGTTGTAGTTGATTGACTATATACTCATAAAAGTCCCCAAATCTCAAATCCCTCAAAATACAGGGAGAACACTGTGCTGGAATTGAAGAATTTTCTCAATCGAGCTATTAAAGAAAGGGGATAACAAAAACATAGCAAATAGGGCATTGTGAGAAAGCATCATAACAGCCTATTCTCTCTGACCACCCCCCCACCCCTGCAATGATCTCACACACTGTTCCTGCTACAGATGAAGACCATGTACAACTCCACAGCATGGAAGAAATGAGCAAGGGGAGTTGTAAACAGTGTGGCCAACCACAAGCAATAAAGACACAATGCAACCAAGAAATGCAGACCCCGTTCCCCACTGAGCTCATAAAATCCACACTTGGCAAGGATGAGTTCTCACTGCAGGGCTCTCCTGCCTAAATACACAGGCTCCCCTGCAGAAAGGCGGTGGGAGCAGGGAAAGGCAAAAGGAGAGAGGGAAATAACTGCTGTTGGGGAGACCCACAGTGAGAATTAAAATTGTGAGCATTCTTTTTGACCCAGAAATGCCAATTTGGGGAAGCATCCTATGAAAATAGAAACCAAAGTATAAGGATAAATTAGAATGTTTATTGGGGCATAATTTGTAGTTTAAAAAAACTGGAGGAAAACCTGGAATATCAATAAATATAGAAATAATGGAGAAGATTATGGAACTTTGTACAAAGGAATATTAATAACTAAAAGTAATAAATTGAATTAATTAAATATATATCTAGAATGATATATATTATAATAAGTCAAATAAAACAAATAACAGTAACTGGCATTATATGAGCCCATCTGCATATGAAATAGAAAATAATTACATGTGTTTGTTGAACACAGAAAAGGAGTAAAGGAATTCACACAGAACTTTTAATAGTGGTTTTGTCAGGAAGATGGAAGGGACAGGAGGTAGAGATTAATAACTTTTTTTAGACTTTCCTCAATAAGTATGTATTATTTTTATAATCTAAAAATGTAACAAATTTAACATGTAAAAAGAATTTGAAACTTTAATGATCATAAACAACATTTCAAGTAATGCCAGTGGGGAGTGTAGTTCTTTGGCATTTGCTTTAAATTGATCCTGGTGGGTAGAGGTAAATAGCCACTTTCACTCCGGGAGAGAGGCCTCAGCATGGGTCCCTCAGCAGAAGCCAATTAAAGCACAGACTTGACAGTGGCTCTGGGAAAGGCTGGTGGTTGTGAAATGAAAACTACATTTGCCTCTCCAAAGCCTCAGCCACAGAGCTTCCTGAGCCAGTGAGCCGCCAGCAGAGTCATGGATGAGAACAGAACAGGCTTTTCTCGGGGAAAATCTCACTACTCCAACTATTCACAGTCTTTGTTGGCTCCTGTTCCATACTTCAGAGGTGAGATGCACGAGGATGGCCCAGCTGCTGCAGGAGTAAATGTTAAATGCTGGGGGAAAGATGCTGCCACCCAGGCTTGAAGTGTTCAGTGTTAGTACTTTGGCAGAAGATTCTTTGAGGACCACTGGAAGCCAGCAGTGGGTCTTCCAGTCGTTGTCCACAGGATAGCATTAAGACCTTGGAGGTGTGACACTTAGCCAGTATTTGCAATTGGTTTCATGCTAATAGTTACCTCCAGATCTTCTGGAGGGCAACAGATATGTGATATTCAATAATAATGAAAATAATATGCAAAAGTTATCTGTCCAATGTTCCCAACACCATTTACTGAATAGACTATATTTACCCCATTATATGTTCTTGCCCCTTTTGACAAATATTAAATGACCATAAAGTCATGGATGTGTTTCTCAGCTCTCTATTCTGTTTCATTGATCTATATGTCTGTTTTACCTTCTTACTTCATACATAACAATAAACTCAAAATAGATTAAAGACTTAAATGTTAGACTTGAGACCATAAAAATCCTAGAAGAAAACATAGGCAGTGAAATCTTGGACATTTCTCATAGCAGTATTTTTTTGTGATATACCTTCTTGGGCAAGGGAAATAAAAGAGAAATAAACAAATGGGGCTATAGCAGACTAAAAAATTTTTGCACAGCAAAGGAAACTATCAACAAAAAGAAAAGACAAACCCATTGATTGGGAGAACATATTAGCCAATGATATGTCTGATAAAGGATTAATATCCAAAATTTATAAGCCTCAACACTAAAAAAACAAACAAACCAATTAATAAATGGGTAAAGGACCTAAATAGACACTTCTCCAAAGAGGACACACAGATGGCCAATAGACACATGAAAAGATGCTCAACATCACTAATCATCAGAGAAATGCAAATGAAAACCACAATGAGATAACATCTCATGCTTTCCCAATTGACTATCATCGGAAAATCAATAAACAAGTGTTGGCAAGGATGTAGAGAAAAGGGAACCTTTGTGCACTGTTGAATCAAATACAGACTGGTGCAGCCACTGTGGAAAACAGTATGGAGTTACCACAAAAAATTAAAAATAGAACTGCCTTATAACCCAGCAATTCCACTTCCAGTAATATATCTGAAGAAAACTGAAACACTAACTCAAAAGAATAAATGCACTCCTATATTGACTGCAGAGTTTTTTACAACAGCCAATATTTGGGAGCAGCCCAAGTGCCCATCAGTAAATGAGTGGATAAAAAAAGTGGTGGTACATTTACACAATGGAATATTACTTGGTCATAAAAAAGAACAAAATTTTAACCTCTGCAACAACATGGATGGACCTGGAGAGTATTATGCTAAGTAAAATAAGTCAGTCAGAGAAAGACAAGTACCATATGATTTCACTTATATGTGGAATTGGATAAAATAAGCTAATAAACAAAATAGAAACAGACTAATAGAAACAGAGGACAGACAGCTGTCAGAGGGGACGGGTACTGGGGGGATGGGTGAAAAAGGTGAAGGGATCAAGCAAAGAAAAAACTCATAGACACAGACAACAATATAGCAGTTACTACAGGGAAAGGGGGTTTGGGAGGTAGAAGAGGGTAAAGGAGGAAAAAATGGTGATGAAAGGGGACTTGACTCAGGGTGGGGAACATGCAGTGTAATATAGCAATGGTGTATTATAGAGTTGTACACCTGAAGCCTAAATAATTTTATTTATCAACATCAATAAAAATAAAAATAGTCTTTCATATTAAAAAATAATAAAATGCAGAAACTAGCATCTTATGATGAATTAAGTTTTTGATCATTCATTCATTTTCCAACATTTTATTTTTCTTCCTGTCCAATCCCCCTCTCCTCGACCCATACCTCTTCTGTCTCCCTATTTAACCACTTTAATAGATTTTTTTTACTTAATGTTTTCTTGATTGCCACAGAAGTGCTTGCTATAGCAATCATGGAAAATATGGATAAGTTTAAATGAGAAAAGTAATCACTTATATAATCCCACTACTGGTAATATTTTAGAATAGCTTCTTCTTGTCTTTATACTTATCTTTTAAATTAGGTCTGCATTTGTATAGCTTTGCAACTATAGATTGTCTCACATATATGCCTAATATTCTGAATAAAAATGAGAAAGTGTGGAAGGGTGAAAGGGGTTTGTACAGCATATTACTGCTGCTATCTGCATGGCTCTGGTGTGGCTACGTGTTCTGGTGTGTCAAGCCTGTATTAATATTCCTCAGACTGACAGTGAGCAGGCTTCATGTCCCAACCCTTCTTTTCTCTTCCCAGCTGCCTTAGAAATCAGCAATATTTGCAGATAAAGATTTCCATGGGTGGTTATTTGATCTTATTTCATCCAGTTTTTCACTCGCAGATAATTGGGTACCTAGGATCCCAGTAGGTCACTATTCTCTACCCTTTCCTGTCTCATGCTATGTATTACTTTTTCTGCTTCCTCTTTACTTGATCTTCTGGGTTTATCCGAACATCCAAAAGCAGACAGCCATCACAGCCTTGGCACAATCACAGAATCATCGAAGTATCCATTTGGAAAAGGCACTCAATTAAGCACACGTTCTGTTCACCTGTTTGGAGGAAATGCCACAGCTAATGTGGCCCCTGGGGAGACTCCACATCATGCAGAAAATCAGGAATATCTTAGATTAGAGCCAAGAAGGACCATGCTGGTCTGGAGTCTTGTCGGTCCAACGCTTCCAGGCTTTACCACACCTTTTGGGCAGACCACACCTTCAGGCTCTTACTATTTCCCTAGTTAGGACATTTACTTCTGTCTTTTCCAGGTCCCCCCAGTTACCTTTGGAAAATCAGGGCAGAGAGATGGCAGTGCCACCTCATAGTTTGACATTCCAGCCTAGACAGATGGCAATGGGAAGGCCCAGAGCATTCTTTCCTGGGTGTTCCCACTGTCACTCTGGAATAGATACCTATGGCAGCAAGAGAGTAATTCCCACCAGTAAAGTCCTGGGCAGAATCCTGAAGTTTCTCACAGAGGCCCTCCTATGCCCTTTCCTATTCTCACACCAAGACATCCCTTCTCCCCATCAGAACTCCAGAGCTTTCTGTCTAATACATATACATGCAATGCTCCTTGCTGTAGCAGTGAAGACTGACTTCCCCAGAGGCATCACTTTCACAATTATCTCTTCCCTGTTACAAACATCCCGAAGTATAGATGACTGATAGGCTTAGCACCCCTTCCAATTCCCTCCCTATGTTTATTATGAGTTTAAAAAATATCCTGGGGACATTTTGAATAGGAACATGCAATAATCTGAAAGAAGAACATATGTGGAAGGTGGCTGGGCAGTCCTGTGTATGGGTTATCAGTCTGCATGCCCTATACTCTCTTTAGTCACTGTGCAGTAGCTTGGTCAAAGTAGGCCTGAGTTCTGCAGGAATGATCTGTCCACCTCACCTCTCAGTCCTCTGTTGCTTAGTAACGTGCATCTGAAGTATATTGACCCAGATTTGGGTCCAAATGAGAGAGGAGTACTTAGACCCCAGAAAGAGACTGGAGGATGCAGCATAATGCCTATGAATTCAGTTTGACTTGGAACATTCTGAGTCACATATATTGTTCTGGGGTGCAAGCAGGCAGCTGGGAAGATCTGTTTCTGATCAATTCCAGGAATGTATTGTTTAACTTCTTCAGAGTAGACTGTACAAAGTCTCTAGACTAGACTGGAACAGGAGAATATTCTGAAAGTGCCTTGGACATAAAAATACCTCAGGGCCTTGCCTGAGCTGGGTGTACTTCCCAAGAATTGCTCAAAATCTAATCCAATCTCTGGTCAAAAGTTACATGGTTCCCTACAACAAACAGATTAAAGTTCACACTCCTGTGTCCTTGACAAGCTGGCCTGTAACTTTCTGCTTTATCTGTTACTGCCAATGTGCCCTGCTCTGACCCTCCTACCTCTTCACCTTATTCAAGCCATAGCAGCACTTCAACTGAATCAAATATCTGCTCATGCTACCCTGTCTTTCAGGAAATGCCCTTCCATACCACTGCTGCCTGTCAAAGAGCCACACCTCCTTCAGAACTCAACTCAAAAAGAACCTCTACCTTAAAGGAAAATAACAATTCTTCTTGAAGTAGCTAGCTTTCTACCCCTCACTGAGAAGCCCTGGCTAGCCTCTAATCCTTCTTCCATATTTTCATAGCAGGTGCAGTAACACAGCACTCAGCACAGTTATCTATATCAGTGTCAAAAAAAAATCTGTGTCTCTTACAAGACTGATTCCTTCATTCTAACAAGTTCTTTCCTACTATCCCCTCTGGATTCACACCTTTAATAATACAATATAAATAGGCCCTTCTTTTTTCAAGCCATTTCATCAGCACATGCATATTTCTCCTGATCCAGACTCTACTAACACACATTTTCCTGTGTGCTCCTTCTTCCCCATCCCTACAAAGCAGTGTGCTCTGCAAGGTGGGGTTCAAACACATGAGATGTTCTCTGGCTGTATCATCTACCTCTGTCTGCATACCTCACAATTATGACAAGTGTCTCAGAAAAACACCTTGAGAAGTCTATATGGAAACCACTGCCCCATGGAAACACATAAATATTTTATCAGGCTCTGAACAAGACTCTCATCATTAATATTTAAACTCGATAGCATAATGCTCAGTGACTGATAAGAGTCAACTTACACAGGAGTGGGAAGCTGAGAAGGGGAGGGGAATATGACAGCAATGGCAGCAGGCATTCCACGGAGTCTCTCTTAAGCATCTGAAAACACTGAAAGAGCACCAGAGGACCCCCTGATTTGCATGGAGACTCATTTTCTAGAGTGGGAGGCAGGTCAGCGCCCAGTGGAGCTGTCTAGGGAACATACTTGCTGGGATTCAGGCAGGCTGCACATCAGCCACAGTCCCCCATAACCTTGCCATACTTCTCTCAGCACTGGGGCACAAGGCAGGTTTTCATAGAAAATGCATAGGACTCAAAAGGCTCATAGGCAGACCCTGTAAGAATGTTCATGAGAGCTTTATTCAAAATAGCCCCCAAATGGAAACAATGAAAGTGTCCATCAATAAGAAAATGGGTAAAGACAAGGCTGATATTCATGTGATGGAACACCATCTTGGAATGAAAAGAAATGAACAACAGACATACTCAACAGCATGGATGAATCTCATAGATACCACGTGGAGCAAAAAGGGAGCCAGACACAAAAGTACATACCATGTGAATTCATTTATATGATGTTTAGGAACATAAAACTATTCTAATAATGGAATTCATAACAAAAGTTGCTTCTGATGGTGGAAGTGACTAGAAAGGGGCGGCATAGGGAAATTTATGAGATTGAAAATGTTCATATCTTGTTTGGGATGTGACTTTGTCAAAACTGGCCCTGCTTCTAGCACAGGATTCAGCTTAGAAGTTCTGTGAGGATAAAAGAAGTCACTGATCTCCAGGATCATCATTTACATATAAAATATTGATTGACTTGAATTACCTTGAAGGAGCGCTAGTATTTTTGCCAAGCGTTCTGCAACACTTATGGGACTCAATGCCTTGTTTGTGACATTTATCTAATTAACTCAACAATTATTTATTAATTGCTTACACGCCAAACAGGAGCACAGCCATGAATACAACAAAATTTCCTGTCCTTATGGAGCTTATATTCGAGCAGGGGATATATAGACAATTAATAAAGAAACACATGTATTGATACTCTAGAAATCCAAGTGCAATAAAGAAATAAAGCAGAGTCAGAGGACATGGAGTGACAAAGGGCTGTTTTGGATCAGGCGGCCAGAGGAGGCCTCATGGGGGAGGTCACACTCGAAAAGAGACTGGAATAAATTGAAGAAAGAAGCAAGTATCCGAGGGAAGAGTGTTCAGGCAGAGGGAAAAGCAAGGGAGGGGGAAATGATAGCATATGAGGTCAAACAAGCCAGATCATACAGGGCTTTGGTAAGCCCTGGATTTCATTCAAAGCGTCAGGGATGCCACTGGAGTGTTAAGCAGGGGAGTGATGTTATCCAACCAGTGTTTTAAGAATGAGAAAAAGGAGTCAATCAAGAGATTTGTCTAAGATTCTTAGGGAATCAAAGACTAGGTCCCTATTTTTCCCCTCAAAATCTAAATACTCTTCACACATCTATTCCTTAATCATCTTCTGATACAAGCTCTGTCCGGTGCCAGATCACATATGTCTGGATTCCAAACTCTGATTTTTATTAACTAGCTTATGTCTCAAGAGAGTATAAGTTTACAAAAAGAGAGGTGGGTTATTTTTCTGTATGTCTGAAGTTTACCATAATAAAATGCTGTAGGAAAAAAAAGTAGGAATTTGCATACTTTATCAGACATAAGTTATCAGCAACAAAATGTGAATGTTGTGGTTCTTAACACCTTTCTGCAAAATGAGGGCTCTGATATTTAACTAAAATTAGAACATTTCTTTCAGCTTCTGAAATGCTCTACTTCTCTGCCCCAGACAGTCCACATTCCATGGTCTCTATGGCATGTCAGAGCCTCAGCGCTTCTTCCCTCTCTCCCCTTGCTCCCAATTACTCTTTGAAAACCTATATGGGAGTGGAATAACATGTGAATGGGAGGGTACTTTTCAGAGAAGTCCTCATACTTCCCCAGCCCCATCCGGAAATGCTCTTATGTTCAAACAACAACAAAATATTAAAACCCTCAGCAAGAAATAAACTGTTAAGCACCTACTGTCCTTCCCAGATAATTTATTTCCCTCATCATTATTCTCACACTCTTTAGAGAGCTTTCTAGGCTGGAAGCCAGCAGTTCATCCCACCCACCCTCTGGATCTCCCCTAGACCACAATTCTGCTTTCATGAGTTCTCTATCCCCAGGCTACCATAACTCTGCCTCTGACCAGGCTCAATTCTAGACTTTATTGAGGAACAAGGAGAAGCTAAAAGCTGGTGGTAGAAAAGAATGGGGAAATACAGGCAGCACTCCAGAGACTGCAGTGGCCCTGAAGTGGAATTAGGCTTGCAAAATGGGGACCAGAGAGACACGCACCCCCAAGAGATCCCTAACTCAAGCAAAACCTGCCAAGGCGTTTTATTGTCCAAATTCAAACTGCCTTACACTATATTCAGTCACTTCCTCAGCCATTTATCTGCGCACCGGTTTGCTACAACTGCAGCAAAGGAAGAAGCTACAGTTTTTGCAAGCTAGGCTGCTACCCAGGGTTCAGGGAAGCCTTTTATGCTGTATTTCACCACCTGCAGAGAAAACTTGATTTTCCTCTGTAGGCCTTGCTGCCTGATACATCTATATCAACCATTTTCCTATTTTTAAATCCCCACCTGATAATCTGTCATATTTATATAAGGGTGCAATAACTTAATGTTATTCTCCATATCCTCGTGTAAAGGGTTACACAAGGAAGGACATTTCATTTTAGGGCAGAGCGTAATTTGCCTATTCATAGACACTCTTATCTAGAAAGCCAGCAAAGGGAAGAGTTAGAGAACATCATGCCATGACCTCTCCCCAAAGATTTTTATTCTGAAATGTTAACAACAGAACTCAATTCTACAGAAAAAGTTCAAGGTCGTTTTCTGCAGTAGCGCATGTATACCTAGATATAAACCATTCAAACACCGAGTTCTACAAGTGGCCCCTAGTTTCTGAAAGAGCTAACTTGGAAACTGGTGCTTGCCAAGGCGCAAGGATGCTGCAGCTTCCCGGCGGCTCTCCTATGCTCAGAACAAAGCAGTTCAACAGACCGCAGTGCAATAAACTTTCTGAAGTCAGGACTTCACATTCCCGGTAAGGGAGCCCATCCCACCTACCACCTTGCACGGTTAAGTCCCCCTGCAAGGCAGAGTGGGGACAAGTTCAAGGGCGCGCTGCTCACCTCACCAGGTCCCCGACCTCCGAGAAGCGTCAAGCCCACGCTGCCTGGGACTCTCGTGGATTCGCGGGTCTGAAAGGGACTGGCACGGAGGTGGGCAGGGCTCGACCCGGAGCCGCGCCCATCGCTGCGCAAGCTGGGCGTGGAGGCGGCGGGACGGCGGCGCCGGCCTCTGCGGAGCGCGTGAGCCTGCTGAGCCCTGCGGGGAAGCCTCCAGCTGGGCCCAGGCGAGGCTGCGCCTCCCGCCTCTTCCGTGGCTCCTCCTCACGCCGCGCGTCTGGACAGGCTCTCAGCTCGGGAGTCCTGTCACAACCTGAACGTCTCCAGGACCCACCGACCAACTCGCCAAGCTGTCATCCACCTGCGCGCATCCTACTCCTGGCTCCACTGCGGAGTCGCTGGGGGCAGCCCCGCCTCCGAGCCCCCTGCTCGGACCCTCCCTCGTCGCGCCTCCCTGCCGCAGCCTCTGACTAGCGGCTGCCCCAGGAGCTGGCCTTGTGGCCAGGGAGCCTCAGCCTTGGATCCACAACAGGCCAGTAACAAAACGAAGGATTCCATGCAAATGTTCATTTTGTATTTCTGGGGTAGAATTACCAATTAGTGTTTTTATTTTATACTATCTGGATTTTCTAAATTCTTTACGTTGAGTTTGTACTTTTATAATGAGAAAGACAAGAATACTACCTTTTCCAGGAATGCTAAGAGGAAACCACAAACAGATGTCCACCCATTGAAAATATGCATGAGCCGTTGTTTAAGACACCCTGAAGAAGTCATAGGGTGAGAGATCTGGAAAAGGTCTCTGGAACCTATACTTTTCGTATTTACATTTATTTTATGCTGGTTGGGAAATCCCACATTTTTACAACTGTGTTGAGGAAACTCTCTGACTGGTGAGGAGGTAAGAGTGGAAAGCCAAGTGGATCTACTCCCACTCCAAAAGGACAGTAGCGACATAAGGTGTCTTAGGCATGATGTTACCCAAAAGAATTCTCACAGAAAGGTTCAACTGAGAGGAAAAATGAAAGGAAGAAAAAGGGATAGCCAAAGGTTTCCTCAAGGCAGTGAGCAAATGCTGGATTTCCCAAGAGCAAGAATTATGCCTGCCATTTTACCCAGGACTCTTTGCAGAGCTCTTGTTCTATACCGGCAGACCCTTTCATTTGGAACTTGCAGAAAACCACGGATTGGGGGTTGGTAGGGGTGGGGGGTGGGGGGCAGATTTAATGTCATCTTGGGGATTGCTTTCATAAAGACAGCTTGTGGGTTCATGTGTTCATTAGGACAAATGACTTTAGAGGTCAGAAGCAGATCTTTAGTTCTACAGTTCTAGATTTAGGATTTACCCTTCTGATCTCTGTGATCTTCTGATCCCTCAGAATTTCTCTATGGGCTCTTAGACCATTATTCACACATCCCCTCTAAATTCTGTAAGATAGTGGAATATTTCTTTGAATGTGGTTCCCACCTCCAATCCCAGTATTCTCTTTCCCATACTAGAGTATGCCCAACCTCAGCTGAGAGGCACAGATGGTTTTCCATCTTCCACCAAGGCCTGCCCTATTTACCTTAGAAGTGTTCCTGAAATTTTTCCCCTCCTCTGCATTCCCACATTGCTGCTCTTGTTAGCATTTGATCACCTTAGTCTGAATCATTTTAATAGTTTCCTAACTGGTGTTCTTGCCTCCTGGCTCTCCCCATCACCAATACAGACCTAAGAATGTCACTCTCCTGAGAAAAGAAAAAAAATATTCCCTCCACCCCCTGCACACAAACCTGTGGAGTGCCTCTCTGCAACTAGAATACAGTCTCGACCCTGGCTGGATAGCTCAGTTGGTTAGAGCATCCTCCCAATGTGCTAAGGTTGTGGGTTCAATTTTTGGTTAGAGCATATACAAGAAGCAACCAATGAATGCATACGTAAGTGGAACAACAAAATCAATGTCTCTCTCTTGGTGTCTCTCTCTGTCTCTCTCTGTCTCTCCCTCTCTCTCCCTTTCTCTCTCTGAAAAAATAATAATCTAATTTAAAGTTATACCAAGTTAATTTCAATAGCATACAAAATTTTGCTTCAATATAGCTCCATTTATTCCTCCCTCTTTTGTGCTATTATTTGCAAATAAATATTATTTGTATTATTTTATACATTATAAGCCCATCAACACAGTTTTATAACTGATTACTGTTTTATGCAATTGTCTTTGATATCAGATATAAGAATAAAAATGAAAAATACATTTATACTGCCTTATATATTTACCTATGTAGTTTTGTTTACCAGTGCTCTTTAATTCTTCATAAATAAAGCTACTTTTTTATTAAAGCTGGATTCCAGCTATTGTCTAGTGCCTTTTATTCCATCCTAAAGGACCCTTTAGCATTTGTTTGTGGGCATGTCTGCTAGCCACAAACTCTCTCTCTCTCTCTTTTTCTTGGAAAGACAAAGATATAGAATTCTTGGTTGATAGTTTTTCCTTTCAGCACTTTATATAGGTCATCCCACTGCCTTCTGGCATCCATAGTTTCTGATGAAAAATCAGCCATTAATCTTACTGAGGCTTCCTTGTATGTGAAAAAGGCATTTCTTTCTCTTTCTGCTTGAAAGGATGAGTCTTTGGTTTTCTACAGTTCGACTATGATGTGTGCAGGCATGGATATCTTTGTGCTTATTATACTTAAAATTTTTTGAGCTTCTTGTATGTGTAAATTAATGCTTTTCATCAAATTTGGCACATTTTCGGTTATTATTCCTTCAAATATTGCTTTTGCCCTTTCCTCTCTTGATTCCTTATGAGACTCACATTATGCTTATGTTGGTACACTTGATGGTGTCACACAAATCTTTGTTCATTTATCTTTTTCCTTCTTTCTGTTTTTCAGACTGGATTATCTTAATTGACCTGTCTTCAAGCTTGCTGATTATTTTTTTACTTGTTAAAGCTCCTGTAGTAAATTTGTCATTTCAGGTATTGTAATTTTCAAATCAAGAATTTCTACTTGGTCCTTTTTTATAATTTCTGTCTTTTTATTGATGTTCTGTATTTTTGGAGACATCCTTCCCATACTTTCTTTTAGTTATTTACACATGATTTCCTCTAATTAGTTGAACGTATGTATAATTCCTGACGTGAAAAACTTGTCCAGTAAGTCCAAAATCTGGGTTTCCTTAAGGACAACTTTTTATTGACTGCTTTTGTTTCCTTCCTATGTACGGGCCATACTTTCTGATTTCTTTGTGTGTCTCATAACTTTTTGTTGAAAAGCAGGACACTTTATATAATGTGGCAAGCCTGTCAATCAGATTTCTCCAACAATCGTATGATTTGTTGTTTCTTTTTGTTATTTTTTGTTGTTGCAGCTGCTGCTATTGTTTGCTTCTTTAGTGACTTTTCCAGAATTATTTTGTAAAGTCTGTGTTCTTTGTTCTATGCAGCCACTGAAGTTTCTGCTAAATTAGCTTAGTAGTCAGCTAATCACTGAAAAGAGATTTCCTTAACTCTCTTGAACCAATAGGTTTCTTATTCTTTGCCAAGGTACTCTGTGTGTGTGTAGGGTCAAGACTTCAATAATCCAGCAGTTTATAACTCTGCCTTATCCTTCACCTCCTGCTTCTCAGAACCTCTAAGTCAGCCAGAGGTGAGATATTTCTGAGTATGCACAAAGCACTGTATGTGTACTTTGCTCTCTATATCTCCAGGAACATTTTGGATCTTTCAAATCCCTATATGGACTTCTTATTCTCCAGATTTTTCTTTTTTTTTTTTAAATGAGCATCTTGTTAGCCTAAACTGGTAGTGTTGGTATTGCTGCCTCAGACAGCTGTGATGTTAAAAAATTTTCACTGATTGTTTTTGACAAACACCCTGGGGATAGAGATTTTCTCAGTGACCAAGCTCTAAGTTAGGTCAAATAAAGTTAACCCCTGCAAACCCTGACTTGTGTGGCTCAGCTTGTTGGGTGTCATCCTACAAAGTGAAAGGTCACCAGTTCGATTACCAGTCAGGGCACATGCCCGGGTTGTAGGTTCAGCCCTTGTCAGGGTGCATATAAGACACATCCAATTGATGTTTCTGTCTCACATCCATGTTTCTCTCCCTCTCTTTCTTCCTCCCTTCCCCTTATTTTAAAAATTAAAAAAAAATTTTTAAAAAAGATAAGCCTTGTGGATGGGGCTTTTACAGGGAGCTGCCAGATGGTCAAATATTGACAATTGTCTTGGGACTTTTAGGGACCTCCAAATCCATTGTGATCCCTTCAGTGGCTGCTAGACTACTGTTTTCCACAGCTATCATATAACTGTGAAGCTGTTGGTTTTTCAGAATACTGCAGAACTAAGGTGAGGCAGATTTAAATAAGACAAGTTAAAATGCCACAAACTTGCTGTTTTTATTATAATTCAGCCATTTATCTGAATAAATGATCTTCAGATTGTTTCAGGCTTTTGATTAATTTCCACAGTTCTGAAAAAGTTGATTAAAAAACTTTATTCACTGTTTTCGTCACTTTTATAAAGGTGTGGATCGTTGGAAGGACTTACTTTGCTAGTTAACTTTCCCTTTCTAGTTAACTTATTCCTAAGCATTTTATGGTTTGTCACTATTTTGAAGGGAATATTTACTCATACAGAGTTGGCTTATATAGAAAAGAAACTCTGATATAGAGCCATCTTACCCAATTTTATTTTACTCAGTTCCATTTTTAACAGTCTTTTGAAAATCTAGATAAATAATTACATCAAAAATAAATAATTTAATATCTTCCCAGTATTTGTTACATTTTTTCTCATCTTATTGCATTTTCCAGAATCTACAAAACAATGGTGAATAACAATGATATGGAAAATTTCCTGTCCCGTGACTGATTTTGAGAGAAATGTCCTAATGGTTTCCATGTTTAAAATAACTTATGCAGCTTTTTATTACATAATTTTACCATATTTAAAACTTATTTTCCTTCAATGATAAATGTGAAATTGAATTGAGCTCCTGGTTCCCAAACTTTTGGGCACTTTTAAATTTAAGCATTAACATTACTCTGAGCTATTACTTGAGACTACCTTGTGGAGTGTCTCATAAACTGGAATAACTCAAGCAGCCAAATGAATTATAAATTGAGATATTACAACAGGGAACTCGAAGTGGTCTAGAGAATACCCCCATGCATATTTTAACAGAAAATTTCTGAATATAAAATTTCTGCCTGAATTGTTTGTGACATAACTGACTCTACTTAAGTGGACTTGGGAAGCCAAGGTAGATCACAAGGAAGGGAACTCCTGTGTCACACTGGCAGGTGTGATGTTTGCTACAGGCAGAGCCATTATTCTTGCTGTAGAGTCTCTCATGCTCTTATCTGAAACACAGAACATGGAATCAATGGATTGGAGTTAGCACTGGAACTCTGACCAGTATAAGCCCTGAAGGCCCCCCCTTCCTGTAACCCATGCTAACCCTTCTCATGGAAAAGGTAGCCACTATTCTTTACCCTCTTGGCTCCTCATTTTGACTCCCTTCTCATTTTGTTCCACTTGGAATTTAAAATAATGCTCCAGAATTTTTACCTTGGAATTGACCTAAAAGCCACTGGAATCCCCAGGCCTCACTTTCTTTAACCAACCAGTAGTGTCAGAAATTGAGACTCAGCACCCAGCCAGATTCCTGAGATGCTCCCTGCCTGGCCTCAGATTGACCTCCAAAGGCTGGCTCCAACTCCTTCTGGTACCTAGGAGCCTACGGATAGTTTGTGAATGGTACATTCAAAAAATGGACTATTTCCCTGGCTTGTGTGGGTCAGTGGATTAAGTGCTGGCTTATGAACTGAAAGGCCACTGGTTTGATTCCCAGTCAGGGCACATGCCTGGGTTGTGGGGCCAGGTCCCCAGGTAGGGGTGTGTGAGAGGCAACTGATTGATGTATCTCTTGCACATCAATGTTTCTCCCTCTCTTCCTCCCTCTCCATACCTCTCTCTAAAAATAAATAAATAAAAATTTTTTTAAAGTTCAGAAAAATGGACTATTGTCAGAATGGCATTCATTGTTTTGTTATTATTTTTCCACAAAAAATTATCAAATGTAGGGGATACCAATCTCTTCCTCTCCACGTTTTCTTAGCTTGGTCCAAAACATACTTTGTCTGCTTTCTCAGAAGTGTTAGGGAGAAAGCTGCAATCCTTTTTACATTTACCTCCCACTTGTTGTGTCTTATGGAAGGTAGAATTGTTTATATCAGCAATTTCCAACCAGTATGCCACGAGAGTTTTTAAAACATACAATACCTGACTGTTGAGCCAGGGACATGGACCTGTTTTCCCTTAAATTGTCAAATTAAAAAATGACAACAGCCAACATGACAATAGACGTCTGGTGTGAATGAATCAAAAGTATACCTATTTTTTGTCAGATTGGCAAAGATATATATTTTTTGGTGTGCCACAGAATTTTAGTAATTAGTTTATATGTGCGATGAGATGAAAAAGGTTGAAAATCTTATTTATTTGGCCAAGTCCCTCCTTGGCTTTCTTTTGGGATGATGCTGCCCACAGATGTGCATTCTTCTCTTCTTTGTGTTGTAGCTGGAGTAGACCCTGCTTCTATAGATGGCCTGTGGTTGTAAATTCTGCCCGTAATTAAGTTCAATTTGGGGAGGAGTGTGAAATTGATTTTGACCCCCCAATACAGGCTTTCTCCAATCTAGCATTACCATAAAAGGCTGGTATTTGGATTATTGTCTGATTCCTAAATTGATATTTCTGTGGCTCATAACTCAGAAGGAATAGCGATGTGAGTCTCATTCTCAAACTCTAATTTTTGGTGACCCTCATTGCTAGAAACAACAAGGAAGTTAAAGAATTATATATAGGGCCCCTGCCCTCAAGAAATTTGTAGTTTTATGGTAGAGATAAAACATTTACACAGATGACAATTCAAATGAGGATGTTTTCATAAATATTTTTAAATCATTTTTGGCTTAAGGTTTAATGACAGAAGCCAAGGGTACAGAAATATGTTATGGTTTCTGTTTTTAAGGACCATACAGAGAAATCTTCACAGAGAAAGGGGAACTCGACCTAGTCGAGTAGCATTTCACAGGGCAGAGATAGGAAAGATATTCCAGGTAGAGGAAATAGTATGAGGTTAAGCTGGAGTCAGGAATCAAAGCAAGCAGTCCATGTTGATAGAATGGATGGATAATTTAGGAGAGCAATGGGAAATAACTACACAGGTAAATTGGAACTACATTGTGCGCTTTCTTGGTTACAAGCCTAATCGGAGGCAGTAGAGCCTAATGGTTAAGTGGTGTGACTCTGGGTTAAAGAAAGGGGGGAAACAGTCTTTTTTTTTTTTTAGCTTTCTTTTAATAATTGTTCAAGTACAGTTTTCTATCCTTTACTCCCATTCCAGCCCACGCACCCATCCCTGCCCTCCTTCCTCCCATTTCCAACTCCCCTAGTTTTTGTCCATGTGTCCTTTATATTTCTTCCTGTAAACCCTTCTCATTCTCCCCTGAAATTCCCCTGAAATTCCCTCCCCTTCCCCTCTGGTCACTGTCAGCCTGTCCTCAATTTCAGTGTCTTTGGCTATATTTTGCTTGTTTCTTTGTTTTGTTGTTTAGGTTCCTGTTAAAGGTGAGATACTATGGTATTTGTCTGTCACTGCCTGGCTTATTTTGCTTAGCATAATGCTTTCCAGCTCCATCCATGCTGTTGCAAAGGGTAGGAGTGCCTTCTTTCTTTCTACTGCATAAAATTCCATTGTGTAAATGTACCATAGTTTTTTGATCCATTCATTTACTGATGGGCACCTAGGTTGCTTCTAGCACTTGGCTATTTTACATTGTGCTGCTATGAACATTGGGGTGCATAGGTTCTTTTGGATTGGTGTTTCAGGGTTCTTAGGATATAGTTCCAGCAGTGGAATTGCTGGGTCAAAAGGCAGATCCAGTTTTAGTTTTCTGAGGAAGTTCCATACTGTTTTCCACAGTAGTCATACCAGTCTGCAATCCCACCAACAGTGCACTAGGGTCCCTTTTTCTCCACAACGTCTCCAACATTTGTTGTCTGTTGTTTTATTTATGATGGCCATTCTGACTGGTGTGAAGTGGTATCTCATTGTGGTTTTAATTTGCATGCCTCTGATAGCTAGCAATACTGAGCATCTTTTCAT
>CM052539.1:102082121-102131234 GCA_028533065.1 Trachops cirrhosus | reverse complement strand
ATCAGGGCTCCCTTGTATGTTCCTTCCTGTTTCTCCCTTGCTGCCTTTAAGATTCTCTCTTTGTCTTGAAATTTTGCCATTTTAATTATAATGTGTCTTGAGGTGGGCCTGTTTGGGTTCCTCTTGATCGGGCCTCTCTGTGTTTCCTGGATTTGTGTGACTTTTTCTCTCATCAAATTAGGGAAGTTTTCTGTCATTACTTTTTCAAAAAGGTTTTCTAGCCCTTGCTCTTCTTCTTCTCCTTCAGGTATCCATATTATACAGATATTATTACATTTCATATTGTCTTGCATTTTTCTTAATCCCTCTTCATTTTTTCTGAGCCTCTTTTCCTTTTCTTGCTCTTTCTGGGTGTTTTTTTCTACTTTGTCGTCTAATTCGCTGATCCAATCTTCTGCTTCATGGATCCTACTTTAGATTCCTTCTTCTGTGTTCTTCAGTTCAGAAATTGTATTCTTCATTTCCTCTTGGTCCTTGTTGATAGTTTCTATTTCCTTTTTAATGTTGATACAGTTCAGAGTGAGTTCATTGTAGCTTCCCTGTAGTTTCTGGTAGCTCATTAAGTTTCCTGATAATCATTGCTTTGAACTCAGAATCTGATAGTTGAGTTGCCCCCATTTCATTTAGCATTCTTTCTGAGGCTTCCTCCTTTCCCTTCATTTGGGAATTGCTTCTTTGTCTTCTCATTGTTGTTGAGACTCTTTTTGTTAGCCTCTGCTTCTTAAATTGATGTGTTCTGGCTTCCTGGGTTTATGGTGTGAACTTCTGTGGTAGAATACCTGTGAGATTCAGTGGTACAGTCTCTTTCAGGTATCCTGGTGTTCACAGCTCCCACCTACTCTTTTTTGTGATCATTTGGAGGGGTAAGGAAAAATGGTTTAAGACAGCAAGAGAGTATTATATGATATTTACAGTAGCAGCCCGTAGAGAAGAGATAGGAGATTCTTTGGCTATGTATAGTGTTAATTGTGATCTTCCACCCCACCAGCCACTTTTTAGAAAGGATGGAAAGAAGATAAGTCTCTTGTTGGGAAGGGAAGGATTGTGAGTTGGCTCTAGAAAGCAGCGAGGTTATGGGAAGTCAGATTCTGAGGTAGGGTGAGAGTAAAGAGTAGTAAATAGGTGTAGTGTGTGAGAGAATAGAGTTAACCACTACAGTAATAGAGTTCAGGACACTGTGAAGTGGGCTAAGACCTGGGAGGGGTATTGTGTAGTATTTACAATTGTATGGAATAGCTATGATTTACAGTAATACTAGAGCAATAATCATATTGACAGAATCTATGAGATCTAGATAACAAGAATAGGGAGTATAGAACCTTGCATATTGTACTAATGGAACACAAATGGAGAACAGTAAATTAGCAATACACTATGAATGAGATAACAGGGGAAACCTATCAAATGATACAATATAACCAGCCAAGCAAAGAAGACTATACAGAAAGAAGAGGAATACCAAAATACTATTACAATAAAAAGTGTAAGAATAGTGAAATAATAATAATACAAATATGCAATTACTTGTAGGTTCAAAAAAAAAGAAGGAAAAAAGCAGAAGATGGAAGGAAGAAGATATAAATTTGGAAAGCAAGGGAGAAGGATCAACACTAGAATGAAAGAAAGAGAAGCATAAGGAATTGAGAGATATAAAAATAATAAGAATTAAAAAATAAAAATTTACTTAAAAAAAAGACAAAAACCAAACAGAAAAGACCTTTTGTTGGTTTCAGACTGGCCAAACTGGTTTTTCTGGTCTTGCTGGCTTAAGCAGGCTGAGGGGTGACTAGAGTCACTTTTCTCCCTTCCCGTTCAGAACTCAGTCAACCTCTGCTGTATGTTTCCCAGGGCTAGCTGAGTTCTCTCTACAGAGCTGGTCTGGTGCCTCTCGGAAGGATCCTGGGTGTGGGATTTGGGCACTCCTAAGCACATTCTCCGGAGCTCACTGCTGTGGGCTCTGGGTTCCTGCAGAGCGCCCGTGCCTTTTCCGGGTTCACGGGTGTGAACTCTGGGGGTCCCGAGGGGTGCACACTTCCCCCGAATTCATGCCCTGGGCACCGGCACCAGAGATCCTGCAGTGTGCCCACGCCTTTTCCTTGTTCACAGCTGTGGGCTCTGGGTCTTCCACAAAACCACACTCTCACTGGGTTGGGGGGCGGACACATGGCCAGGCTGTCCAGCCAGGCCACCCTTGGTCGCACAGGCTGGGGCGCACACTCTTCCCAGGGCTATGTGTGGTGCTCACAGCCTCTGTGTGAGTGCCTCTTGGTCCTCACTCCCCTCTCTGTGCTTTCAAGTAAACAGACATCCCCCAGTGCTGCTCAATCCTTGTTTGGCTGGGGAAGGAGTGGTTGACCTAGCTCTCTCCCAAGAGCCCTGAGGCAGACCCTGGAGGGCTGGGCCTGGGGCTGCAACCTCCCTGGTCCCCACGCTGATCCCTGGGTCCTTTTTATCCTGAAGCATTCTCCTTACCGTTTGGTTTTTCAATGTCCGCTACAATTTTGGATCTCCTATTTTCATATATGTTGTGATAATGTTGGCTGTTCGCTCTGTTCCTCCATAGATTGGCTAGGTTTTTCTCCCATGTGTAGGGGGAAGTGGAATCTGCTCCCTCCTATCACACCACCATCTTCCCAGTCCTCGGAAGCAGTCTTAATAGGTTAAACTCCTTAAGAAAAGGAAAATGTCCCCCAAATAAATAGGTTTTTCTATACTTTACTCAGTAAACAATTACTGACTGGCAAAGACCTTAGAGACATTCTCCTTTAATGTAGAAGATGGAAGGAAGAAGATATAAATTTGGAAAGCAAGGGAGAAGGATCAACACTAGAATGAAAGAAAGAGTTTTAAAATGAAGAAGAAGCTCATGGAGATGAAGTGAATATTTATATGAGCACTAGAAGCATGCCTGGAAAACTGAAAGATGATGTCAATGTGAAAAATGCATCCCAAGAAATAAAAGCAGCAACAGCATCTTTGAATGAGAAGGGCAGATGTACTCCAGAATTTCAACAGCACAGTAAGTAATGAACTGTTTCAGAAACACAAATTAAATAATTTCTTTAAAAGTGAGTGGGAAGATTCCTGGTCCTTACATGTGTGGACACTGGTCTTTGTGAACCACAGAGACTGAGTCACAGTAATTAGTAGATTATTGTTAGGTTTTTTTTTTTTTTTTTTTGATGTTACAGTCATGCACCTAAATGATTCTAAGGTTGTCTTTTCAACCCCCAACAAACCTTTAAAAGGTACAAGACATCTTTTGTTGGTGCTTGCTAGGATGATCGGAGGCCATTGGAAAGGGTTGCCATTATGAGTCTTAGCCGGGAACCTGCCTCCTAGGCCTCACTTGTCAGACAGTGAGTTCCATGGGACAGGCAGGAACAAGATACAGAGGGGAACAGCTGTGGGAAACAGAAGTAAACATTATATTAAGAATAATTAAAATAATAAAATAGACATTCTTCAACCCACATTCATCACCAAATGTGTAATGCACTATAACCAGAGGGAGAGATTTAATAAGCACCAGAGTCCCTGGAACTAGATGTCCAGAATCTAGCACAGTTGATGAAAACGGCCAGTATTTTGAGGTTGGGAAGTTTGCTGGTTCTTCTTGGGGATGAAGGGCTCAGCCTACGTCTTTTTCTCTTTAAAAAACAATCAGGCCCTGGCTGCTGTGGCTCAGTGGATTGAGCATAGGTCTTTTAACCAAAGGGTCACCGGTTTGATTCCCAGTCAGGGCACATGCCTAGGTTGCAGGTCATGTCCCCAGTGGGAGGCACGCAAGAGGCAATAATACACTGATGTTTCTCTCCCTCTCTTTCTCCCTCCCTTCCCTCTTTCTAAAAATAAATAAATGAAATCTTTAAAAATGCTAAGAAAAATCCTAACAAAAAAAAATCAGGTGTATTTATTCAACTAGTATACAATTCACTCATTTAAACTGTACAACTCAGTAGTTTTTAATACAATACTTTCACAGATATGTATAACCATAACCACAGTCCATTTTAAGGTAATTTTATTACCTCAAGATCCCCTGGCTGGTGAGAATGGAATGTAGAATTACATGTGATCCAGCAATTCCATTCTGGCCTTTGTACCCTAAAGCAGCGATTTTCAACCTTTTTCATCCCATGGCACACATAACCTAATTACGAAAATTCTATGGCACACCAAAATATATACTATAGTTTTTGCCTATCTGACAAAAAATATAGGTATAATTTTGATTCATTCACACTGAATAGCTATTGTTGTCTTTGCTGCTGTCATTTTTTATTCAATAATGTAAGGGAAAAGAGGTCAGTGTCCCTTATTAAATAGTTAGATATTGCATGTTTTAAAACTTCTTTCAGCAAACCAGGGTGCTACAACACACTCGTTAAAAATTGCTGCCCTAAAGAATTGAAAGCAGGGACTCAAACAAGCATTTGTATACTTGTGTTTACACCAGCAGTATTTGTGACAGGCCAAAAAAAATGTGAAAGAAACCAAAGTGTCCATCACCAGATAAATGGAAAAACAAAATATAGTATACACATACAATGGAATATTGTATGTATATTAGGTCTTAAAAAGGAATGAAAGTCTGAATCGTGTGTTAACCTTGGAAACATTTTGCTAAGTGAAATGAGCCAGTCACAAAATGACAAATATTGTATGATTCCACTTATATGAGGGAACCTAGAGTAGTCAAGTTCATATTAATAGAAGTAGAACGGTGGTCACTAAGGGTTGGAGGGAGGGGAAGGGAAAATGGGGAGTTATTTTTAATGAGTGTAGAGTTTCAGTGGGGAAGATAAAAAGTTCTGGAGAGGGATGGTGGTGATGATTGCACAAAAAATGTGATATGCTTAATGCTACAGAACTGTATACTTAATAATGGTGCAATTAATAAAGTTTGTTACATATATTTTACCACATTCTTTTTAAAGACGGCATACCATAAAGTGACCCTTGGGAAGAAAGATTGCTTCCAGCCTATCTTCAACACATCTAAAGGTCACAGAGCAGAAAGCGTGCGGACTGTGAGGCAGACAGCTTCTGGCTTCCACTTGCAAATCATGCGACCAACACGCTCCACTTGTTCTCTAACTTCTGTTTCCTCATCTCAAAAATGGGAATAATAAAGCATCATGGCTCAGATAGTTGAAGAGCTTTCTTGAAATCTAAAATTCTGTTAGATGACTACAGCATATATTCTCTAATATAAATGGCATAAAATAAAAAATATATATAAGTTTAAAAAAAGGAAATCCCATACCCTTTAGCTATCACTCTTCACCACCCCACCCCCACCCCGTACTCATTCCCCCTCCTTACTACCCTTCAGTCCTACGCAACCACTAGTCTACTTCCTCTATATGTAGATTACCCTAGTCTGGGCTTCCATATAGAATCATAAAATCTGTGATCTTTTATGAATGGGCTTCTTTGTCTTTTTTGCTTTGAACTAAGCTGCCGCTGCCTGTGAGAAGCTGCATTCCTCAGTGGGAATGTAGGAACTGTGGGCAAGCTCTGGGCAGGGCATTTGGAATCATTAGGAATGGAAACTAAAGGAAAATCCTAAAATTTAAAGCTGTTTCAACTTCTCTCTTTATATAACAATAAGTTTATTGTAAAAATCTCAAAGAATATTAAATAGCAAAAATAACAAAATACAAAATCAGCTCTAATCTTACCCACCAGAAATAACCACAGTTAACACTTTGATATTCTTTCAGACTTTTTGTTATTCATATTATATTCTCATATACACATATATCATATGAAATGCTTCAAAAATCTTTTTTTCTGTTTATAAAAGTTATAGATATTAGTCAAAAAGATATTGAAATAGTATAGAAATATAAAATTTAGAATCTATTTCATAATCCCTTCATATAAGTTTATCTTCACTTAAGAATAAATCATGGCATTTTTCATGTTAGTTCATACAAATTTATTTCATTTTTTAAAACAATTGCTTAGCAGCCTATATAATTGTGCCATTATTGTTTTTGGCATTCTCCATTGATAAATTAGTGTAACTTCTAATCTTTCACTGAAATGCTCAATCAAGATACTCACACTCATATCTTTGTGCTATTATTTCTTGAAAGTTGAATTTCTGGGTCAAAGTGTATGAAAATATGGTTATGTAACCTGCCTTAAAAAAACCTATTAATCTCTTATTATGAACCATTTTTTCAAGTTATTAAATATTCAATTTAGTTGCCTAGTATTATAATCTACAAATGTGTTAAAATTTATTTTCCTAATCTCTTAACACTGGATATTGTGTTATTTCTAGATTTTCTCTATTAGAAACAACTTTTTGATAAATATTACTTTAGCTAAAGCTTTGCATGCATGCTTAAAATTTCTAGATATAGAACTGCTCATTCAATGTGCTAGTGTTCATTAAAAATAATTTTCATGTTTTTTTTCTTATTATAGATATAATATCTGTTCATCCTAGATTAGAAAATACAGATAGGCAAGAAAATCACATATAACCTCACCACCCAGAGGTAACCATTGGTAACGTTGTGGAGGTTAACAGTTACTAACAATTTTGTCTGCATACTTTTTTATATGAATGCACACATAGGGTACATGATGCTTTGCACCATCTATAAAATCTTTTATCTCCATTGTCATTTTAATATCTGCATATTATTATATCTTTAAGATGCATCGAAATTTATTTGCACAATCCTTATTGCTGGGTATTTATATTGTTAATGTACATTTTGAAAACTTTCAGGAGAATGCAGTACACACAGGAGAAATCATCTAACTATCCATGACTCCTGAACAAAAAGCTCCTGCCTCTTTATGGACCCATGGGCCAGGGGGTGGGAGTGAGAGGGAAGAGTCAGTAATGGAAAGGTACTGAGTGAAAGTGGAAAAGTGCCTCAGCCAAGGCCCCCAATAAGGAGGGATCTGAAAGGAGGCATCTGGGTTAGGAATGTGGGTATGTGTATGAGCATGGCTGGTTGGGGTGGGGAGAAGGAGGGCTATGTCCTCAACTGCACCTCCCCCCAGGAAATTGTAATGCATTGGAGGTGCAGCAAATCTGGTATGGGACGCACAGCTTCTTCCCATGAGGCCTGCCAGGCAAAGCCTTGTAATTTCTCAAGATCAAGTCTGAAATATTACACATAGGATTTTGGCCTGGAGCTGGACACCTCAGTAAGGAATGACAAACTTCCAAAACTTGTATGGTATCCTTCCTACCTGAGTGTGTGAGAGTGCCAGTAGAGGGGAAGTTTGTCAGAGACCCAATAGGGAGGACTGAAATGATTTCTTTTGAGGTATATAAGGTGACATCTGAGGGCAGAACAGAGTTCTGGCATGACTGGACAACTGAATGAGCCCCAGAGAATCCTAAGCAGGATCTGTCGTAATGGCTCCCCAGCTTCTGGGAGACGAGACTGAGTCCTCTCCATTATCCACTCAGCTGAGGGCTCTACTTTTATGGTGCAACCCAAGTATGTATTGTGTGAATGCTTGGCTGTATTCCGTGGCCTCAGAAGGATATGATAAATTCTCTAAATTTTTATTTTCCTTAACAAATGACCTATTTTCATTAATCCCTCTTGAATTTCCCTTCTTTTGATATTTTCAACTTGCACTATTTCATTAAAGAATGTATTCTCTTAGTCTATGACCCACTGTGTATACTGCTTGTATTAAAATTTCCTGCTCCACAATTTAAATACTTTGCCATTTAATGGAGAGTAAGCACTCTCTGTTTACCTCATCCATACATTTCATGATTTTATAAACTTTTATCACATCTCCTTTCATTCTTCATTGCTTTTGCCTGATCTATTCTTTTTTAACCTATAAGATGAATGATTCTCAAGCCCTCTGGCCACCATATATGGACCTTCCTGAGTTTTATTAAATTCTACTACTACTACTATTTGTAGTATTTATCATAGGGAAGTACTGTTGTTGTTTCTCAGAAAGGAACACGAAGTTTAATAATTTATGGTCCCTGAAGAACCTGCCATTCTCTTCCCTTGACCTGTAGAAGTAGCCCACTGGGCCAAGTCTTTAGAAAAGAGATGAGAGGACATTTCAGGTGTACAGTCTAGTCACTAAGCCACAAGGCTATTTGATTTCTTCAGTAATGAACATAGATGGATATTAATTTTTATGTCCTGAATTCTTCAAAAGGGTACAAGGGTAAGGGTGACTAGACGTCCTGGTTCCAACTTTTGCCTAGAGACTCTCCTTCCTGGTACTGAATTCTGTCTCAGGCCAGACTTTGCAGGTTAAGGGCATAGTCCTCCAGGAGCCTGCCCTCAAGCAGACACCAGCTATAAATCCAGGGGTTCCCAGGCCATCTTCTGACCTTGTGGCTTCCCACTTAGGGGTTTCCACTGTCTTCTAAGTTTCAATACTATTCTAGAATTCAAGAAAGTACTATACTTACAGTCACAGTTTTATTGTAGCAAAAGGCTACAAATCAAAGTCAGTCAAAGATAGAAACAGGTAGACAAATTCAGGAGGGTCTCAGAAACAAGGCTTCCGTCATCCTCAAGGATACATTGCTTCCTGGCTGGCACATCAATGTGCAGTGCAGAAGAAATCTTCTGTGAGATTTGGCGTCCATAGTTTTTATTGGGGTCTTATTATCTAGGCAGTTGATTGAATCATTGTCCACGTGTGTTGAACTCAATCTAAAGACCCCTTCCCTTCCTGGAGGCTGAGCTAACATTGCATAGCTTAAAACCCCAATCCTCTAATCACAGGGTTGGTCTTTATGGCATGGCTAGACCCCATCCTGAGTCATCTCATTAATATGAACTGTCTAGGGGTCCACCATGAGTCACCTAATTAGCATAAAGTACTAGGTATGGTCTGAGGGGCCGCCCATGAATAACAAAGACACTGCTATTACTCTGAAAATTCCAAAGATTTATTGGTTATCTCCCAGGCCTCAAGGACAAAGGCCAGCCAGATTTTTTTACAACACACTCCCCATGGCGTCCCTCCCTAAGCATCACAACATGGGCCTCAAGGAGTGCAGGTTTCTCCTCTACCCTCCAGGCCCAGTGTTCCCAACAGGTTCACTGCCTTCTGGTAGTACCTGCTCTCAGCCTCACAGAAGCCAGACTCTGTAGTCAATTACTGGAGTTCAAGCATATCCATCAAAACAGTCCAGTATCAACACAGGAAACACTTACATGATAACCAGGGAATTGGTGTTCTGCATTTCTAGTCTAGGTTCTTTTTCTTTCCTGTTCCCATAGAATTCAAAGTAAACAGAGAGGTTTGCTTCTGCCAGAGAGTTTGGTCTTCAGAACTATTGAAGGAAATGCTAAGGAGGGCTTAGGCAAAGCAGGCATTCCCATATGCTGTATGTGGTATTACTTTCCGGGGAGTAATTTGCAATAGCTAAATGCATGTAACAAGAAACTGAGAGGTACTTTTTCTGTCTCTAAATTGCATTTAAAACCCAAAGAAAGCCAGTACCACAAGACACTAGGTAAGAAAAACTAGATATGTATACATTTTCAAGAGAGCCATCAACTGATTACCTTGAGATGGGATCAAGCACCTTCCTAGGACTTCTGGAAGGAAACAAAACTAGTGCTACTCTCAACAAGACCTCCCTAACAACATGCTCAGTTAATCTAAGAAGACTGGGGAGGAGCAGGAGGAACGCTCAGTGGTGGTCTTGTGAGAAAAGAAGACTGTGATCACCATGAGAGGCTTTTCCCTTCTTCTCTGGGAGAGGGAAGGAGGAATGCTTTCCCCTGCTTGAATGCAAGTGAATGGGTGCCAAGAGAATCGTCAACAAAGACTAGGGCTGCCAGCAAGAAAGAAAGGGAAATAGATGTTTTGTTTCCTAACAGAGGCCTGCTTTGGCAGAGACACCTTCATCTTCCCCTGTGTCTGCCTGACATGGGGGAAAGAGTTGGAAAAAGTGCACAGTGGCGAGCTTTCCACAGTCTGATGTGGCAAGGACACTTGATTGTCCTATGGATTAATAAGACCCTACAGAAGGTATCTGGTCTTAAATTATCTTGCCAGTACTTCATCTAAGAAGGTTATCCATGCAGGGAGCAACAGCTATGACATGAAGGATCCTACCCATGCAGTGTTGGGAGCTGAGGTGGAGAGTGGAAGAGGCTGGGCTGGAACTATATTGCCCATGTGGAGGAAGGCCTCACGAAGAACTCAAAATCGTGATGCCTGCCACCAAATAACATCAACCTTCTGCCTGAATTAGCCAGAAAAACAGTGCATCCAACAAGAGATGTTAAAAGTCAAGGTAGTTCGCCTTTCCCTGGATCTCCATCCCTCCTCCGTCTCTGTAATAGAAGGAGCCCTCCCAAGTCTCTCAAGGGAAGGGAGAAGTTTTGAATCAGCTTTGAAGTTTTAAATGGACTGGAAAGTTATGGAATCTGCTCAAGACACCCTTAAGAGCCCAAAGGGTATTTAACACAACATAGTTGAAAGCAATGATTGGAAAAGCAACACCACTTCATGTTGTTTATTCTTTACCAAGAGAACCTTTAAAAATAAGCCAGTTACATGCACATCCTCTTTGACCCTGCTACTCCCCAATCAGGGACTGAGACTACAGATATGGTAGCTAATGTACAAGTTATATATACAAAGATGATTATTGCAGTATCATTTGTAACAGCAAAACAATAGTAACAACAATAAAACAATAGTCACAAAAAACTAGAGACATGATGCTATCAATAGGATATAGATTAAATCAATTACCTCATAGTCACACAACAAAAAGACTGCAGTAGAGTTGTATGTGTTGATTTAGAAACAGCTCCATGATCTTTTTTCTATGAAAAAAAGCAAGGGACAGCACAATGTGCATAAGCCTTAAAAATTGCTTGCATAAATATTTTGAAGTATTTACTATATATACTGATACATGAATTCAAAATATTTTTGGAAGGCCCTGGCCGGGTGGCTCAGTTGGTTGCAGCATTGTCCTGTGTACACCAAAGGGTTGCAGGTTCAATCCCCAGTCAAGTCACATACCTAGGTTGAGGGTTCAATCCCCCGTTGGAGTGTATACAAGAAGAAACCAATGTTTCTCTCTTTCTCTTTCTCAAATTAGCAAATGTATCTTCAGATGAGGATTAAAAAGTATCTTTCTGGAAGGATTTACAAGAATTTAAGAGCCATTTCCTTTGAAATGAATGACAGGAAGATTTTCATTTGACACATTTAGGTGCTATTTGAATTTGTTACTTAGGGCATGTGGTTGTTTTTTATTTTAATGTTTAAAGTAAATAAGTAGGTTGTACAACAACATGAATGTACTTAATGCTACTTGACTGTACACTTAAAATGGTTAAAAGGGAAAGTTTCATGTTATGTATGTTTTTCCACAATAAAAAGGTAAATAACTATATTTAAATTCATTTAAAATAAAAGAAATATCAAGAGAAGAATACAGAGTGTGTGAGAAAACTCCAAGGTGGCAGCAAAAACAAGTTTAATGCCTTGTCTTGTGACTCTCACTAAAGGCTATTGCACAGGAAGCCTAATGGGGCTTTTATGGAGGGGGAGGTTCAGAAAGGAGCCAGTACATGCATATTTGTCTGGAATAAGTTGGGGAGGGGAACGTGGTAATTTTTTATTTCCATTTGCATTGTGATTAGACTCTGCACTGTTGTGTGAAATTAAAGAGCAGATGGATTTATTGAGCAGTGTGACCAGTTTTCTACCTGAGTAACCCAGGGTTTGACTTGCACAAAGTCCTGTACAAAACCTGGGCTGGATTCTGTTAATGAGCCGCTGTCCTAGTCTTAAGGACCCCAGACTATCAGAGTTGAAAATGGACTTGGGTGTGCCCTCCTTTTACTTGAGGACACTGAGACTCAAGACTGACACGTACTGGTCCAAGTCACAGCGATGCTAAGGGACTAAATTAGGAAATTAGGATTGTAACTTGGATCTCTGGGCCCCTGGTAAAGTACTGTTTTTCTAAAAAAGTGATATCAGCACTAATTTAGTCACGGCTTGACTATCTTCACTCAACTTCTCTTCCTGTTAACTGCCCAACTGCTTCTCAGAATTTGAAGGTATGGTGTCTGCTCATGATTTGGGGGGTACATTGCAGGTTTCTGGCTGCTAACTCCCTATCTAGAATGTTTGTAACTGTTTTCCATATGTGAGATTAGTTTATAGTTTTCTGTTTGTGTACTGTTTTTTCACCAGTTAGGTAACACATATTTTTTGTGTTTCACTATTTCTGAAATCAGGATGCAGCTGACAATTGCTGTCCGCCAGCCTGAGTTGCAACATAGTTGTAGTTGCCTGTGCCTGTTAAACTTGTCTGAAAATTTCCACTAACACTTGAAGCAAGAGCAAGAAAGCTATGGCATCAAAATTTGCCATGTGAACGACAGCAGTTTGGAAAAAAACAAACACTAGGAACAATAATGAATCCCTCTTTCAGGAAAAGGAGCTTTTGATGGCATAGAGGATAATATTGTATGGAAAAACACAGACATCAGCTTTGAATTGAAGAGTGATTCAGAAGAGCTTGAGAATGAGTATAAAAATATTTTCTTTTTTTAATCAATGCACAAGAGTGATGGAAGATAACCTTAAAATAAGCCTAGCAGTGTCTTCACTAAATATAAAATGAAAATCCTAAGTGTTAAGAATTTGTGTAATGATACATAAAACATTGTTAATTTTACAATCATTGACATTTTAGGTTAGATGAAATATGTCAATTATGTTTTTTAAAGATTACATTTACTTTTTAGAAAGAGGGGAAGCGAGGGAGAAAGACAGGGAGAGACACATAGATCCATGGACTCCCGCACGCCCCCTACTGGGGACCCGGCACGCAACCCAGGCATGTGCCCTGATGGACTCAAACCCACAACCCCTCAGCTCAATCGACTGAACCACACCAGCCAGGGCTATGTCAGTAATAGTAAGCTTTGTTACTAAACCTTAAAATGAGTTGAAGAGAGTCCTATTTTTTTCCCTCTAGGCTTTGAGCATTTAGAATTATATCAGAATTAACTAAAAATCAACACTCGGCTGTGAACCCATGTCATCAATGCAAGGTTTTTAAGTACCATTTCAAGTTGTTTTTTTTTAATGATTGGTCTATTTGTATTTTTCTTATTTCAGGATCCATTTTGGTAATTTGTATTTTTACTAGGATACCACCCATTTTCTCTA
Organism: Trachops cirrhosus; assembly: GCA_028533065.1. NCBI lineage: Eukaryota > Metazoa > Chordata > Mammalia > Chiroptera > Phyllostomidae > Trachops > Trachops cirrhosus. Next base: position 102,118,046 of record CM052539.1, on the reverse strand, counting down.
GGAGTGCAGTTTTTTTACCATAGTTCCTCTCATCCTTTAAATTTCTCCTGTACTTGTAGTATTCTACAGAATTCATTGTTTTATTCACTTCTGCTCAGTTTTTTCTTAATTGGGCCACATTTTATTAATCTTTTTCAAAGGAGGGATTTTAGATTTTATTTGTACTTTCTACTTCTTTTGATCACATTCATTTTAGTTTTCATCATGATTAATTCCCTCTTCTCAATTTTGGTTTACTTGCTTTTTTTCTTTCTAATTTCTTAAATAAAAACTAATATTATTTTTGACATTATCTTATTTAATAATGAAAACATTTAAGGTATATATTTCCTTCTGAGTATAGTTAGTTTCCACTCTGACATTTGGATTTCGTAAAACAATTTTTCAATTGCTTCATAGACATTTTATAATTTTGTTTTGATTTCTTCTGTGTATAGCTTACATTATTTTACATTCTTTACAGTATTTTAACTTTATTGGATTAAAACAGGAGGATGTGGTTTTTACAATCTGTTAAGGTTTTCTTTGTAGTCAAATATGACTGAGTTTTGTAAATATTCTATGGGTACCAAAAAATATTTTGTTATTGTTTGAGAGAAGTAGATTCTATATATAGCTGTTGCATTAAGTTTATTGATTGTATTACTTAATTCCTATGTCATTGTATATTTGTTGTGTACCAGATTTGTCCAATTCTGAAATAAAGTATTAGTTGAGAGAACCAAGATGGTGGTGGAGTAGGTGGAATGTACACTTATGTCCTCCCAGGACCAAACTGGAATTACAACTAAAGTATAGAACTGTGGGGCGGCTCCGCCCATAGAGCCCCCTTGGCTGTCGCAGATGAGAATAAGTCTACCAAGACATGATCTGCTTGGGGAGGAGAGGTGGCCAGTCTCTCAGAGGAGAAGGGCCTTGAGCCTGTTTCTCATTGGGCTTTTATTGGGTTCAGTTTGCACAGGAATACAGGTAAAGCTCATCAATCATTGTCAGGCAGTAAGGATCAAACAATAGATATTCAAAGAACTATGAGGGCTTATTCTGAGTCAGGGTCTGTTAGCTAAAGGCCCATAAAATTTTGGGAAACAAACTCATTTTATGCTTGGACCCTTATCAGAAAATTGAGGGCATTCTTAGCAAAGCAGGTTTCACAGGATTTTATGCATTCTTTCTTAGGCCTGATCACCTCAGGGAACCTGCCCTTTCCAGCACAGGGCTGCACTACCTTCTGTCATTGTTTCAGGCTTAAGTCAGGCAGGGGAAGTAAGGCAGTAAGGAAGTAAAGCTGAAGGGTGAGGGTCCATCACCCCCTTTTTCTATAGCCCCCCAAGTCCTTCTCTGATGGCCCCATCGTGATCATGCCTGTCTCAGGTCATCCCTCCCTTGAGGAATCTTACCCATCATTGACTGACCAGTCATCCGCCTGGGGCCAAGCAGGGTAAAATAAAGGGGTCAGAAGCAGCACCCCTGCCAGAAAGATAAGCTTTGTCTCCTTAGTGGCTTATGGTCCCAAGGTCTCTTACTCAGCCTTAGCCAATGGGGGGTTATAGCTTCTGAAACCAGGCATGGCGATTCCCAACACAGAATGATCATCCTGCCCTGACTGGATAACTCAGTTGGTTAGAGCATTGTTGGCATATGTCAAGGGTTCAATCTCCAGTCAGGGCACATACAAGAATCAACCACTTAAAGCATAAGTAAGTAGAACAAACCTCTCCTCCCCCATCCTCTCTCTTTCTCTTTCTCCTCTCCTCTTCTCTCCTTCCCTTCCTTCCTCTCTCTAAATTAAAAAAAAAAAAGAACTATCATCCTGAATAACCAACTGCAGAGTGGATGAAGAGAAGTGTTATAACCAAGGATTGTAGAACAAGCCACATTGAGACTGGTAGGAAGTTCACAGCTGCAAAAAGGCTGGCTGAGATTTCAGAGGGGTCTCAACCCCAAGCTGGGTTCCCCAGCCCAGGTACCAGAACTGGGATGAGGCACCCAAATGACATTTGGCTGTGACAATCAATGTCTGCCAATTATTCTGCCTGCCAAGGAGAGGTGGGAGTCCACTAGACACAGGTGCCCACTTAAAGGCCCAATAATCCATAGACTCAGGTATTTCTTGGTCAAACAAATTTTTTTAATTTTATATATTTAATTACTGCCTCTCCATCATATGTGTCTTTTTATTCCAGAGGTTGATATTTATTTATTTATTTATTTATTTATTTATTTATTTATCTATCATGTAGAAACCCAGCTTTAGGATTTTTAAAAAATATATTTTATTGATTATGCTATTACACTTGTCCCATTTCTCTCCCTTTTATTCTCCTCCACCCTGCATCCCCCTTCCCACCTTCCTCCCCCTCCTTAGTTCGTGTCCATGGGTGGTACATATAAGTTCTTTGGCTTCTCCATTTCCCATACTATTCTTAACCTCCCCCTGTCTATTTTGTACCTACTATTCCCTGTAACTTTTCCTCCATTCTTCCCCCTCCCCCTCCCTGCTGATAACCTTCCATGTGATCTCCATTTTGGTAATTCTGTTCCTGTCCTAGTTGTTTGCATAGTTGATTTTTGTTTTTTTAGGGTCAGTTGTTGATAGTTGTGAGTTTGTTGTCAATACTGTTTGTATTTTTGATCTTCTTTTTCTTAGATAAGTCCCTTTAACATTTCATTTAATAAGGGCTTGGTGATGATGAACTCCTTTAACCTGACCTTATCTGGGAAGCACTTCATCTGCCCTTCCATTCTAAATGATAGCTTTACTGGATAGAGTAATCTTGGATGTAGGTCCTTGCCTTTCATGACTTCGAATACTTCTTTCTACCCTCTTCTTGCCTGTAAGATTTCTTTTGAGATGTCAGCTGATAGTCTTATGGGAGCTCCTTTGTAGGTAACTATCTCCTTTTCTTTTGCTGCTTTTAAGATTCTCTCCTTATCTTTACTCTTGGGTAATGTAATTATGATGTGTCTTGATGTGTACCTCCTTTGGGTCCAACTTTTTTGGGATTCTCTGAGCTTCCTGGACTTCCTGGAAGTCTATTTCCTTTGCCATATTGGGGAAGTTCTCCTTCATTATGTTTTCAAATAAGTTTTCAATTTCTTGGTCTCCTTCTTCTCCTTCTGGCACCCTTATGATTCGGATGTTGGAACATTTAAAGTTGTCCCATAGGTCCCTAAACCTCTCATATTTTTGAATTGTCATTTCTTCATTCTGTTCTGGTTGAATGTTTCTTTCTTCCTTCTGGTCCAGGCCATTGATTTGAATCCTGGTTTTCTCCCCTTCACTGTTGGTTCCCTGTGCATTTTTCTTTATTTCATTTTCATAGCCTTCACTCTTTCCTCTATTTTGTGATCATACTCAACCAATTCTGTGAGAATCCTGATTATCAGTGTTTTGAACTATGCACCTGATAGGTTGACTATTTCTTTATTGCTTACTTTTTTTTTTTCCCTAGAGCTTTGATCTGTTCTTTCATTTGGGCCTTTTTTATTTTATTTTTTGTCTCTGCATGCCTGTTACATAGTAAGGGTATGTAAGGGACGAAGCCTGAGGTATTTGCCAGGGCGGGGTAATTCAGGTCACTGCATTGTTGTACTATCTGTGGGGGAGGAGTCCGATAGGGAACAATGCACTTGCTCAGCTCTGTCCACTTTCAGTCACTTCTGCTGTTACCCACAAGCAAATTGGGCCCTTCTGGTGCTGATACCTGGGTGGGTGGTTTTGTGTACATTCTAAACCCTACAATGTGAGGTCTCTAGAACAAACTCTCCTGTGAAGTTGGGAGTTTCTCCTGCTGCCACAACCCTCACAGGTTTTTTTTCAGTCAGAGGTTTTGAGGCTTTATTTCCCTGTGCTGGAGCCCTGGGTTGTGAGGTCTGTTTTGTTCCCCCTGGTTTATCCGCAAGCAAATGTGAGACTGACTTGGTCCTCCAGACACCATCTTGTTGTGAGTCCTCTCTGCCCCTGCTGCCCATCTCCACCCCTGCTATCAGTCTGCATGAATGTTTCTTCTTTAACTCCTTGGTTGCCACACTTCCATATAGTTTGATTTTCTGGCAGTTCTGGTTGTTTTTGTTTTTAAATTTGTTGTTGTCCTTCTTTTGTTTGTGCGAGGAGGCCCAGTGTATCTACCTATACCTCCATCTTGGTCAGAAGTCCTTCATATGTGTCTTTTATCCATTCATATATCCTAATATTGTATGCTAGCCTTTTGGATCTGTCTTCAAGTGTCTTGTCTTTTTCCCCACGATTTCAGTAGCTTTATATCTTTGCTCTGTGCTTTGAGATATTTTCTTTATTTGATCTTCTAGTCCACTAATTTAGGTTCCAACAGTGATCATTTTCTCCTTTCATTCATGTACAGAATTAAATTGGAAAATCTTTTATTTTTTTTTCTGCCCTTTCCTTTTCTCTTTCCCTTTCCTTTTTTTGTTTTCCCCCATTCCTCCCTTTCTTCTGTTCTTTCTTCTTAGCTCTAGAGGTCTTTCTTTTTTCCTGCATTTATATCTTCTTGGTATATGTTTAATCTAACCTGATTGATCTTCCTCTCTGCCCTTTGGATATTTCCTTTGTTAAGTCAGTGAATGCTTGTGGATTATGCTAAGAGTCAATAGTCATAGACATAGTGCAAGGCAAAATGATCTCTTCTCTTTGAGATCATCATGTGAGGCTAAGTTGTCAGCAAGACAACTTAGCAGACAATTAAGACAACTTAGACAATTAAAGCAGAGAGGAAGATACCCTGTTCCCTGGTCTTTGTAGATTCTCTTAGCCTCTGAGACAGGGAGAACACAACCCACCATTCAGTCCCTTTTTGTCTTTTTGGGACCGGGAAAAAAGCCACACACACACACACATTCATGTAGCATGGAAATCAGCCTTTATTCTTAGTTCCCACAAGTTCTCTGAGAGCCAAGTGTTTCCTGGATTTTTTGGTTGGTTCTTGCCATGGGCATTTCCAATAATGGTTTCCCTTGTATTCTTTGGTAGGGGGATTTTGGCACCCTTTCTTCCCTCTAGGACTCATAGAGAGTCCATATTCTCACTTTCATTTATACACCCATAGGCTTTAGCTACCACTTGACAAAAGATTGGAGGTGCTAGTTGGAGAGAAGGCAACTGTATTCAAACTGTCACCTTCTTGGTGTTCCAGTGCTCAACTACTTTACTAAGCCCTTGGAAGGCATGTCGACTGCCCTTTTGCCCTCCATGTCTAATCCTGTGACCTACACATCATTATAGTGAAGGTGGAGGAGAAGGAAGGGAAAGAAGGAAGAAAAGGAGGGTGGGGAGAATATATGAATTAGGAGGAAGAAAAGAAAGCAGGACACCAGTGCCCAAAACCTTCAGTGATGCAGCTGTCTTTTGCAGATTGGTTTATACCAAGAAATTTCCTTAAATAGCACCTGCATCCAACATGACCCTTTCACCTTCCCAACTGCCTAATTTTATGAGGGTGTATTATGAGGGGACTGTGTTTCTGGATCTGCTGGTATATGAATGGTTACCTAATCTTGCCTTGGTACTCATGGCTGCATAAAGAGATTAGATACTGGATACCTGTCTAATAGGCACATACAGAAAAATCACCATCAGGGTAATAGGCTAATTAATGGTAAACAGATCCTTCCAAATCTTGATTTGAGAAGAGACATCTGCTTTATGTCAGATCAACTACTTGGCCTTTGCGCTAAGATGGCTTTGGCTCTGCATTTCTCAAAGAAAAGTCCATCCTGTCACATAGTCTAGCTCTGCCTACAGTGTCACCTAGCAGCTCACTTATTCCTCTCTTGGCCTCATACTCAGGTGAAAGTGACAGGCACATTTTGCTCTCTGTGCCGAATGATCAAACTTCAGTCTTTGGTATGCACAGGTATATACTTTCATGGGTATCTATGTGTATATGTGTATATGAGATAACATAAGGATTTGGGCTTATCTGAATGTAAATAAAGACTTAACCCAATTCAAGTACCTCTCCTTAATAGTATCTTGTAGAGATTATGTTGCCTGAGAGTTCACAAGTATAACCAAAAATAAGTGAAAGAGTGAATCTTCTTCTCTTTGGGATAAGTTTACACCAATTAACATGTACATACATGTATGTGGAAATTTACAAATAATATGCATGTATAAATGCACAGTGGCTCAGGTATCAATTACCAAGCTTCCTCACTGGAGCACCCATGAAACACTCAGCCGAGCATGGCTGGGGAAGCGTCTTGTCCTTCTTTCCTTCTCCTGGATACATCAACCCCTGTATCTATACTTGTCAGTCTGCTTATTGGTGGTAAGGTTGAAAACTTCACTGTCAAGTATTCTTTTTTCTCATCTTCATTCCATTCCTTACATTATTGGATTTATGTTTCAACACACAGAGCTGTGACCATGTTGTTCTCATTTTTCTCTTCCTAATAGGTGTTGCACAAACACAAGGTAGAAAGTATTGGAAGTGTGACTCCTGTGCACTGACTTTTATAGTGGTGGAGGAGTTCTGGGCTGGGAGAAAAGACAGAGACCAGCTATCGACAGGAAGGGAACAGCAACATCTTGGAGCCAGCCAAAGGTACAGAAACCACATAATGGGTAGTGCATACGAGCATGTGTGCGTGCACACACAATACACCATCTCACTAGTGTCATGTGCCTGTGCTGACACCAGCAATTTAAAAGATGTCTCCATATCTAGTCTGGCTAGCACAATTACAAGAACCTCAAGAAGTACTTCCTCCAGTGACAATTGTTAAACTCCAGAATTGCTAAAGAAATAAAAACATTCTCCAAGATATTTAAAAATAGGATAGGTCTAAACCTAATGGTTGAGTTGTCTTCTTGCACAGAGTGGTGTGAAGATGATTTCTCAAACTCTTGCTGCTAAGTATTTGATTCTGAAATCACTTAGGACCAGAGAAAAATTCCTACAGCAGGCCAGGGTTAAACAATGTAATTATAATTACACTACAGTGAAAGTCATAGGCATCTAGTAATCACATATGCCTTTCTTTTATGAGATGCTGTCCTCAGCAGAAATAAAAAAAAAAAACAGATTATTTCAAAGCTGCCCATTGACATGTCATTCCCAACAAGAAGCCCTGGGAAGTGATATATAAAGGGGAGAATTTTAATTGCAGATTCAGGGACAAAGTTCTCCCTACTCCACTAACTCTGCCCCTGGCTGCATGTACAGTGGCTTAGGAGGAAAGACTGACGCACCTAAACGAAGTTAGCTAAAAAGGGTGTGGTGAGTGATGCAAGAACTCAGAAATATTCTGGAGCTACAAAAATAGAAAGGAGTTTTGAACACAGGTAATCGTAGACTTTTAAAGTTAGGATGAGCCTTGTAGGTCATTGTCAAGGTTACAAAATTTTAAAATTATAGCTTTCTAGCTGTAACATAATTTCTGAGAAGTTAAACTTATTTCATGGATCTTTAGTTTAGCTTTTAAAACTCCCTAGCAACATTTTAAAGCCAGTCTTTATTTGTAGGAAGAAAAATGGCATCATGAACAAATTTAGTTTTCCATTTAAATCTTCCACATATTTACAGAGGTTGTAAGACTGATTATTCAGTTATAAGCATCCAAATAATCATATAATCTCATAGCTAGATCTAAAAGAAACTGGGGTAGAAAGTATATATAGTACTTACGTGCAGTGTTGACCTTTTGTTTCCTGTCATGGGACTGTGTTTATGGATTAACTGTAGTGTTTTCTCCTAGGCAGATGTCTACATTTGTTATCTTTCTTGGTAATGTCAACTCCTTTATCACCATTCCTTAGGATGTTAGCCGTGTTATCTGTGGTCAAAAGAACCCATGTATAACTTGACAAGGTCTTCCTCACCTATGCCTTGTAGCTATAAGCCTGAAACATTTGACCAAGCTATCCTTTCCTGAATGTTTCTGGTCAAATTGATCTGTTTGATGGTTTTGTTTCCCTCAATTTCGCAGACACTCTTAGTTGCAGTTGGCTTCAATATACACAATAGGCTTGAATATATCTTACATCCTCGTGAACTGAAAGAACACTTTCAGTTCAGGCAAAAAAAAAAAAAGTGACTGAGAGGGAGATGCAAAGGACATTGAATTAGCAACCAGAGCCTGGTCTAAAATTAATTTTTTTAAAAGTAGATGGATTCTAACCCTAGCTCTGTCACTGAGAGAACTTGACAAGTCACGCATCACTTCGGACCCATTTCTTCTGTTAAAGTCCTAATCCACAGACCAAGCTACTGAGGAGACTTTCTCTAAGGAATTATCACCCTTGCTGGGCAACTTGACCACCTACAGGAGCTTCTACAACTACTGGTGTCTAGACTCCACCTCTAAAGATCAGGTTTCAATTAGTCTGGGGATGGGGCCCAGGCATCTGATATTTTCAAAGCTTCCATGTTGATTCTAAAGCACAACTAGGGTTGAGAACAGCTTGCCATAAGTAACCTTTCTAGTATGTTTTTTCTCCCTATAAGAGAAAGACTAATTCATCTGCTCAGATGACCTGATAATTGCTCCATGTTTTTCTACTAGGCACCACTACAGGGTTTAAGATTTGACCTGACCTCCATTGGATCTGTAGTGTTCTGGTCAGCCTCATGGAAGGCTATCTAGTGGTACACAGTCCCTGCAGGGGAGTCTGTGATTCGGTTGGTTACATTCAATTTAAGAATGTAAGAAACTTGCCCTGGCCGGTGTGGCTCAGTTGTTTGGAGCATCAACCTATAAACCAGCAGGTTGTGGGTTTGATTCACTGTCAGGGAACATGCTCAGGTCGCGAGTTTGGTCCCCCATTGGGGCACATACAAGAGGGAAGCCATTGGATTTTTCTCTCCATCTCTCCCTTCCTTTCCCTCTCTCTAAAATCAGTAAGCATGGCCTTGGATGGTATATATGATAGCTATATCTTCTGACTTGATAAAGCTGGAATTTAGATCCCTTTCTCAAGTTTAACTTCTTAATTGATTTCAAATTTGGAGGAAAAGGGTGTGATAAACCACACCAACAAACTTGACCAAGTGTAGTCCTACCTCAGTGTCATGAGGATCAAATAAGGTAGGTTTTTGAATGTGCTCTGTAAACAGTAAAGATCTACCCAGATGTTTACTCCGTATCTACGGTTTCCCAACTGATCTTACATTTTGAACATGCTGAGATGTAGTACAGGCAGCATCACTTTGATGCCAGCAGACATATTACAATGCAGTGCCAATGCTGTTACTGATTTCCTGTCACAGGTAGAGTAGTTAACTAAATAAAGGGGCATATTATCATGGAAACAGTATTGAAGTGGGAATCCAGACACTTGGATTCAAGATTCAGCCATGTGAAATTCTGGAGAAGTCTCCCTGGGCTTAAATTTTTTTTATCTCGCAAATGAGTCAATTATAGATCTTTCAAGTTTCTTCTAGCTGACATTCTAGGTAGAGTGCTGATGGAATTTTTTTTGAAGCTGGCAGTGACTGATGTGATGGGACATATCCAAGTTTCACATAGTCCCTGAAAAGTGTGGCCTTCTGTTTGGTTCTATAGAATTAGACAACCCATTAAAGAAGAAAATTTTCTGCTGACAATTGTTCTAAAGAGAACACCCCCAACTAGGCAGATTAGGGCACAGTTTTATCCTCAGGAAAGCAAAGGGGTCAGAGTTACACACAATGTTTTTCTTCTCTTATGCCCTCAAATTTCTAAGCCTATCTTCACTAAGAAGCTTTCGTATATACTAATCAGAGAAGTGCTGAGTTTTTCCAACTCAGCAAATTTGAAACAACAAAATGCAAGAAATAACTGACCTTAGTTAGCAAAATGACCTCACCAGTTTCTTACTGGAGCATGCATCAGTAAATCTGTTAAGACTGTGGAAGCAGAAGGAAGTCTAGTAGGAAGGGATCTGTAGGTAACTCATCTTTTATCCCTTGCATCTAGCACAGACCGTAAACGTTTCTATATACTTAATGTATGCATTCATGTATTGAGAGACAATTCGATAAACAGATGAGCAATGATACAGCAAGTAATCAGGCAAATACCAACATTATAAGGATTTTAGTTTATAAAAACATAAATGGTCATCAATTAAAACTAAAATATCACTTTTCCAGAGTACAGAATCTAATTCCAGTAAGACACTTTTAATACAATATGGCACAGTGTTTGATATGGCAAAATGCACAGAGGGCTAGTTAATGTAGTATCACATTCTTTCATGTGTCCTGGGAGAATAAAGGTGATATGTATAGAATTGAAGTGGCTTAAATATTCTTTCTAGAGCATTTACCATTACAAGGTAATATAAATTTGATGCAATAAACTGTATCTTGTAAATAAAATTTAATTATTTAATCATTGCTGAATTAATTTATCATTACTATTTTAAAATGTATATATACCTATATAGATACTTCTAATTCACAAGATTCAAATACGGAGAATTTAAAAATCAGATTAAATGCAATTTGACTAAAGTACATATATTTCCAAATCTTTTGTTGATACTTTAAAGTCTCAAACTTTATTTAAAATATTCCTCCCATTATATTTTTGTTTCTCATGAATACAAAGTGGGTTCAGAAATGCAACAAACACCAATTATAGGCACACAGGTCTCTCTATGACTGTTGTAAAGTGATCACTGAGTTTAACCACTTGACCATTCTAGCACCCTCTGATCACTGACTTTAATATTCCTTACCAATAATACAATGTTAACCATTTAAGTTAGTGAAAGGATTCTCTTAAAACATCAGTAGCAGACAGAAGTATTGACCAATTTAGTAATGTTTTTGTAGTACTAGCAATAGAAAGGTCAATTTTATTCTAGTTTCTTCTCCTGACTGGAATTAGTATAAAACAATTTTATCCAATTTGTTTGCAGCCAAAGGAAGAACTAAGTTCTGCTACATTCAGATAGTCTCTTCAGGAACCATGGCTTTCTGGTATGATGGTATTAAAAAAAAAACTTCATTAGAGTAAATAATTTTAATATTTACAAAATTGAATACTGTCTCTTGTGATAAACTGAGACAGATCAATTCTAGGTAAGTCTAGTAGCACCCAAATCAATACTACCCTGTAAATGTTCAATAATGTGTAATGTCTGTTGTTAGTGAACTGTTATTCTCTACATCACAGGTGGCAAACACAAGACCCACGGGCCAAATCCGGCCCTCCACCTTGTTTTATCCGGCCAGGCACCTGGTTTCTACCTGGTGGCAGCACCGAGCTCTCGCTTAACTGTTAAGTAGTTACATTTATACAGTCCTAAAATTACATCTGGCCCTGTGAAGGCAACTGTGAGACTGTTGTGGCCCCCAGTGAAAATGACCACCCTACTCTATGTTATTCTTGGTAAATATGGGCCAAGGAGAGAGAAAAAGAATGAAGACATTTACATATAAAAATATTAAAACATATCCCCTCAACCTAGTATCATAGAGGAGCCACTCAAAAAACATGCTAGGCCTCATGGCAATAATATCTTTATATGATGTTATTATTATTAAGTTGCTTAGGAACTGCTATCACCCCTTAGTGGAAGCACATAAATTTTCCTTATAAAACAGTATCAAAGAGAACATACCTTTTCACTGATTTTATTTCAGGGTACTCTATCCTTATGGCTTTGACCTTCTGAGAGTATGCCTCATTAGGATTCCCTTCCCAGAAGCCCTAGAGTCAGACATTAGGCCCCATTTTAGTGAAAGAAATCCCTTAGAATCAGTGTTTCTCCCTCAAGTCAAATGCAAAGGGTGACAAGACTGTCACAAAGAACTTATTAAATGACAGAGTTCCCCCAACTTTGGATATAGAGTGGAGGATTTAAGTAAGGCACATACCTTTCTGAACACAAATGAAAGCAATGCTACCTTTAAAATAATCATGACTATAATGAAAATACAAAATTGGATGCTATTCAATTCATCACATTAATATTACAGAGTATAGTGCTTAATATAATACAGAGACAGTGAAGGTCAAGTACTTCTATATAAAAGAAATCGGAACTATGTATTACAGATCATGCTGCCTGAAAACCTATACAATAGCTTTTACTGTTGTTAAATGCCCAGCTCACTATTTTGGAATATTATACTGCCATAATAAAATCTCTATTTTGGATAAGAAAGTGTATCTTTTAGTTAAAAATTTGGTACTTCTAAATAAATGCAGCATAACTAATTTTATATACAATATAATGTTGCCTACAAATGGTCCCTTAGAGTAACTTTTATATAAAATGCCTTAAAAATTTATTTGTAGGAATTATGGTTTCATTTTTTCTCTTTTTTTACATAGTGAACAGGTAAACATTAACCAAGACTGTACCATAAATTCCAGGTTAATGAGGTATTACTTTCTCCCTTTGGAAAGAGCAAGGTTGGTTATAAGAAAATCCTATTATTTGCTGGCCCTTCATTATGGAGGGTTGTGGACAATATCCTAATAGCAGAAACTAAAGAAATTAATGAGAAAGGCTTTCAGATGGTAGTCAGTGGGCCACTTAATTTTAAAACAATTCACTATTAAAGAAATTTCTTTGCTCAGGGATATCCCTGGTGAATTCTACTTGCCTGCCACTTGTTGCTTTTAAAGACTGCTTTCATCTCACACTCCAGCAATGACCCCTTTCCGACTCTTCTTTCGTTTAAAACATATTCACAATGTTTGGTGAACTGTGTGTCACACTGCACAAGTGTGAATTGCCTTTGACTTTTATTTACGTCAATACAAAAATTTCTCAAATTTTTTGAGGCACAATTTACAATGCAAGTCTTTTAAATTTCTAACTTAAAGTTCTAAGTATCAAGAATTTTAGAATAAGAGACAATTCTGGAGAAATAAAATATGAATAGTAACCCTCAGGGCTACCTCTTCTATTCAAAATACAGGCAATGCTAAGAACTCATTACGTCAGCCATTCTCTGGTGCCACGAAAGCAAAATTCTGTAATAGCCAATCTTCCTATTTCCTGAAATCCTAGGACTATTTCACGACTCAGTTTGGTGACACTGAGAACTGGATTCCAGGAATAAGAATTGCTAAGAATGTTCAACATATTGCAGTCTTAAATATTAGCACTGAAGAGTTTCATTCCAAACACAGTAATGCTTTGGTTTAGTAGTTTTATACACATAAATTTTCATCACTAAAATTGTCCAAGATTAAAAAAAAAAACTTATTTCATTCTGAAAATTCATACAGATTCCATACATCTCAGAAACTACAGAAAGCTTATTAACTATAGTTTAAACACAAATATGTGACTTAACAACTAAAGAGATATGACCTATCATTTTATATATATAGTCAGCTATATGATTTGGGCGCTAAATATCTGGTTTCCACCTTCTGGTTTAATTTCTGCAGTCACCAGTTATGAAAAAAGGAAAGGTGGAGGAGGGAAAAAGGAGGAAAATCTTAGATATTATTAGCAGCTCTTGTAAAAGGTTAAAAGGTAAAAAGCTCTTGCCAAAGATTTAAAAAAAAAAAAAAAAGAAAGATAAAACTAACAGCTATACTGTAGATTTCAGTAAAAGCCACCAAAGACAGCTGAACACTGATCTTAGGTTTTCAAATGTACATATAAAGAACCACAGGAAACATTTTGTGGAAAGATATTTTGTTTTAAACTATGGTTTATATCTACATCATAGAGCAAAGGTAGACACTGTTTCTGGTTAGACCTACTTACATCTGTAAAAGCTCCAACAGTGTATCTTCTTTCTGGGAAGCTACAAAGAGGTATGTAAGGTCAAATACCTTATTTATATACCAACCTATTTATTTTACAGAGACTAACTCTCAGAAGATTACCCAAGCTGTTAGGTCAAGTTGGTAATGAATTTGAAAGTAAACTGAGGCATTTAAGCCAGAAAAATTTGTTCCTATTAATTTATTTTACTGTGACTACATTATTTATTTTCTATAAAAATATTTTGTGTATCTAAACTAAGTCACTAATGAAACATTCTGAGCTTTCCACTTAGGCACTACCTAAGTCAACTTCACCTGTCCTAAGTTTGTAATATGTAGGTTGCTGTGGCTCAAATGGAGAAGTAAACAAAGACTTTCTATTACCTCCACTGTAAGATACAATCACCCATGTACTACTTTGCTAGGCAGCAGAAATATACTAGATTAGTTCTATACACATAGAAAATTTCTGAAAAGAAAAAAAGAATCTTACTACGTTGGAACAAGGGTAAGGGATTTACTCTATAGCAGCGTTTCACAACTGCAGTCATGAAACTCCCATGTTTCATGAATTAACATATAATAAACAAACGAACCCTGAACTATCCTATGGTGTATTTTCTTCTAAGATAAAAAATAACATACATGACACAAACCTAATACACATACATATTATTGTAAAACAATCTGCTCTGGAGAAATGATGTGCCCATTTATGAATGCCAGCAAGTGAGAATGGAGATCATTTCCTGTTCTAATGTACCTCTGACCTGCTTATTGCTATACAGGTAACATTTACCAACAAACCATCATGTTATTATAGGCTAATGATCTAAGGATTGCTAATATGTGCTGTGCATTTTGTTTTTTAGTATCAACTTGTAATTAGACCATTATTTAATTTGTATTGCATATTAAACTAGTAAGAATGTAATTTCTAATAGCAAGTAATCTGTGAAACCATTTTTCTGTTACACTTGAAGGATTGTTTAGTAATATTTTGTGTTATCAATAATTTTCAAAAAATATTCCATGGTTATACTGGTTTAGAAAATTGTTCTATTGTGTACAAACACAATGACTATTGTCCCAAATTTTATTTGGTTTGTTGTTATGTTTTTCTAGTGTTTCTTTAAAATGTAGAGAAAGTTACAGTTCAGTACACATAGGCAATGAAGCTATATCTGACTATTAAAAATTTTAAGTCATTTGCCCACTCCTTTAATGTAAGATATAAAGCTTTCCTAGCTTATATCTCTTTCCCGTCAAAAGAAATATGACCGAGTTTTCAATCAAAAACTATTATTCTCTTATGATCAACAGATTGATCAGGACTATGGCCTCCCATTAAGTATAACAGTGATTTGCTAGGGGATTACTTCATGTTTAAGCAAAAAATGAAGTTAAGGTGGCCATGACCTCAGATATCAGATATACAGCTGTTTACCTAGTTCTGTTGAAGCATATTTCAAAGTGTTCTGCATAGTATGGCAGGCTGCAGGCTGCTCTGGCATCATTTCTTGAGTAAATTTTAAATCCTAGCTAGGATTTAAGGCACTATAGCAGTCATTGCTGGATTACCTAAGGGTAACAGCAATCATAAAATAAAGGACCAGAACTGAAGAGTTTTAAAAACACACATAAAGTTCTATCCCCTACATTACCAGTTAGTAGGTCAGAAAGGTTTAGGTCTGTGAGCTTATCTGAATAGCTCTGTAATCTAGATGTATGAGCAATACTTGAAAGGAGGGTTAATCCCATTGCTGTGTAGTGTTCAACCTATACCCAAGGACAACTTTGGTAACAATCACAGCTTCGATCATTTCTTTCTTCATCACAACTGTCAGAAGTTACACCACTTGTTGTTTATAGAGCACTGCTCTATAGAAGGTTCTAGTGTGCTGTGAGTGAAAGTTGCAAATAATCAGCCAAATCTGAAACTGCCTTCAGAGTTGAATTATATTCAAAGAATCCTAAGATGGAACTGGTCTTATTCCTGCTGAATGTGTAGATAAAACAATGTCTTTTTACATCATCTCTGATTCTTCCATGAACATTCAAAATGATAATGTTTCTTTAACTTCGAAGTCTATTTTCTTTTCTAACTACCTCCTCTCAGTCTTTTAGTGTTTCACACCACCCCGCACTCATTTCAACCAAGAAGAACTTTCTGCATTCTGTGAGCAGCAACACTAGCTTCATCCTCTGAGTCAGAGTCGCTCTGGGATGTGGAGCTGCAAGGGGAAGAGCATGCTGGCGAACACAAATAGTGCATCAAGGGGAGGCGGTACTTCCCACAGAAGTCCACAAATTTAATTTGTCTGACACAGCAGTCAAAGTAGACCCCTGGAGAGGAGAAATAAGTATAAGGTAATCATTACAAAGCAAAGAGTCACAGTTTCTTTTTGAACAATTTCTCTACCATTCTGAAAAATAAGTCATGTACAGTCTTCTCTTTTGTGAATCTTAAGCAGAACCAGTACATGTTTCTGTGGCTGTTTACAAAAACACTAGAAGGTCTTAGGGATGCCAATTTGGCAGCAAAGAGAAAGCCAAGATATTTATCTTAAAGGGAGCTGGTATTTAAAGGACACTTTATTTATTCAGCTTGTTTTCTCTGGGTAATGTGGTGGATAGTGCCTGATAGAGATTACAGGATACCTCGAGTGCCCTTCCTCCATCAGTCAAGCCACTCCTTGGTACTAGTTACAGTCAAGAAATTTTAAAAAGCCCACACACCTTCAACATTTGCAGAAAGGAGATGCTTTTTGGTACCTGTTCTTATGTATTGAAAAGCAAAATGAAAAGAAACAAAATGTTACCTCATATTTCCACAGGTTCTAAATCTACAGATTTCAAAACTGTTTCACTAATGGTCTCATTGATTTTCACACAGTTATATATTGTTAGGCAGACTGAAACTAGTATTCAGCTCTTTTTATTCCTAATTTTGATTCTATGGTGATCCTGAACTGTGGCCCTTTAGTTAAGGAAAAACACAGTCAGAGCTGAAAGGAAAGCAGGGGTTGGTACATTCAGGGTTCTAGCTGCTCCTTAAGTAAACTGCACGGGTCTCTAACCAGGCCTTACGATGGCGGCAGTATAATGGGAATATCCAGGACTCTGGGCCCTATCATCTCTCTAGGGAGGAATCTCAACCTCTCTACCTTACCTACCTTTCCTTTGGCACCAAGTACTCTGCGTGTGTCACATAAAGGACCAAAACAAAAACATGTGCCCCAAGCAGAGGAGAAATAATTTCTATTTATTCTTCCCAATACTTCCCCATTAACTTTTTAATTTTTTGATACTATAGTAAGTATAACTCATAATTTAAAAAAGGAAATTCAAGGTACATTACTTTAAACAATTTAGGAAAGTAGATAAATTCAATAAACTGGTCAATTAGTATTTTTATGACACCCTACAAAATGTGTTACACTCCTGAAGACAGGTAGAAATAACACAATAAAGTATTATAGTTACCATAAACTAAAACAGTACAATATTATGTTGTCATCTGTCAGATCTCAGACTATCCAAAGAAAACATCTCACAAAATATAAAATTACTTTTGTTTAGAGTTCAGTAAGTAATGAGTCTGATAGGAAAAAATGTCAATGGTTCATTTTATATAGTATCTCAAATTTTAAATTATTAATTTTAAATGTATTTTTGTTCCTAAGATAAATAACACATCAGTATACTGAAGAATTAATTCAGAAACAACTGAGAGAAGCGAATTCTTGTAGAGCTCCATTTCCAGAAAAGGACAGATTTAAAGGGAACAGATACAGACTATTAAGCCAGAAGGTCGGTGTGAATGCTGTCCCTCGCCACTGCTAAAGCCAGCTTAGGAAAGAGCACCAGAGAGAAGCTTAAGCACCTCTGATTTGGCCCAGCACAGCAACCTCTACTTGTAAGAGTGAGTGGCCAGAAAGGGCCCAGAGTACTGTCTTGTTTAAACCGAAGTGTCTTTTTTTTTTCTTTTGATATCTTTTGAGGAACTTAAACCATTTTCTCCTTTTTAAACCTTATAACGGTTTCAAGACATGATGGGACTTCCAGAAAAAATCTGATCATCATTATATGTTTCCTCAACACCTACATTTATCCAACAGTAAAAACCTTTCTGCACTCCCAACAAACTGGATTTTTTTTAGAAGTAGTCTTTTGTGAGAGAGCCAAAGTAAAATAACCGGCTGTCATCACCAACTCCCACCCATAGCTCCTGGCACTGCAGGCCCTTCATAACCTGGTCTCAATATATTTTTTACAAAGTCTTTTCTCTTATTCCTCCTCTGTGTATTTGAACCTAATTATTACTTATGCAACATTCTGCCCCACCCTGTCTTGTCTCCAATTATATTCTTTCCATCTGAAAAGTTTCTTATTCTCAATGTTACCCTATCAAAATCTAACTCATACTTCAAGAATCATATCTTTTCCAGATCTAGTTAACTACACTCTCTCCCTCCTTTGATTCCAATAGTACACTGAATTCCCACTTCACTTTGCCTTATATATATATCATTTGTTTAATTCTCTTTAAGTGCTCTAAATTGAGGAAATTCTGAACCACGATTTAAAAGAATATAAAATTCCAGGGTACATGCCGAAACCGGCACCCATTCTGCCTATTCTCATATATCTTGAACCACACTCTATAAAGGTACCTGATACTAAGAATGGTGTGTTCCTCAAAAACATACAAAAGATAGCCAAATAGTTTAGAGATTCTTTTTAAGCAATTAGGACTGTTATGCTTTTTTTCTGTTTCCTCTCATTTTATAAATTTTATGCCAGTTCCAAGACAGGAGGAGACTTTCTGGATGTTCTCCTTGTGTATGAATCATAAAGTACTATGAAAAGAAAAAAAGAAAGAAATCCAGAAAGGGTGAAATGTCTTAGTTTCTGGTGGAAGGGTGAGGGAAACAGAAACAGAGACTCACGGCCTTTCACTGAAAGAAGACAACGAATAAAAACAACACTTAGACCATCAACCTTAATAACAGCTAAATGAATGGGAAACAAGGACACTAAATTAACTTACCTCCACACTTTGGGTTTGGGCAATTGCTGGCTAAACTCAAGTATCTAAGAAGATTCCCAGGAAGATCACAGGGAGTGTAGGAAATACTTCGAATTTTAATGGTCCGCGCAGCTAATTCCAGGAGAGTTGGAGGGTCATAGGTTAAATCTCTAACGAAACGAACAACCAATGGATTTCCTCGCAAACTCAATTCTTCCAAATGAATAAGGCTGAGGATCTCTCGAGGCAGGTATGTCAGCAAGTTATTGTGAAGACTGAGGGAACGAAGTGAATGCAACCTAGAAGGAATGCAGCACAAAACCAATGGCCATAAGCAAGATTACTACCAAGAAAATTAAGTGAAGAACTTGATTTCCCTGTAAGAATGAGCAATTAACATTAAGGTCAATGCAAGTAAAATTAAAAAGTGCTGAAACTAGATCACAGTGCAGATTTGTAAATGCCATGAAGGGCCTTTCCCCTAGAATCTCAGTGTTTAGAATACTCAGAGTATTCTGATGTACGAGATGAACTATAAATGCTAGATTTAAAGATTCTGGAGGGAGGGATGTTTTCCCGCATTCAGATAACCAAAAAAGGAAAGATTCCAAATGCAACACAAATCAAGATCCTTCACATTATCTCATTAGGATAGGAATGCTTCATATCAAATATAAAATCAACAAATTCCCATAAAACCTGGGAAATCTCTGCCAAATGAATACTCTGTTTTTGATTATAGAACACAGGCTAAACAAATATTGTGAGGAATAAACCAGAGCATTTAAAAGTAACATTAAAAATAAGCAACCTCATTCATAGCAAACCTCAGAACCACAATTCTCAAGTATCATTTGCCTTGAGAACACCTAATTTTTTCTACATATAAAACATGTGGATGAATGGAAAACAATAATTCCTATGCATGTGTCTCTATGTATACATCCACTGCATGAAACTACTCACTGTGAAAGCTGAGGAGGCACACTTTGGATTTTGTTGTCACACAATACCAAGTAAGTCAGAGAAGGCAGATTTGCTAATTCTGGTGGGATTTCTTTGATGAAGTTTCCTCCAAGATATAAACACTCTAAACTGCAATGAAAAATGAACAAAAAGTAAACAAACCAAAGCTAGATAAGATACCCCATTGCCTTTATTACAATGAACACATTTCATGTATTCATTTAGCAAATGTTTTATTTAGGATTTGCTTTCTGCTATTCAGTCTCTAGAGAAATAATGCAATCTTCAGGGAGCTTATATTATAGGTAAGCAGACGAGATACACCAATGTTAAGACAATATTATCAATATTACCTACTGATTTAATTTTTGTTAGTATTTATTTCATTGAATTCCAGCTCTACCACTTACCAGTATAAGAATTTGGGCCAGGTACTTAATCTCGTTACGCTCTAGTTTCCTCTTCTTTAAAATGGAGTAGTATTATTATGTATCATGTAAAGTACCTAGCCAACAAATATGAACCAGACACATACCATGCAACATTCTAAGAAATACAGCAGAAGTAAGACTGAGTACTTGACCTTAAGTAGCTTACATCTAGAGAAACAAATAATAAATCAATGAATTTGTATATATTTTGACAGATAGCTTTAAGTGCTATAAGGAAAGAGAGGTCATCAGTGGTAATGAAAGTCATATTCTAAACAGGGTGGTCATAAAAGGTTTCCTGTAGGAGATGACATTTGTACAGTGATCTGAATGAAATGACTGAGTACAAATCCGAGATGGAAAAACGCTTGTTGTAAAAGAGGAACACAGCCAGTGTGGGTAGATCAGAGAAACAGAGACGGACAGTGCTAGTCATGCAGGTCAGAGAGGGAGCCTAGGAAGACCAGTTCAGAGGCTCCTTCAGACCTCGGTAAGGACTTTTAATTTTATCAAAATGGGTGAGCTCTTTACAAGAGTTACACTTAAAATAGAAATACCCCAATACACTTAAAAGTAATGAGACAGAAAAAGATGTACCAAGCAAATCTCTACCATTCCACATCTAGACCGCTACATTAGGTTCCAGTCTGCTCTTCCTGCTTGCACTCTTCCCAGCAGACTCCCCTCTCACTTCAGCAGCTGTTTTCCACACAGAAGCCAAGTCATCCTTCTACAGCACTGACCTCTTTTCACTTAAGATTGTTAAATAAAAAAATGACAACAGCCAATACAACAATAGCCATCTGGTGTGAATGAATCAAACTTACACCTACTTCTTTTGGTCAGATTGGTAAAAAATCTATTTTTTGATGTTGCACAATTTTAATAATTAGTTTATGTGTGCCAGAAGTTGAAAAAGGTTGAAAACTGCTGTTCTAGAGTAACTCAAGTATGACCCTCAGAAGTTCTTTCAGCAAGGACCCAGCACAGTTAGTAGTCTGAGTCCTTCATCTCTGACATTTTTACTGCCCCCGGCCCGCTCCTGAGTAATAAACAGCTTGGCTGGGCATCAAATTCTACACTGACATTTACTTTTCCTTAGCACTAGGAAAACACTGATCCATCATCTTATTTCAGCCAGTATTACTATTGCTCCTTTGTAGATAATCTGTTTTTTTATTATTAGGAGCTTTTAGGGTCTATTTTCTTTATTTAACCTTATTGTTCTGAAGTTTCATCATGTGTCAAGATATCAATTTAAAGCACTCCTTTTAATTGTAGAAAAATCTCAGCTGCTGTTATTTCAAACACTGCCTTTTCTGCATGCTCTCTAGTCTCTTTTCTAGAATTCCTAGTAAACAGCAGTGGAACTTCAGAATCAACTCTCCATATCTCAACATTTTTTATACTTTCCATTTCTTTCTTTTTGTGCTACAATCTATCATTCAGCCTACTGAGGTCATAAGTGCATTTCTTTTTATTTCTAGGAATTCTAATTGGGATTTTCATAATTGTCCATTTTTTAAACTTATTTCATTGATGAAATACCCTCCTTTACTTTTCTGAAGTTAGGAAACATACTTATTTTAAAGTCCTTTACAGATTGCCTTATTATATGTATTTTCTGTGTATAATTTCTTCCCTTTGTTGAATTTCTTATCTGTACTTCAAAATCTTGCCTTCATTGATGTGTGGTGATTCAAAAGCCAAACTGAATTTCAAGTTTTGGCATTTAAAAAATATATTAATGATATTCCTTTTCTATTTCTAATTTTGTAAATCTTTTATATTTATAAGGCTTAGTAAAAGCAGACAATTTTAATTCCAATGTTACTTTTTTGTCTTTCAAATATTGCCTTGTATAAAAAAATCAAATGTCTGGCCCTGACCAGGTGATCAGTCAGTTGGAGTGTCATCCTGTGCACCAAAAGGTTGAGGGTTCAATTCCCACTCAGGGCACATACCTAGGTTGATGGTACATCCCCAATTGGGGTATGTATAGGAGGCAACCAATCAATGTTTATCCCTCACACCCTCTTTCTTTCTCTCCCTTCCTCTCTCTCTAAAATCAATAAAAAATATATGCTCAAGGTGAGGATTTAAAAAAGTCAATTGTATACAAGACTGAATTCTCTTATATGTAAATGTTTAAGCAGTGGTGAAAAAACTTCCTAGGCAGGATTTTTTGATCCTAACAAAACAGTGTAAGTGAACGTTAAGTTATTCAGAAATCTCTATTTTTCAATGATGAGAGCTACTAGAATAGACTAGAACAGAACAGAATATTTGGAGCCCCCAAAATAGAACCTACCCTGGAAAAAGAGAAGACTATCTGGAAAAAAAAAATTAGCAAACTTGGAAGTCCTTTTAACAGGATTCAACAGTTAGGTAACAACTTGCATTACAGTCTACTGAAGGAGGAAAGAAAGGGGAAAGTGAGTCTGGGAGGAAATTTAATACTGTGTTTTCTATTTGTCTAAGTCAAGAACCTAGAGAAATTAGTACCTGGTGGTCAGTTACTACTCAATGTCTTTCTTTCAATACTTTGGAGTGAGTGGGGAGGAATACAGACAAAGGATGCCAAGCCTTAGTAGTAACTGTGACTTGGCAGAGAAGGAACTGATGTTCTAAAATATAACCAAGCCCATAATTTCGAAGTTACATCAATTCTCTTTTGCAACTGATGGGTATCATTAATCAGATTACACAAGTAGCATATTAAATTTACACTTTCAGGCTTACTTCTCACTTTGAAATGCAAATAATTCCCAAAGTTCTAGGGACTTGAAGCCTTTAAATGATTTGTGGAAATTAAATTTCTAAAGTACACTCTACTGTTCCCAAACACACTTTTATGTAGGGCAAAAGGAAACTATTGTTGAATTTAAAGCAAAACTGTAGTATTTAAAAGTTCTTGGGTTTGTCAGCATCACACCTCTCTTAATCAGATTTGGAACAATTCTATTCTTTCAGTGTGACAATTACAGAAAATAGAAAAACAACTAACAAAATTTGTAGAATTCTTCTTTTTCCTTTGTGTTTATCATTAACAGACCAATCTTAGATTTGTTTCCTGAAAAGTATTCCACTTCTCTGAATTCTTAGGGATACTGAAGTGGGTGGCTTTTCTCTAGCAAAGGACAATGACCCACTGAAAAAAATACACTAAAGTTCCCTTAGTGCCAATCAACTTTTATAATAGACACATAATATCTATCATAAGAATCATACATTTGTGGATAAAGAAAGTAATTTTCTTGAGATAGCATCTCCATATTCAATCATTTTCAAATACCATCATTCACCACAGGCTTTAAAGAACATTATCTGTTCAAAAGTAGAAGCACAGATGGAGGAATCATCTCCTGATACTTGTCCAAATCTAAGGCAATAAAAGAAGTCAGAGAAAAGTTGAGAGCCACAGAAAAACTCAGTATGTGACTCTAAATGGGATGAAAAGTTTTTGTTTAAACTTGAACACATTCCATTTATCATCTGATCTAATCACTTCTTTCATAAGATATCAATTTGTTTATGGCACACTAGCTTCAAAATATCACAGAGCATGAATATTTATTCAGCTTTTGCTTTTGACACAGTCCTCTAACCTTCGATTTCTAAAACCACATCAAGCACACAGTGAGAGAAGGGTCATGAACAGAAAAAGGAAAGAATTACTTGAACAGAAAATATTGTGAGAAATGGTAGCAAATGAAACTCACTTGTGCTCAAACCTACCTTCCAAATGTCTAGACTCTTGGATGCCAAACAGTCCTGAAGCTTTCATTTTTTAAAAAATAACCACTGAGTGGTATGTTATTAAGAGTCTAAGCTAATTGAGAGGAATAAGATGTCATAGGAAACAGGTCAAATACTAATTACACCTCCTTTTTCAACATTATGAAAAAAAGTTTCTCCATATATTACCAAACAGATACTATACCTACTTGTTGATGAATAACCTCCTACTTTGATGGTAAGTATCTACATCCACAACCTCAAGGCTCTCACTGAGACTAATTTACTCCAAGGGAATCAAGTTAAAATCATAAAAACAAATTTTCAGCATCTACTTACTCATTGTACTTCATTAAAAAAAGATTTTGCCACTAGGGAAAAGGCTTAACAAAGTACAGAAAACATACACGAAGATACTCTGCTAATCTGAAGAGGTTAATTACACCAATTAAGCCTATTGTGTATATATGTTATTCCTCCCTGAATGAAGACTGGAAAGAAAGGAGACCTTTACATGGATTATATACTCTGCAACATTTTTTTTAAATTGCTGTTAAAGAGGGTAGGTATCTTTCTAACATCCAAAAACACCTGATCTGGTTTATACAACAGCATGGCATAGTAGACAATGTACATCAGGGGTACATATGAGGTCTAGGGAGTCCATTCTAAGAGAAGATGGTGTTATGGGGAAGCCACCTGCATTTTAAGTGACTGAGTCTCCATCTCCACATTTTTGAAACTTTAATGCACTGTTTTAGTGAGTAGGAAGCAGCCTTTATGGGCTGAATCACATTTATCTCACTGTCACTATCTGGCCTCAAGCAAATCACCAATAACTAAATCTCAGTTTCCCCATCTATAAAAAAAGAAGAGGGTAAATCAGGCCATTGCTTAGGCTGTTTCTATTTCTAAGTGTAAATTTCTATTACATGACCCTCTAAGCCTACACTCAACGACTTTATATTCAGAGCATGGCCTAAATCTTTATGACTCTTATCTATCAGTAAAGAGAAATGGCACATACAACTAAAAATGACATAAAAAGATTCCCAGTTATTAGCCCAGAAGAACAGGCCAACCAGGTAGTGGCTTTGACCAATCCTCCTGATCATATATGCAACAGAAGAAAAGTCAGAAGAGTTAGGTTCTAGTCCTGCTCTGTCAGTGTGGAAGTGTCAGTGTTCATGGGTTTGGAGTCAGAGATCCCAGAGCTCAAATCCAATTCTGCCACTCACTTTGTTTTGTGCTTTTATGACCTAACGTCTCAGAGCTTCAGCTTCTTCTCATGTCACGGAGTTATGGTGAGTTGAAAAGCATATTTAAAGCACCTATAACAGGGCCTACCTCATTGTAAGTAAGCAATAAAGGGAATTTTTGTCTACCCTTTTCCTTACATGATGAAAATAATACCTGCCCTGGGTATTTCTTAGTATATTGAGAAAACTCAAATGAGAAGGTTGGAATTATGTAACACCAAAATCAGAACAAACCAAGGCTTGTCAATTTTGTATCTAAATTTCTCTTAAACCCTTCTATTTATCTCTCCTAGCATCACCCTGGTATAAGCTACCATCATCTCTAATTCTACAACAGCCTCCTTCTAACCAGCCCTCAAAATCTCATCTGTCCACCCTCTCTCCACTCCACTCTTACACAGCTCAACAAGAGAGAGGTGCTTAAAACTCCCTCTGTACTTAACATAAAAATGAAACTTTATTAGGGCCTTTAAGATCTGGCATGGCCTGAAATCTGGTCCAAATATATTTGCCACTTTCCCTCTTGGCCACTTTGTCACTATGCTCTAATACAATGTCCTCCCTTCAAAATTTTGACCTTCAGTCCTTCTTGCCTCTGGGCTTTCATCTGTGTTGTTCCTTCTACTTGGACTAATCCTACCCCATCCTCTCCTAGTTAATTCTTACAAAAACTCAATTCAAATGTTACTTGCTCAAGAACCAAACTAAGGCAGCCCCCTCTGTTATTTCATTTCAAGGCACTCTGTATGTCTTCATAGAACTTATGATAACTATAATTAAATGAGGTTTAATGTCTCTCATACTGTGTTAGGGCACGAGGGCAGGATCATGTTCACCACTGTATCCCCAGCACCTGATACATGGTAGGAATTACACAAATATCTGCTGATGAGTGGAGTAAATGAAGAGGCATCTTCTCCAAATGCCTCATTCTGCAGATTAGGAGGCTGTAGTCAGAGCATGTTAAGTGACTTGCCTAAGGCTGGGACATTAAGAGTTCTTATTCTCAGGCCAATGTTCTTTTCACTATAATTGTATCCCCAACCCCTGGGCCACCGACCAGCACCTGCCCAAGGCCTGTTAGGAGCCAGACCACCAGCAAAGCTCTCCTGAGCTCTGCCTCCTGTCCTTGGAAAAACCAGTCCCTGGTGCCAAAAAGGTTGGGGACCACTGCTATAATTAACTCTGAGGTCCCTCCCAGCTCTAACATTCTGTTATCTCAGAAAATTCAATAAAGGCTGTGAAAATTAAATTTTACCGACAATATTTTTTTTTCACTTTGGACAATACACTTGCTCTTGCTCTAGCTCTATTTTTCACTCTCCTGCAGAGGACATTTAGGGGACTTTTGCTACCTGTGTCTCTGCTTCTTCCTTCCATTTAATTCAATGTACATTAACCAAATAATCTAGTAGGTGAGGCAGACCTGTAAATATGGAATTATAATCACTATGATAAATGCAATGGTGACATGAGGAACTACAGTATAGAGTATAGGTAATAATTTAGGTGTTGCCCAGGAAGCAGTAATGAAAGAAAACAGATCACCCTCAAGATTGATTTTTAAAGATGAATAGGAATTTGCCAGGTAGAGGCAGCATTCCAGGCAAAAGGAAAAGGATATGTACACAGGCACGCCATCCACTGAACACATAATTAGTGAGTGCCCACATGTGCTGGCAAAAAAAAGCATGGCTTACTGAATTCCACAAATGCAGTAGTTCCCTTTTATTTGCAGTTTTGTTTTCCCCAGTTTCACTTACCTGTGGTCAACTGTGGTCTGAAAATATTAAATGGAAAATTCCAGAAGTAAACAATTCATACGTTTTAAATTATACACCGTTCTGAGTAGTGTCATGAAATCCCGGAGGCCATCCCAGTTATCAGATCAACTGTCATAGCATCACAATGCTTATCAGTTTCAAGTAACATTTATTTTACTGAATAATGGCCCCAAAGTGCAAGAGTAGTGATGCTGGCAATTTGAGTACGTCAAAGAGAAGCTGTAAAGTGCTTCCTCTAAGGGAAAAAGTAAAAGTTCTCTACTCGAAGAGAAAAGAAAAAAAAATCATATGCTGGGATTGCTAATATCTAAAGTAAGGACGAATCTTCTTTGCACAGAGGAAATACGACATACCAACGCGGTCACACACACTATATTAGATTCGCTGAGCTGGCCCGGTAGTATTCAATGCCAAAAAGTTCAAGGGAAAGCCCGGAAGGAGACAGTTATAAGCCAACTAAACGGTGCTAAGGCCAGGCCTGGCGCCCAGGGGCTCCCTCCTCTCAGGCCGGGACCCGCTCACCTCCGCAAGTTCTCGATCTCAGCCGGGATGGTCTGCAGCTGGTTGCCACCCAGGCTAAGGGTCTGCAGCGCACGCAGCTCCAGCACCGAGGGGGGCACCACTTGGAAGCAGTTCCCGCTGAGGTTGAGCACTTGAAGGCTGCGAGAGAGAGGGGACTGGGCCAGACCCTTGGGAAGCGCGCCGGGCCCGCGAAGCCGGTTGTTCTTAGCCAGCAGCGTGCGTAGGCCACGCAAAGCGAGCAGCTCCGGCCCCAGCGCGGTCAACGCGTTGCCGCTCACGTCCAACAGCTGGAGATGCGAGAAGCCCCTGCCCAGAGCCCGCGGCAGCGATACCAGACGGTTGTACGGCAGCAGCAGCCGCAGCAGCGCCTCCCGCGCGCCGCGCCGCTCGTCGCCCCTAGACTCCAGCTCCGACTCCAGCGTCTCAGGGGACACGCTGAGGCGGGACAAGTTCAGTTCGGCCTCCCCTGCCGTAGTCACGGCCGCTCCGGAATCCTGCATCCCTTCCACCACAGGATGCGCGGCCCCGCGAGCCAGAGAGCGCCGCTCGCAAACCAAAGGCCGGGAGCTCCGCGGGGCCCGGAACCTAAACCGAGGGTGATGTCGGAAGTGGCGAAGGCAGGAACGCAGGCGCTAATCCCCAGCCCTTGCTGAGTCACGCGACGTTCGGCGGTGAAAGCCAGGCGGTGCTCTGGGGCGGGGCTCGGTCTCACGTGGTGTGCAGCGCGAAATTGTGGAGCAGGGCGGGGTAGAAGCGGTGGCTCCGGCGTTGTTCTCTGGGTCCGCTGTAGCCCGTCAGGCTCGACCGCTGTGGTTTATATATCCCTTACCTGGTGACTTGTCCCGGTAGTCAAACGCCAGTAAATAGATGGAGGGTTGATTAGTTATCGGCATTTGCGACTGTCTTGCGTCATGGTGCACTGCCCTGTGGAAGTGTGGCCCCTTAGTGTGCAGGATTCAGTGAGAAGGCAGGAATTGTCGGTTAGAGCAAATCCCAGGAATTTACAAAGCCATTTTAATCAAAGCAATCTGGTAGTGGCTCAAGAATAGGCACATAGATCAATGGAACAGAAGAAAGAGACCAGAAATCAACCCATGCCTTTATGTTCAGTTAATATTTGACAAAGGAGGCAAGACCATATAATGGAGTAAAAACAGTCTCTTAAATAAATTATGTTGGGCAGTTGGACAGGTACATGTAAAAAAATGAAACTAGACTTACTGGGGAGGCCTGCTTACTCATAAGAGATGAATTCAGGTGAGAGACAACACTTATAATGGAAATGAGATAGCAAGTTTATTAAATACACTTGAGCATGAAGCTGCAAGCGGGCACCCAGCTCATCTGAGTATCCCGACTATTGAGATTTTAGGGATTTTATGCTCGTAGCCAGCCTCTAGGTTCCACCTTCTCCCATCTCCAGACTTTGGGAGTAATATACAGTTTCAAAGGCTTTCTTTTCCAGGTAGTGGAAAGAATACCTAGAGAATTTAAAGGTCTCCCCTCCTCCTGAGTTATCATGGTTGTTTTTGATTGTGCGTGTGTGACTTTCTGGATACCTGGCGACCTTATCTGACCAGGCTCAGGACTGCTAAATTAGTGAGTGAGGCGTCTCCCTCCTCTTCTCTCCCTTGGTTTGCTATTTATCCTGCCTAACATAGGGCAACAATTTTCACCATACACAAGAATAAACTCAAAATAGATAAAAGACTTTAAGTCGCAAAACCACAAAAATCCCAGAAGAAAACATAGGCAGTAAAATCTCACATGTCTCAGGTACCAATACTTTTGCAGATATATCTCCTAGGGCAAGGGAAACAAAGGAAAAAAATAAACAGATGGGACTACATCAAACTGAAAAGCTTCTGTATGGCAAAAGAAAATGCCAACAAAATGAAAAGGGAATTTACTGTATGGGAGAACATTTGCCAGTGATACATCTGATAAGGGGTTAATTTCCAAAATATATAAAGTGCTTATATAACTCTACACCAGGAAGACAGTCCAATTAAAGATGGGCAAAAGACCTGAAGAGACACCTCCAAAGAGGACATACAGATGGCTGATAGACATGAAACAATGCTTGACATGACTAATCATAAAGAGAAATGTAAATTAAAACTACAAGGAAGTATCACCTCACACCTGCCAGAATGGCTGCCATCGATAAACAAGTGCCAGTGAAGATGTGGAGAAAAGGGAACCCTAGTGCCCCGTTTATGGAAATGCAGATTGGTGCAGCCACTGTGTAAAACAGCATGGAGTTTCCTAAAAAAATTAAAAATGGAACTGTCTTTTGATCCAGGGATCCCACTTCTGGGAATACACCCTAAGAATCCTTGAACACGAATCAGTAAGAATATATGCACTCCTATGTTCATAGCAGTGTTATTTATAATAGCCAAGACCTGGAAACAGCCCAAGTGCCCATCAGTAGATAAGTGGATAAAAAAGCTGTGGTACATGGAATACTACATGGCTATAAAAAAGAAGGAACTCTTACTTTTTGTGACAGCATGGATGGACCTGGAGATTATTATGCTAAGCTAAATAAGCCAGTCAGAGAAAGACAAATACCATATAACCTCACATATATGTAGAATCTAGTAAGAAAAACTGATGAACAAAATAGAACCAGAGACATGGATACATGGAACAGACTGACAGATCTCAGAGGTGAGGGGGATGGGGGGAACTGGATAAAAGAGGGTGAAAAGATTAGCTAAACATGCATGCCTCACCCAGGGACACAGACAATAGTGTGGTGAGGGCTGGGGAGAGGGGGCAGAGGCTGGGTGGAGGGGGGCAAAGGGGGATGGAAATGAGGGATATTTGTAATAGTGTCAACAATAAGAAAAGCCACAGAAATTTAAAGCCTGGGAATTAACCAAGCTGACTTCAAAGTACAAAGATTGGACTAGAAATCAGATCCCCTGGCTTCTTCCTTGGGTTCTGCAGTTAAATTGCTTGGTGTCCTTGGATGTGGAATTTTCTTTCAGTTTCTCCCTCCATAAAATATGGATAATACTTGCCCCACTTGCCCTACTGGATTTGTTTAAAGCCTGATATAAGTAATGTATATCAAGTAAGGGTGTTTTACCATTTCAGCTATAGAAGCACTTCTGTGATTTTTGGTTGAAGTGATAGTAGCTAGAAATGAGTTTTGAAGCCATGAAGCAGGTTAGTTAATTTGAGATAGCGCAAACTAACTGATAAGGTTAAGAACTCATAAAGTATTGAGATTTTATTGCAGGTTAAAGCTACAATTTAACTGGGAAAATCCTGACTCTGGCATTAATTTAGTACTTTTAAGTAACATATTTTCCCTTGTCATAAATTCATCTTTTCTGAAATTAATACTTATGATTTTGAAGACATGAATAGAAATTAGGAAAATGTTTGGCATTCTTTTACAAACCTATGCAGAAAAATGTTAAGAGTTTGTTTATAATCAATGGCATTATAGCTTTCCTTCTAAGAAGAATAAAGTTTTTCTTGCCAGTCTTTTATGTAAGAAGCTTTATGCCTTTTAACTTTAATTTACCTACCAAAACTTTAATTTCTCGTTGAGTTATAGTTGTGGGAGAATATATTTTGTCAGTTTAAACCAGGGATAGAATGTTTTTAAAACCAATAGTGTCTTGATTTTGAAACCTGTTTTGAAAGGGTCCTTTAAAAAATTAGGCCTTGTTTTGGATCAAGATCACATTCTGTCAGAAACCCTAATATGGGAAAATCACAAATATTTATTTGTTTTAAAATTTAATCTTTATCGTATTTTTTCCATTACCATTTAGTCCCATTATATTCACCTCCCCCCAGCAATCACCACACTGTTGTCCATGTCCATGAGACCTTTTTCCTTTTTGCTTAATCCCTCCAATCCCTAAACTCCTCACCCCTACTAGCTGTCATCTGCTTTCCATCTGAGCCTGTCTCTGTTTTGCTTGTTAGTTCAATTTGTTCATTAGATTCCACCTATGACTAATATCATATGGTATTTGTCTTTCTCTGACTGGCTTATTTCACTTAGCATAATGTTCTCTGGGTCCATCCATACTGTTGCAAAGGGTAAAATTTTCTTCTTTATTACAGCAGAGTAGAATTCCATTGTGTGAATGTCCCATAGTTGTTTTATCCACTCATCTATTGATGGACACTTGGGCTGCTTCCATATCTTGGTGAGAAAATTGCAAATATTTAAAATAATACATTTTATGCTTTAGAAATATATATATATGGTAAAAATAAACTGAGAGGACTGCAATGTAAAATGAGAAAAAGAAATAATTCAAATGTGATTCAGAAATAGAGTTAACATTACAAATCAGTAAACTTAAAAGGGAAAGATAGAAATAGCAGCAATAATAGAAAATGAAGCTATGTGATAAAAAGTTTTGGAGAAATGTTTACATAAATGTGAGAATCCTCTTAATGCTAATTCTAATAAAACCCTCTCTATGTCAGCTACCACAGATGCATCTCTCTTCCTTGTGGCTGTATGGGTCAAATTTAAGCAGCATCCCCAGTACTATAATTGGCCTTGAAACCATCCAGTCAGGCTGGAGAGTTCTGAAAACCCTATGGGAGGTGAAGGAGCTTTGGTGGCTTGTGGAACTTCACAGTGATGGGATCTGTCTGTGGCTTGCAGAAGGAGATGCAGTGGGGCCACTGGAGAGTGCGATGAAAAAAGGAAACAACATAATGCATTATCTAGGGAAAGGGTTGAATTTCAGGGGACTGGGAAAGCACATGGCGTATTTTTCCACTTATCAAAACTACACCATTAAACCATTCTTGGGTCACACTGACTAGAATGTTACTGAAAAAAGAAGGGAAACCAAATGAAGGGCATTTTTTCCCTTCAGCCACCCTGTCTAGATTTCCTTGCAAACACTTGTTTTCGGCCAAAAAATACAGCCATTAGAAATATTAAGTCTCACGGAGCATTGCAGTGAGTTTTTGCTGCAACAATTTGGTAATAACAATATCACTGAGAAGTCCCTGCGGACTGCCACCCAACGGTCCCTTTGAAGACATGTCGACTTCACCTCCTTGCTTCTCACCTGGCTGGTCAGAGGTACTGGCTGTGGTACAGGTAAGCTCTTTCAATAAAGAATTTATTTATTTAGGAGAAATTGTTGGCCATGATTGCAAACTAGAAAGCCAAATGACTTATGATGTGACTGAAGTGTTCAGATGCCCACTCCAGCTGTATCTGGTCCCTTTACAATTACGTGTCTACACAGAGCTAGTTCATAGATGTCTCAGTTTTTTGGGCTGCAATTTTCTGTTTTGGCATAGTTGATACCCATCTCTAGTGGTTTATGAATTTCTTTTTTCTGTTTTTTTTCTTTTTCCTACTAGATAGTGAAACTTTGTAAAAATGTTGCCCCATATTCAACTTAATTTAGCTAATCCAATAAATACTTATTGGGTGCCTATGACGTATGGAATACCGTGATGGGCATATGAAAGACTAAGAGGACCTAGCCCTGCCCTTTGGGACCTTACAGTCTAGTAGAGATGATAAGATTTTGCATACAAATAATTATAAAACTAAGGAGACCGGGTTATAAGAATATTTTCAATGATGGAGAAATGCTTATAAAATAGTGTCATGGGGAATATTAGCCTGGACACTAAACTGTATATAAAAATTGAGTTCTCTTAAAAAGTGAACAACAATAAAAAAAAGTACACATATGAGGATTGAAAGAGAATATTCCAAATGAAAACAGTGGTTGTATGGGTGATGGACTTAAAAGTGATTATAATATTCTTCTTTATTCTTTTCTATTTTTTCAAACTTTTTTTACAATGAATCTGTGCTATTACAATCATTAAAAATAAACTTTATTAAGTGAATGAGAGTAGTATCAAAAAGTACAAAATACAGTGGAAGTATAGAGGAGCAAAAAGTATATCTGACTGAGGTGGGAGAATTAGGAAGGCTTTAGTATTTATGTCTTTCATAATGATAAAAAACTTTCCATCTTGGAAATGGATGAAATTTTATTGAGTTGAAAAGATGTATTATATTTATACAACTTTTTTCTATGACATTTTACTACTCTCTCTCTTGTTCTTTCTGTCTCTGAACTATCTATAGCTCCTGTAGCTGCTAGTTGACTTATTACATTTTAAATTTTATATTATTTTAGCTATGTCTCTACAATGTTTTACTACATATACCATAGAGAGATATTTTCTAAATCAATACTTGTTATCAATTACTAGTCACATTCCTAGTTAGAATAGATAGACGTGGTGAAGAATCTCTTCACTTGTCCCATTGACCCAAGAAATGCTAAATTTGATCATTGACTAGCAAGGTCTGCTCTTTTATCCTCACTTACCCTCATGTTCTTCTGAACACTTCTGTATCTGTTAATATTCAACCCATGAACACATTCTCCAGGGTCTAATAGGCCTCTAGGAAAGACACTTACTATAATATTCCACAGCCATCTGCCTCATCAACCCATGAGCTTCCTGTTCTCTTGGTGGACACACTGGATGATGAAACTTCCCATGGTGTGTGGTGGAGTTGCAGGGGTTTGTCAGGACAGAATTTTAGTGACATGCATAAGCTTTAGCTAACCAGAAAGGTGAGAGTCTTGGTTCTGTGCAATACCAGATGAATTATTTACCCTCTCTATGCCTCATTTTCCTCACTTATAAACTGGAGGTAATAATAGTATCTACTTAATAGGCTTATTATGAAGATTAAATTTAGCATTTGTAAGCATTTGATACGTAGTTGCCATTATCATGATGTATATAATAGACCTGGAGGATTGTGGTGGGTTCTTTTTTTTTTTCTTAATAAATTACAGAAAGAAGAGGAGGCAGGAAAATATGCTGGAAGATACAAGTCTTTTCTTTTCTTCCTTTCTCCCTTCTTTCTTTCCTTCCTTCTTTTGAAATAGTAGAGGACAAGAGAACATGTAAAGAAATAATTGCTCTACAGTGTGATTCATGCAATGACAAGTATGTTCAAGATACAGAAAGGAGAATGATGAATTGGACATGGATCAGGGAAGGCTTTGAGAAGAAGTGCTATTTGGGCAGAGTTTTTAATGGTAAGTGAGGAGTGGGAGGCAGATGAGGGTAGAGGTGATAGGGGAATGGGGCAGTCAAGGAGTATTTGGATAGCATCATGATTTAGGGATGGTACTGGTGGAACTTGAAGAGTGGGAGGAGTAGTGAGAGATAAGACTAGAGAGGGAGAGTGGGTACAGCCCATGAGTAAGATTGCCTTTACCTGTATGTAAATGTACATTTGTGTCAGAGCTTCTTAAAGGGGCTGAGTGTTCTCTGAGCCCTTTCTCCCTCCCCTTCCAGAGCTGTCCCATTAGAGTGTAGCCCTGACTGGGAAGACTCATTTACTACTGCCTCTCCATTATCAGGGGGAGCAGAGATTGCCACTCTAAAATATTGATTATTTTAAGCTGATTATTTTTAAAAAACAAAGACTTGGGTAGAAACTTTGAGCTTCCCCCAACTGTCTAAAAGAATTTGGATAGAAGATCAGGAAAGGAGCTATCATCATAGATAACTATTGTTTAATATGGATTAGTGTGTGACAGGAGGAATCTAGCAAGGCTCCTTTGATCAAAGTCTTCTCTGTATCCCATTGTGAAAGAATGGCCCAGCAAACATTTGTTTCCCAAACATTTGCTTTTTCATCTCCACATGGATTGCTTTTGTGCTCTTTGAAGTCCGAAACCACAAGGTCTCCTTTCTCCTTAGTTGAAGGTGGCATAAAATATAAACAATAGCAGTTAAATACTGCTTGAAATCAAAGAAATGCAAAGTAAAATACCAAAATGGGATGCTTTTCATATATTGGATTAACAGAAATTTTAAAATGGTAGAAAGAGTGCAGAGAAATGGGCACTCTCATGACCAGCTGATAGTAGAAGAAATACTACAAACTTTCTAGAGGGCAGGTTAAGAGTAAATGTCAAAACTATGCATCCCCTTTGAGATAGTAGTTGTATCCCTACAAGTGTACTTTAAGGGTAACATTGGATAAGTGTACAAAGATGCAAATAAAAAATTATTGTTGAAACTCAGCTTACAATATCTACAAATCAAAAGCCATCTAAAAACCCACCCAGGAGGAAGATGGTGGCATGGTAAGAGAGAGCAGATTCTACTTCTCCTACACCCAGGGAAAAATCCTAGCCATTCCAGGTAGGAATAGAGCAAAGAGCCAACATTATCACAACATATATGAAAATAGGAGATCACAAATTGTAGCGGACATTGAAAAACCTGACAGTAAGGAGACTACGTGGATCAGCTTGGGGACCAGGGAGGTTGCAGATCCAGGCCCGGCATTCTGGGGTCTGCCTCAGGGCTCTCGGGAGAGAGCTGGGTCATTCGCTCCCTCCCTGGCCAAACAAGGACTGAGCAGCACCGGGGGGAGGCCAGTTTACCAGAGGGTACAGAGAGAGGAGTGAGGACGAAGAGGCACCCACACAGGGGTTGTAAGCACCCAC
>CM052539.1:102035597-102081621 GCA_028533065.1 Trachops cirrhosus | reverse complement strand
AGAACCACAGAAATGGAGATCACGTGGAGGGTTAGCAACAAGGGAGTGGGAGGAGGAGAGAGGGGGGAAAGGTACAGAGAATAAGTAGCATAGATGGTAGGTAGAAAATAGACAGGGGGAGGGCAAGAATAGTATGGGAAATGTAGAAGCTAAAGAATTTATGACACATGGACATGAATTAAAGGGGGGAATGTGGGTGGGAGAGGGTGTTCAGGGTGGAGAGGAGTGAAGGGAGGGTAATGGGACAACTGTAATAGCATAATCAATAAAATATACTAAAGAAAGAAAATAGTGACTTGGAGATTTTTTAAAAAGCAAGCAATTTAATCTCTCTGAACCTTAGTTTTTTCATTTTTTTATGAGAATAACAATGCTGTATTTGTTGCACAGAAAATAGTAAAGAACAGTTGGGAAAATATAACAGCCACAAATTGTAAAGCATTATTGTGTACAGTTTTTATTGTTTTAATGAGAAATGCCTCCCCCCCCCAATTTGGTTTGTCTCTGTAATTCAGCTTACTGAAAGTGTATATGCAATACTTGCTTTTAGAAAATGTTTCCAAAAGCTGCACTGTAACTGCTTTGCAAAGCGGTCAAACATTTATAGTTTTTAGGCATTGTCATCTCTCAGGGACCTACAGCAGATCTGTTGGTCACTTAAAGCAGTGATTTCCAACTTTTTTCATCTCATGACACAGATAAACTAATTATGACAATTCTGCAGCACACCAAAAGGTTATATTTTTTGCTGATCTGACAAAAAATAGGTATAATTTTGACTCATTCACACTGGATGGCTATTGTTGTATTGGGAGGCAACCACATCAACCTTGCGGTTGCCTTCCAAGGGCTGAATGTAATTTGAACTCCTTAACAGTTAAGGAGTAGTTACATTATACAGTCCTAAAATTATTTCAGCCCTTTGAAGGCAACTGTGAGGCTGATGTGGCCCCCAGTGAAAATGAGTTTGACACCCCTGATTTAAGGAAAAAGAGGTCAGTGCCTCTCAGTAAATAATCAGGTATAGCATGTATTAAAAATTCTTGTGGCGTACCATTGTACCACGGTACATCGGTTGTAAATTGCTGGCTTAAAGATAACAGCAGCTTGAAGGCAGCAGATCTCAGGCTCCAGAGATCTACTCAGGAGTTCATTCAGGGCCTGGTCCACCAGATTACTTTTACTGGCTCTTTTCTTCTGATACTTGGTTGCAGTGCATGTGTGTGTGTCTGTGTGTGGAGGGGAGCAATAGGTCGAAGTAAGAAGGTAATTCACTCATAGTCAGGAAAAGCCTGAACAAATAAATTAAAGGAATGGGTGTGTATGTAGGTGAGAAAGAGAAAGATATATTCTAAGAACAATATCTTACATATTATAGCAGTATTGACAACCTGATACTATATGGTAGGTACAACAGTAGTAGGTACTTTAGATAGAGTGTCCTTTTCTACAATTTTTAAAGTGTTTTTCCACAATATTAGTTTTTTACTGAGTTTTTGCCTCAGCTTCTTAGACCTTGGGAAGCTAAAGACACATCTACAAATAATACAGATTGAAACAAAAGAGTTATTCAGATTCAAGTCGAACCATCTACAGACACATCAGTCAGACGTTGGCTTTCATATTACCAATTACATCATCAGTAGTTCGAGTTTCATGACTTGCTGGCTAGAACCTTTGAATTCCTCTGAGACCAGAAAGAGTACAGCTGTAGCAAGATCTCCTGGGTGTAGTTTGAGAAGCTAGAATTAAGGACCTTTCATGAATAAGCTACATGTTCTTATGAGAGAGATGGGGAAGGGGGTTAGTTTACTTGTACCCACCCATCTATCTGGTCCACTCCTCTGTCCCTCTGGAAAATGACTAAGCCATGTCATATAAAAACAGTCCCTAGGATCCCAAGGTATTTCATAACGACACAGGGCAGGTGTTATCCTAATTATACATAAGGAACTATAATTTACAAAGATTTGCCCAATGTGAAATGACTTAGACATGGGGGAGACTTAGAACTAGAACTTGGATTTACACATCTTCAGCCTAAGATTTGTTTCTCTCGTAACTATAATCCACTGCTTCTTGGTTATAACCACATTAGACAAACAGCAACAATTTGAGCAAGACTAGAACTGAAAAGGCTCCCCTTCAACTTGAGCCTTCAAAGTTGGATTGGAATACACCATTGCATTCTTTTTCTTTTTCGGCATACAAACATACAAAGATATATTACATGGTATAACCATATCACAAATTGGAACAAAATGTCCAGCAATAGGGATAGGTTAAATGCATTCTATTTCCATCATAATTTCTCTTCTGTGTTTTCCAAAGTATTTTTTTCAACCACAGTTTACATTCAACACTATTCTGCATTAGCTTCTGAAGCACAAAACAGCCAGAAAATCACTCAATCTACAGAGTGGTCCTCAGACATCCCAAATACCCACGCCTGGTCTCACACATAGTTATGATGTTATTGCCCATACTCCCCATGCTGCAATTCACATCTCTGTGACTATTCTGTAAATACCAATTTGTATTGCATAATTCCTTCACCCTTTTCATCCAGCACCCACCCCAAATTATCTTTCCCCTCTGACAATTGTCAGTCTGTCCTCTCTTTCCATTTTGTTTATTTTGTTCTTTAGATTCCACATACAGAGGAAATCATGTGCCATTGCATTCTTGGGTCTCTACCTTGCCCACTGCAGATCTTGGGACTTCTCACCTCCATAATAAAGTGATCTCTTTATATAGGTTTTGTTTGTTCTGTTTCTCTGGAGAACCCTAATATATCAGGTAACAGTAAGTATTTTCAATATGCTAGATCAATGTTTCTCTCTCTTAAAAAATTAATAAATAAAATGTAGGCATATTCTAAAAGCTTTTCCTGAGTTAATTCATTCAATCTTTACACTAACCCTGAGATAGGAACCGAGGAAAGGACATTCTGAGCCTAGCATGATGTGGGGAAAGACAACACACACATCGCAAATTTCACCTTCCATGACCATCTTAGGGCTCATTCATCAGCTTCCCAATGATTTTGTAAACATTGAATATCCTGTACCAAATTCCTATCTGCTTGAAATAGCTAGAGTGACTCCTTTTATTTGTTATTAAACCCTACCTGATATAGTATTCACTGGCCTTTATAAGTACTGTACTAAGTTCATTCCTCATTTGAGCTTCTCAGTGTCTACAGAAGAGTTACGGGCCTACCCTCTCACTGATGATCCCCTCTCCTGCCATTTCTCCTTTGTGGAGGGCACAGAAAGTCTTGAGTTTTCTTGGGAAAGAAAAGATATCCAAGAAGAATATGAGGTAGAAAATGATAAGGAATATTTCCACTTCTTCAGGTACTATAATCTTTTTGAAGTTTTCTCTAAGTTAGTTTACCAGTTTTGCAATAACACAGAGCAACTAGAGGACCAAAACTCATGTATGAGGGAGGAGTCTCCATGGATCAGGGTGAAATTTCTGAGGGGATTCTATCACTTTTACTAAGAAATGTGAATTTCATGGATGAAGCTATCAGTGCACAGCCATCACACTGCATGGAAGATGCAAAAGTACAATAATAGTAGAAGGTAAGAACATTTATTGGATAAATTTGGTTTCAAGCTCTGTCTTTCTTCATAGGGATAAACTATAAGTCTTCTCTTCCAGTATTCTCACTTTTTCTCTTCAAATTATTATGGGTTTTTCTTGTTCCTATAATGAGAGTCTATAATATATCATTGGAATGTCGGTTTATCTTAGCTAAAAATATTGCTGTCAGCCAAAGTTGCTGTATCGGCACCTAGCATTCAAATAAGGGAGTGAAGAATAGGAAAAGGAAAACACTGGCCTTGTTGTGAACTCACCAAACAAATTTTAACACTGAAAAACAAAAATGTTAAATAACAATAATCCTACACAAATACTCTGAGATCTGATGTGTGGTTTAGTGAGAAGAGCCCTGCATTGGAAGTCAGGCGGCCCAAGTTCTAGTTCTGGATAACTCTGGACAACTCATTTAGCTTTTCTAGGCTTCATTTCCTCACTATTCAAATGTGGGATTGGACTGGACCAGTGGATCTCCATAGTGCCTCAGGGATCCTCACCTTTCCCAGGGTTACATGGAGAGTGGTCTTCATCCCACCAGAGATCGATCTCACAGTGGATGGAGGGAGGCATGGCAGAGTTCTTCCAGGGTAGGAGTTGGAAGAGATGGTGGGGGGAATGGTGAGACTTACTTGTGATCTTCTGTGTTTCTCAGCAGACTATATGAGGTCACCAAAAGTTCAAAATGAACCCCTCAAAAGAGGGGAAGATTCCAAGAACAAATGCAGCAGTAGTAGGGGAAACCTGGAGAGCAGGAGCATACATGTCTCCTAATTGCCTCCCACTGTGCCTGGACTAAAATTTTAACGACAGTGAACCTCAAGATGTGTTGCCTACATAAGGGTTACCGTAAAAACTCAGGGCAAGATTCTGCTAGTCCAGTCCTCTGGGGATGAAACAAAAAAGGAACTAATTGTTTTGTTATTTTTTTCAACCAGACTCTGAAATGCCCCAGGTGCAGTTTGATAGGATTCATAATGAGGATGTGGCCATATGCATCTCCAAGGGCTGGTACCTCATGCCCAATGTGACACGGATGGACCAGGCAGAGAGGGACCTGAGCAACCACAGTACCGTGGAGTTCATGGAGGAGCAGGTGAATGGCTTCTACAAGGTGTTCTCTGTCCTGAAATACCCCATTAAGTTTAATAAGAAATATGTCTGCCGCATAACAGACACAGATGTGAACAACCAGCCCTTCAGAATCATCCACAAGTACCCCAGTAAGTGAGTGAAGGCAGGGTGTGTTTCACCACAGAGAATTCATTAATCATTAATATTTACTGAATGCCAAATGTATCAGGCACTTCTGGGTTCTCTGGAGACTTACAGAAACATCAGGAACATAAGCCTGTAACTTGGGGCAAGAGAAGGTGGTAAGGTGGAGTCTCTTTGGGTTTGAAAAGAAACCACACTTCAGGGACTGACAACTTTTACCCTGATTGATGTGGCAGTTATTATCAATGAGGCTTCTGTTCCTTTGCTAAGGGCATCAACTCTGTGATGTGACAGGCTGAGTAGTCATAGCTGCCATTTATGAGTCTGTCACCATATGCCTGGCACTTTAGATATTTCACTTTAAGTCCTTGCCTCAACCCTGAAAGTAATTGTTATTGTTGTCCCCCCCATCTGAGTATTCCAAGAAGTTAAATAATTTGACCAAGGACATAGCTAATAAGCACAAGAGTTAAAATTCAAACCTTTCTGAATCCAAACTTCACGTACCTTAATTTTTTATACTGAGCATTTATATACTTAAGACCACAGACTGCATGAATAGATCTAAGTCTGGAGAAGGGGAGCCTCTGTGTGATAAGCAATGAGACTAGAAGTGAAGTCACTGCCCATTCATGAATCCTAGACAGTCCTAATGTTTTATTTAACTACATTCTGGGGAACCCTGAAGTTCCTTGACAGAGTCCTTCAGAGAAAATTTGATGGATGTTTGTGTGTGTCAGTTCTGTTACTTCCAAACCGTTTTCACACTCCTCAAGGAAGGATTCAAAGACTTGAAAAAGCATATAAGAAAAGGAACATGTATTTACTGAACATATATGGTGTTGTAGGGTGGACCTAGGTACCTTCACATACCACATTTAACCCTGCAGTGACTTCTGAGGTAGATACTATTACCCGAGTTAGCAGAGAGAGAAACAGGGAGAGACCATAAATTACCAGAGGCTACACAGCTGAAAGCACTCGATTCCAGGATTTGAACCCAAGTTTAAATTAACAAAGGCCTGTGTACTTCCCACTATACCATAGTGACTCAGGGGCAATAAGTTACTTGTGTTATAGCATCCACAGCCTCAGGCAGAGTCATTGATGTATGCTGACCTGGGTGGTCCTATCTGCTTCTCCTTCAAGGAGGAAGGTATGGTGATGATTAAACTTGTACCATTAGCTACTTCCTTCTACTTCCCACGTTCCTGACTTAGATCCTTACCAAGACTTCCTTGGAGGGTTAGATCTGGCAGGGACTTTAGGCATCATCTTCTGCTAACCACGGCATGTAGGAGTAAGGAAACAGAAGTCGGGAGAGGTGAGGTAGTTGTCCAAGCCAGTACAACCTCTGTACGAGAAGTGGTAAGGGAGTCTGACTTCATGCAAATATTGATTGTCCCCTTACAGGTTTGGTCAGTATGAGCATAAGACATGGCAGTTAATCAATGCATGCTCTTTGGTGATACTGGATCTCCCAGTAACTAGCTGTGAATATTATACAAATGTTAAAATTATTTACTAAAAATTTTAAACAAGAATAACCAAAACAATTCTGAAAAAGTATGAAGAATATAATTATTGTGAGACTTTCTCCATGTCATTAAAAAAGCAAAATGTAAGCTTGTATGTGTAGTATGAGCCCAGGTTCTTTAACTGTAAGCATGTTAAAAAAAAGAGGCTATATAATAATAATGATAATAATAATAGCAACTATTTTTATTAGTGACAATTACTGGTTATTTCTGCATGATGTGATTAAGGCAATTTTTCTTTTCTTTTTTTACTTGTCTGTCTTATGCAACATTCTGTAATGAATATGCATTATTTTTAAAGTCCAAAAGAGCTATATTTATAAAACTCTTTTAAAACACCTTTATGATATATAATTCACATGCCATAAAATTCATTCATTTGAAGTGTGCAATTCAGTTGTTATAGTAATTCATAGACTTGTGTAACAATCATCACTATCTAATTTTAGAACATATTACCCTAAAAAGGAATTCCATTTCTATTAGCTCTCACTCTCCATTCCTCCCACTGTTTCTCCAGTCCTAGGCAAACACTAATCTAGTTTCTGGACAATATATTATAGATTTGCCTATTTGGACCTTTTTAAATCATTTATTTATTTATTTATTTATTTATTTATTTATTTAATGTTCAAATACAGTTGTCTCCATTTTCCCACCACCACTTTCCCCTCCCTACCCACCCCATCTCCCACCCTCCATCTTACCCCACCTTTGGTTTTGGCTGTGGGTCCTTTATCCATGTTCATTGATGACCCTTTGATATAAATGGAATCATACAATATGTAGTAACTGGCTCCTTTCACTCAGAATTATAATATTTTCAAAGTTTATGTTGTAGCATGTATCAACACTTTGTTTATTTTTATTGCTGAATAGCATTCCACTATATAGATATGCCACTTTATCCATTCATCAGTTGATGAGAATTGGGGGTG
This sequence comes from Trachops cirrhosus, assembly GCA_028533065.1. Classification (NCBI taxonomy): domain Eukaryota; kingdom Metazoa; phylum Chordata; class Mammalia; order Chiroptera; family Phyllostomidae; genus Trachops; species Trachops cirrhosus. The sequence continues at coordinate 102,074,321 of CM052539.1, read as the reverse complement.
TTTCCACTTTTTGGCAATGATGAATGATGCTGCTATGAATATTGGTGTATAAGTTTTTGTGTGGACATGTTTTCAGTTTTCCTGGGTACATACTTAGGAAGAGAATTGCTGGGTCATATGGTAAATCCATTTTTTTAAACCTTTTGAGGAACTAACAGACTGTTTTTCCAAAGTGGCTGTGCCATTTTACATTCCAACCAAGAGTGTATGTGAGTTTCCATCTCAACATCCTTGTCAGCACTCATTATTATTTGTCTTTTTTAATTTTAGTCATGTGATTGGGTGTGGTTTTGATTTGCATTTCTCTGATGGCTAATGATGTTGAATATCTTTCCATGTGCATATCGGTGATTTGTATACCTTCTTTGGAGAAATATTCATTTAAATCATTTTCCCATTTTAAAAAATGGGCTACTTAACTTTTTATTATTGAGTGGTAAGACTTCTTTATATTCTTTGGATACCAGTCCCTTATCTAATATATGATTTGCAAATATTTTATCCCCTACTGTGGGTTTTCTTTTCAGTTCTTGATGATGTCCTTTGAAGTAGAAAAGAATTTGATTTCCCTAATCAAAGATCACAAAGATTTACTCCTATGTTTTTTTCTAAGAGTTTTATAATTTTAGCTTTTACATGCCAGTCTGTGATCCACTTTTAGTTAATCTTTGTGTATGATATGGGACAGGGGTCCAATGTTATTTTTTTGTGTATAGATATTCAGTCTTCTCAGGACCATTTATTGAAAAGACTCATCGTTCCCAATTGAATTCTCTTGACATCCTTGTCAAAAACAACCAACCATAAATGTAGGGTTATTTCTGGACTCTCAATTACATTCCATTCAATTATCTATCCTGATGCCAGTACCACACTGTCTTGATTTCTATAGCTTTTTAGTGAGTTCTGATACAAGGAAGTGTGAATCCTCCAATTTTATTCTTCTTTTTCAGGATTGTTTTGGCTATTCTTATTTTGATATTTCCATATGAACTTTAGGATCAGCTTATCAATTTCTGCAAAAAAAGGCACCTGGGATTTTGAAACAGAATGTGTTGAATTTATAGATCAATTTTGGGAGTACTACTGTCTTAACTCTGTTGTCTTCCAATCTATGAACATGGATGTCTTTCCATTTATTTCAGTCTTCTTTAATTTCTTTCAGTGGTGTTTTATAGATTTCAATGTGTAAGTCATACTTCTTTTGTTAAATTTATTCTTAAGTATTTTATTCTTTTCACTTTTTGTAGATACAATTGTTCTCTTAATTTTATTTTTGAAATGTTTTTGCTAGTATAAAGTAATACAATTGATTTTTGTACATCGATTTTGTATCTTGAAACCTTGTTGAATTTATTAGTTGTGGTTTTTTGTGGGTATTCCTTAGTATTTTCCATATACAAGAATATGTTATCTATGAATAGAGACAGTTTTATTTCTTTTCGACTTTGATTACTTATATTTCATTTTCTTAATTAACTTTCCTGACCAGAATCTCCAGTACAATGCTGAATAGAAGAAGTGAGGGTAAATGTTCTTGTTTTGTTTCTGATCTTAAGGACAAAGCATTCAGTCTTTCATTGTTAAGTGTGATGTTAGCTGTGAGTTTATTGTAGATGGATTTTATCAGGATGAGAATGCTGTCTTCTATTGCTGGCTTGTTGAGTGTTTTTATCAAGAAAAAATTTAAGATTTTTGCTGAATGCTTTTTCTGAATCTATTGAAAAAATCATGCAGTCTTTGTCCTTTATTAATATGGTATGTCACACTCATTGATTTTTGTATATTAAACTGACCTCATGTACTCCTGAATATGTCACACTTGGTCATGGTATATAATCTTTTTTATATGTTGCTGGATTCTGGTTGCAGGTATTTTGTTGAGGATTTTTATCTCTATATTGTTAAAAGATATTGGCCTATAGCTTTTTCCTGTTGTGATATCTTTATCTGTTTTTTGTATTAGGATATTATTGATCTCATGGAATAAGTTGAAATGTATTCCCTTATCTTGTGATTTTTTTGGAAGAGTATGTGAAGGATTCGTGTTATTTCTTAAACTTTTGGTTTTATTTATTTTATCTGTTGTTTTCCTGTTCTCTATTTCATTTACTTCAACTGTAGTCTTTATTATTTCCTTCTTTATGCTTGCTTTGGGTTTAGTTTAATTTTCTTTTTCTAGAAACTTTAGGTATAAGTTTCGGTTATTGATGTGAGATCTTCTTTCTAATATAGGTATTTACAGCAGTAAATTTTCTTCTCAGTGCTGATTGAGCTGCATCCCATAAGTTTTGGTATGTTTTCATTTTCATTCATCTCAAAGTATTTTCTAATTTCCCTCAGGATAACTTATTTGTTCATTATTTAGAGTTGTGTTATTTAATTTTCACATATTTCCTAAATTTTATTCTGTCATTGAGTCCTAATTTCATTCCATTACAATAACCTTTGAAAGTGTGAAGTGCAAGCACTGAGGAGAATAGTGGTTCTCCAAGCAGCCACCCCAGACCATCTACATTGGCACCAACTGGGAGCTTGCTGGAAATGCAGATTTTCAGGCCACACCCAAGACTTACTGAATCAAAAATTTTGAGGGTAGACCTAACAATTTGTGTTTTAACAAGGCCTCCAGTTGATTTTTACCCACTCTCAAATTCAAGAACCACTGATGTAGAATGTTGGTCCTCAGGGGTGGTGAAGACCCTATGAGGATGGGGTGCTGTCTCCTCAAAGTCTTGAGTAGCAGGTGAGGAAAGCAGAGCTCCTGACTCCTTGCCTCATTCCAGTAAAACAGGCCTAATTACATGGACCTGGAGATTTAAATGTCCTCTTTTGAGTTGCCCTTTTCTTCAAAGGAAAGAAGAATGGGGTTACTTATTCTCTAGACTATTAAGCTTTTTCCACATATTTAAGAGTGGTTGGATGTCTTTGACAAATACAGCAGGCCACAGACTCTCTTCTGAGACACTAAGATAAGTTATCAATGAAATAACTTCAAGGAAATCCCTGCTTTATGTCTTGCTAAATTTCAGCATCTAAAATAGATCCTGGAAATGCATAAAGGGCCCATATATTTTACTTTTCTTCACCTCCTTTCATGGACTTATTTGTATAAGGCCCTTTGAGATCTGTCATATGCCTATTTTTCTAGTCTTGTATCCCTTTGTTTTTCAGCACAGGACTATTGCTTGTTGGTCTCAGCTTACTAACTCTTTGTGGTTTCTAAATTTTGTTCATTTTTCCACTTCTGGAGACTTTTCCTATGCTTAGGATGCATTTCTTTTCTTGGAGTGCCTAATGGGCTTCTGCTCATCCTTCAAGCTTTGGCTCAGACTTGAAACCCTTCTTAATTCTCCTACTCTCATTTCCATTTGTTCAATATTTCATTCATTCATGAAATATTTGTTGGGCTACAACTCTGCGCCAGATTCTCTTTTAGGCATTGGGGATGCAACAAGGAGTAAAATAAGCCCTACCCTCATGGAGCTTACATGCTAGTAGTAGAAAGAAATAGACAGTAAATAAACAGATCAATAAAATATGTAGTAGGTCACTGAATTGAATCCATTAATACGAAATACAAAACAGGCAAAATTAATCTATGCTGTTAGAAGTCAGGATAATGGTTGCCCTTGGAGCAGGAAGGGAATGGATAGTGGCTAGAAGAAAGCATGAGGAGATTCCAGAAGTGTTGGTAACATTCTCTTTTTTGATCTGGGTGCTGGTTCCATGGCTGTGTTCAGTTGGTGAAAATTAATTGAGCTGGACACTTACATGCACTTTTCTGTGGGTATATTATATTTCATTTTAAAGTAAAACATTTATATAATATATCAGATGGTAAAGTCATATAAAGAAAAATAATGCATGAAAGTCATATTGGAAAGAGGGGAGAAAGTCTTACTGAGTGGTTAAATTTTAACGAAGATTTGTAGGAAGTAAGGAAGCCAGGCTTTGAGGTGGGCAAAAGCTGGTGGATTTGAAGAACAGCAAGAAGGCCAGTGGTTGGAATAGAGAGAATGTGTGGGAGAATGTAAGAGATAATATCAGAAAGATAATAGGAGGCTGCATTGCATTGTGTTTATAGGGTTTGGCTTTTGTTCATACTATGCGAAGAGATGGAAAGCTAGTAGAGGGTTTTGAACAGAGGAATAAAATGATCTGACTTACATTTTAAAAGTATTTTTCTGGCTACTTTGAGAAAAGACCCAAGAGAGGCCAAGCGTGGGAACGGGGTGACCAGTTGGGAGATTGTTACAACAGTCCAGGTAAGAGAAGATGATGACTTGGTCCAAGGTGGTAGTAGTGCAAGTGGTGAGAAGAGACTGGGTTATGTATATATTTTTGAAGGTAGAGAAAATAGGATTTGCTGACAGATTAGATGATGATATGAAGGAAAGAGAGGGTCAATGATGGCTAAGGGTTTTGCCCTGAGCAACTGGAGGAATGGAGTCACCATTTATTCTAATTAGGAAGTCCTGGAGTTTGGTTTGGGATGTGTTAAGTTAGAGATGCCCATTTTAGGTACTTGAGGGGCAATGTAGAGTAGTTGGTTGGCTATGAAATTGGAGTTTAGGAGATAGGTCCAGGCTTAAAACATAAATATAGGAATTGTCAACCTGTAGATGGTGTTTTGAATTACGAGACTAAATGACTCACCAGGCAAGTAGTCATAGATGGAGAACAGAGGTTTAGGTACTGAGTTCTGCAACCCTCAACATTTGTAGGTCAGGGAGACAAAGAGAAACCAGGAAAGAAGAATGAGAAGGAGTAGATAGTGAAGTGGAAAGGAAACTAGAAAAGTGTCCTGACCTGGAAGCCAAATGAAGAAAACGTTTCAGGGAGGAAGTTGTGTGGTGACCTGTGTTAAAAACTGCTGATGGTTCAAGTAAGATAACTGAGAATAGGTCACATGAGGGGAGGAACATGAACCACTTTTGGAGTCTGAGAGTAGATCACTGGACAGTTAACACAGAGGACAGTTTGTTTCAAAGGGGAAGAATAAATGTGTATTAGCTTAGAAAGTTAGAGGGTCTTGGTTTCATTTTTTCTTTTTATTTAAATGGGAGAAATTATTAGTGTTTATATGTTGATAATGAACAAATGAAGAGCATAAAATTGATGATGTAGGAGGAAAGGGGAAAATTACTGAATAATATCTTTCAGAAGGCGGGGGGAGAATGCACAGGCAGAAGGATTTTCCTTGGGTAAGATCATGTAAAAGGGGGTTTACACAGAGTATGTGGGCACAGATGCAGAAAGGTGAGTAGTGTGGTAGGGGGCACTTGTGGAAATTCTTTTCTGCTTACTTCTAATTTTCTTAGTGAGACAAGAGGCAAGTTTATAGCTGAGTGTGAGGCTGGGGATGGTGGTATGGAAGATTTGAGGAGAAAGAATGAAAGAGTCACCTATGAGAGCAGGCAAGCATAAAGAAACATAACAGGCTTCCTGGGCAGTACTAAAGGCATTTTTTTTTAAACGAGTCACCCCTTACTTCTAAGGTCATGGCATGACTGCTTTTTTTTTGTATTTTATTTTTTTTTAATTTTATTTATTTATCTTTAGAGGCAAAAGGAAGGAGAGAGGGAGAGAAATATCAATGTGTGGTTGCTTCTCATGCATCCCCTGCTGGGAGCTGGCCTGCAACCCAGGCATGTGCCCTGACTGGGAATCAAACCTCGATCCTTTGGTTTGCAGACCCACACTCAATCCACTGAGCTAGACCAGCCAGGGCACTAAAGGTATTTTTGAGGTTTGTGGTCATGAACTTAAAGTAAGGACTCTTGGCATGATTGTGTGTTTTTCTTCAGTCACATGCAGCTGCTTGTGTGTGGACAGAGAATGGAGGGCTTTGCTATGCAAGTATGACAAAGGAAAACAGGTGCATGCTAGAAAGTGGTGAAAATAATCAATCATGGGATCTAAACTGGGTTAGGAAGGATGAAGGATGTGAAAGGAATGAAGGATAGTGAAAAAGTGGAAGGATTATTTGGTTTCAGGTCCTGATGGCAGCCAGATAATTTTTGGATTTAGGTACTAGAGATAGTGAGATGGAAGGATAGAAGATAGGGGCTGGAGAGTATGAGTGCATGAAATTGAAATAATGGACTGGTTGTAGTTATTGCTAATGACAAAATCTAAGTTCTAACCATTGGGAGGGTGGCTAAGGTAAAATGGGAAACAATATCCTTGGAAGAAAGGTCCAAGGGAAGTCAAGGGACCTATATGAGATAGTGACACCAAGAATTATGACAGAAGTAACATTGTATAGCTTGACAAGAGCCAGCAGCTAAAATCAATGGGGACAATAGATGTGGTGGGGACAATAGATGACTAACATAGAAGAGTAGTGGATGGAAACATTTATTGACATGGAATTGTAATATAGTGGCTTATAGAGATGGTGGGAGGGAGAGAAGTTGTAATGAGAAGGAATTACCTACCCCAAGAGTATGAAGAATGCTGGAAAGAAAACCAGCATCAGTTGAAAGGGCTGGAGAGGGAAGAAATGTCCTCAGAGGAAAGCTGGATTTCAGTCTGAACAAGAAGGAGAGAGAAATACTAACAGAAGAAGTCGAGAGTAGAAGGTGTTTGCTGATGATTGATAGCAAATTCCAGAGTGGGTTTCAGAAAGTTGGGAATGGACTGGAAATGGGATCAGAAAAGGGAGGGTACAGAGACATATGGGGCTTAGAGTCCATGGGGTGAAGGATGCACTGGGGTTCTAGGGCTTCTTGCAGTGTTAAATATGTGTAGGGGGAAAGCTGTGATAATATTAGATATGGTGGCCTCAAGGCACACCCTGATGGCAAAGTTATAAATGTTGTGGGGGGGCGTTGAGGGTGTCATCAGAAGCACACAGAGTTCTGAAGTCCTCTCTTCACTCTTTGTGATGGAGGTGTGAAGGCCAGGGTGGAGCAGACTTCTCTGGAGCACGTGGAACTCTGGGACTCTGTTTTGACTCTTGTGGGTGATGGCATGGAAGCTGGAGAAAGAGAAGCAAGACAGCCACATACAGGAGCTCAGTTTGTGCATATTACCGTTCAAAGGTGCTCAATTTACATAGGCTCCAATGTGACTGGCACTTCTGGGGAAGAAACACACTCTCCATTGCACCTCGAACACATTATATTTGCAGAATTATTGCATCGCTGAAATTCATTTTTATTCATCATGTCACAAGATTGAGAATCCCTCCCAAACAGGAACCATGTTGCCCTATTTCTCTCTTTTAGCGTCTGACTCTTGCAACAGGTGTTGTTAGCTCTTAATTCCTGAATTTTTTCATGGCCTCAGAGATGGAAAATAACTTAGAAACTTGAAATGGAAATGCAGGACCTCCTTATTTCTTTCCTCAGGATACATCGGAAGCATCCTCCTCCCTTCTCCCTTAATTGGTTCATGAGCTAACACGCAGACTCTGCAGTCTTGCCTTGGCCTGGGCTGAGTTCCTTCCAGAGTACACTGGAATGGGTGGCATTTGCTGGCTGAGGGCAAAGGCTTCACTCACCTGTGTCTAAGCCCCATAAACCCCGCAGGTAAAGTAGGGCTGTTCCAAGGCCCCGGGCCCATTTTGTTTCTGTTTCCCTTCTCTCTCCAGAATTTGATGGGAAATATCCCATTCATGTCTCTTTTTTTAGCTTCTGTAATTGTTCCCCACACACTGTTACTGTTGAATCAATGACTGAATCAACCAGGACTGTGCCTTACAGACAAAGGAGAGCTGCTGGAGGCAAATGAGCTGCCTGAAAGCCCCTGCTTTTCAGGGGAACAGAGGGCATTCATTTTTCATATCTCTCCTTTTCTGTGTAACTTTCAGAAATACACTGCCACTGAAAGCAGGGTTTGTCTCTGATACGAAACTCCTCCAGCCTGCCTTCTTTTCTTTCTTTTTTCTTTTCTTTCCTTTTCTTTTCTTTTCTTCCTCTCTCCCTCCCTCCCTCCCTCTTGCAAGGAGAAAGTATCCTCCTCTAACTGACTACTTTTAAGAGATTTGAATCACATCTGCCCAAGAACCAAACAGTCTTGCCTGGAGCTCCTGGTTTTCTCTTATGGATAATATTCTTTTTTCCTTCTAGGCACCTTTCTGCCATAAGCAGAAAAAAAGTAAGGGGTTAGCAGGACCAGTGTGTTGGATGTTTCCCAATTTTGTCTGTCTTAGGTCTTATATGGAAGTCTTGTTTCTTTCTCTTTAATTCTGTTTTATTTGTAAGATATACTTTCATTTGACCTATGCCTCTCACACATTAAGTTCTGTAAAGAAACTTTAAAAATCTTCACTGCAAAATAAAATAGTTAAAAGCCTTTTGAACGATCTATTTTGTGTATATTTTATTGATATGGTACTTCAGTGACAACTTGTTGGAAAGTTCAGGGCAGCGTAGGTTCTGCCTACTCTAAGCCAGATTTTTTGGGTTTTGGTGATGATGTTACATAGGCACTGTGCTGATACAGAGAACCTGAGAAAGAGACATCTGTAAAAATTATTGTGGAATTATATTTGTATAAAGCCTACTCTGGGCATTACTGGACAAAGGCTATGAACATTTTGGAAATATACAAAGATGGTCAGATTAACTCTTAAACTTTTCTGATTTACCCAGTTGATTTCAAGGTCTTTATTATTCCTAAACCCCACCTTCTAAATTTTTCCTGTCGCTATGCCTTTTTATACAGATTTTGCTCCTTTGTTCCTTTTGGAAATGGGGACAGGACAATGCCTTTCTTGGTGGCTGGGCCTTGTAGGAATCAAGCTTAGGTTTTGGAGAGAGGAGAAAAGGCATGTAAGAGAAAAGATAGATAACTGCTCAGGAACCAGAGACTTTTCAATTGGCTCAAAACCAAAGTTTTTTGAATCACTGGAGTTGGGTGATAAAATAATTTCCATGGAGGTAAGACATATATCTGCTTCTGAAACTTCCACATGGGATGTCACAGGAAGAAGGCACACCAGGAGATTTGTACAATTGTACAGATTTGACACTTGCATTTCCAAGGTAAGTTTTTCAGCAGGCCAAACCTTTGAGGTGTGTGCTGGAGGTCCCTGGAGGCCCCTGGAGGCCCCAGGCTGGCTGTCGTTACTTCTGGATGTGTCATGTCCAGGAGCCCACGTTGGACTAGGGGTTGCATTTCAGGGAACTGCAAAGGGCTACCCTGAACTGCACTCATATATCTACTTAAAAGAAACCAAAGCAAGACCTGCATACAGTTATTAGAACTAAATGAAAGAACTTACGACTTACTTTTATGTGGTCAGCAACTGCATAACAGAGAACACTAACCGGGAATTAATGGTTCACATTGGTGTGATCTTTATTTTTCAATTACAGTTGACATTCATTATTATTTTATATTAGTTTCAGGTGTATGGCATAGTGGTTAGATAGTTATATAATTTACAAAAGGATCCCCCTGATAATTCTAGTACCCACCTGGCATCATACATTGTTATTACAATATTATTGATTATATTTCCTATGCTGTACTTTACATCCCTGTGACTATTTTGTAACTACCAATTTGTACTTCCTAATCCCTTCACCTTTTTCACACAGCCCTCCAACACCCCTCCCATCTGGCAACCCTCAGTTTGTTCCCTGAATCTATGAATCTGTTTCTGTTTTGTTCATTTATTTTGTTCTTTAAATTCCACATCTAAGTGAAATTATATGGTATTTGTTCTCTCTGTGACTTATTTCACTTAACTATAATACCCTCTAGGTCCATCCATGTTTTTGCAAATGGTAAGATATCATCCTTTTTATGACTGAGTAGTATTCCATTGTGTATATATGTCACATCTCCTTTATTCACTTATCTATTGGTGAGCACTTGGGTTGCTCCCATATCTTGGCTATTGTGAATAATGCTGCAGTGAACATGGGGTGGATGTGATGACCTTCAAAATAAAGGGAAATGCTGTGGCCAAGTAGAATGAGTATGAGAGGGACCCAGGTCTGAATCCTGACTCTGTTCCTTGCTAGTTGTGTGGCTTTAGATAAGTTCCTTAAACTTTATGAACTCTATATTCCTTATATGTAAAATATCTTTTTGCAGGGTTATAGAACTACTACAAACCGATAAGCAAAAGACCAACAACCAAAAAAAAAATGAGGAAAGGGAATGAAATAAAAGGATAAGAACCAATAATTCATGGAAAGGTGCTCAATCTCAAAGGAATAATAAAATTAATTAATTAATTTAAATAAATAAATAGATAAGCAAGCAATGAGTTATCATTTTTCCTCTATCAGAGGCCCAGAAGTTTTAAGACACAGTGCTTGCAAAAATGTAGTAGGGAAGTAGACATGCTGAGTTTATTTCATTTTGGTGTGAATGTAACTGGGTGCGACCTCTTTGAAGAACAATGGGCAATTATAAGCAAATTTATAAATGTACACATTATCTAAGAGAAGAACTTTTTCACTGTATTTTCTTTGATACATTTTGGATATTTTTTGCCATGTGCATATATTACTTTTTCAATATGAAATTAATGTGAAATAATTTGAAAAAAATTAACTCCTATTGACAGGAAGACTCTCTCATTCCAGCAGCAAAATGATGCTTCCTGTGTTTCATCACGGAACAGCCCTCAGCATCAGCAGCCCAGGGTTTGCTCTCTACATGTCCCACGTGCATCCAGATTTACTCCAGGGCTCTGGGTGGATCTTAGATCCATCTACTCATTCACATTCTTTTTATTTCCCTCTCCGTCCTTCTCCTTATTACAGAAAATAATTCAGTAGGGACTTATGGAAACAACACAGATGCTCCAAAGCTAAAGCTAATTAATGTTATCTGTACTAATTTGCACAGTTCTTAATATTACATTTTGATTATAGAAAACTTACCTTCTGGGGTGCTCAGTCTAGTCAACCACACCAGCCAGGGCTTTGTGGTTATTTTAAATGGTGTCCCAGAGAAGCAAAGTGGCATCTTATGGCGGGTATCCTAAACCCACGTCCTTATCTAAACGACCAGGTTCTTTGTGTGAACAGGGAGGGCAAACTGGAAAATGCCTACGCAGTAACTCAGAAAAACTAGTTGTTTCTCCGGTGCCCAGGGACAAGAACTGCACAGCCATCTGGAAGCCTTTCACGCCGGGCTGGAGAAGGACCCGTGTTCCGTGTTTCCCTCCGACTAAGACCTTTTCATAAACCTCTCCAGGCACTCCATTCCCACAGGCAAGTCCCTGTTCTGGGAAAACATCCAGTTCCTTGTTACCAGCCCTGCAGAGAACATCCGTCGCTTTGCGCCTGTGAGCCACATTCTGTTCCGCAGAGTTGGAGATCTGCTGAGCTCGTGTCGACAGGAAAACGCCTCCGGACTCCATTACCAGTCCTGCCCTACATCAACTGATTGCGAAAACGATGCTGTGGATTCTTTCTGGACAAGACTTCCATGCAGTACGCAAAAGACAGTTCTGGCGTGCTCCACGGCATGCTGAATGGTTCGGAGCCCACAGGAACCTATCCCATAAAAGTTTTTTTTTCCCCCCCAGATTCTGAAGTTCCCTATTTCCAGAAGGATAAAATCACACTCATTGAGATCTGGGTTATGCATGATATCGGGGGACCCAACCTGGAATCCTGTGGAGAAGACGGTGTGAAAATCCTGGAGGAGAGACGGAAGGAAATGGGTTTTCGGTACAGTTGTATTAGTGATCACCTGCCAGTGAAGCTCTTAAAGTGCGTGGACCACCCCACTCATCCTGACTGTGCGTTAAAGCGCTTTGATTTCTGAGTCACCCACTTCAAAGAGGCGTCTGTGTCCACCACAGGTATCCGCACGACATTGCCAGCCACTGACTGAAGAGCCAGCACCCAACCCCATTTTGAGTCCCGTGTTTACCCAATAAAGAGTGAGCCCCTGAAACCCTAAACCCCAACCCATCATGACCCCAGTCAAAGCAGAACCCCTGACGTGTGTGTTCTCTACTCATAACCCATGACCTTGCTGCGTGGCCCCAGGTGTGCCGCCTAATTTTCAGGTCCAGAAAGCAATAAACATCTTTTTTCGAGAAAAAAAAAAGAAGAAAAGAAAAGGAAAGAAAACTTACCTTCTGAATTATGCTTCTTTCAAACTATGTTAACTTCCTGAACACACACATAGTGTAATAGCAGGAAAAGTGCTCCCAGAGCATGGTTTGGGAGAGGCCATCCAATATTTAAAAGTGGCTGTGGACAAGGTACCCTTCAAATTGGGTTTGAGATTTCCTTCTGAGAATGAAGTGTGAACAGGGCAGGAAAACTGGAAAATGCCTAGGTGACATTCAAAAATTTGAATAATCAAACTGTGATGAATGAGATTGGTAATCTTTAACAATAACATAGCCAGAGAAGGTCTCTTACTATTTAATTAGCAATGGAGTAATACCCCAAATCCAATCAAGGTGAGCTGGCTATAATTTTAGAAAACAAGACTTCTACACATGTGACTAAATATTAAAAAGCATAAACCTCACTGACCATAAGGGCTCTTTTGGAAGACAGTATTATTGGGGGTGGGAAGTGCATGGTGGTTATAGTAATCACTGGGACAGGGGAGTGGAAAGCAAGTGTTGGTCATATGTCTCCAAGATGGAGCAGAATATATGGTCTTAACCAGCCAACATTCAGTCCACATGAACATACTTACACCTATGGATAATATGTGTGTATCAGGTAAAAGCCATTAAGGTTATCCAGCCAGACCCTAGTGCACTCCCTGTGCCACCTGCCCTGGTTTATTTGGCTTCTCATACAGGTTTACCTGCAGGCAGCCTTACTTGATGCCATTCCTCCAGTCTCGTAACACCTATGGGGCCTTTAGGAGTCATTTAGTTTAACCTCTTCTCAATACACCCTGACTTCTTTTATTTTTTTTTCAATTTTATTTATTTTTAGGGAGAGGGAAAAGTAGGGAGACAGAGAAGGAAACATCAATGTGTGGTTGCCTCTTGTGCACCACCTACTGGGGACCTGGCTCGAAACCCAGGCATGTGCCCTGACTGGGAATTGAACCAGTGATGCTTTGATTCACAGGTCAGCATTCAATCCACTGAGCCACACCAACCAGGGCACACCCTGACTTCTTATCACTTCCCACCTCAGGCCCACCATCCATCATTTTTTAAAATTATATTTTATTGTTTATGCTATTACAGTTGTCCCACTTTTATCCCTTTGCCCCCTCTACCCAGCCCACCCTCACTCTCATGCAATCCCCACACCGTTGTCCATGTCCATGGGTCATACATATATGTTCTTTGGCTACTCTATTACCTGTACTGTACTTTACATATCCACAACTATTCTGTAACTACCATTTGTACTTCTTAATTCCTCCACAACTTTCACCCATCGCCCCAAACCCTTCCCATCAGGAAACTGTCAAAATATTCTTTATGTCTATGATTCTGTTTTGCTTGTTTTTTATTTTGTTTTTTGATCCAGTTGTTGATAGATATAATTTATTGCCATTTTATTATTAATATTGTTGATCTTCTTAATTGATCCCCTTTAACATTTCATATCATATTGGCTTGGTGGTGATGAACTCCTTTAACTTTTTCTTGTATGGGAAACTTTTTATCTGTCCTTCCAGTCTAAATGATAGCTTTGCTGGAAAGAGTAATCCTGGTTGTAGGTCCTTGTTTTTATCATTTTAAATATTTCTTGCCAATCCTTTCTACTATGTAAAGTTTCTGTTGAGAAATCAGCTGACAGTCCCTTGTAGCCTTGTAGGTAACTAACCTTTTCTCCTGCTGCTTTTAAGATTTTCTCTTTGTCATTAAACTTTGGCATTTTTATTATGGTGTGTCTTGGAGTGGGCCTCTTTGGGTTCATCGTGTTTGAGACTCTCTATTCTTCATAGACTTGTATATTTATTTCTTTCACCAAGTTAGGGAAGTTTTCAGTCATTTTTTTCAAATAGGTTTCCAATTTATTGTTCTCTCTCTTCTCCTTCTAGCACCCCCATGATGTGAATGTTGGTACACTTGAAGTTGTTCCAGACGCTCCCTACACAGTCCTCATTTTTTAAATTTTTTTCTTCTTGTTGTTCTGATTGGTTGTTTTTTGCTTCCTTATAATCCAAATTGCTGATATGACTCTCAGCTTCATTTGCTCTAGTGTTGATTCCCTGTAAATTGTTCTTTATTTCAGTTAGTGTGTCCTTAGTTTCTGACTGGATTTTTTTTTTATGCTTTTGAGGACCTCACTAGCATCCTTATAACCACTGTTTTGAACTCATCTAGTAGATTGCTTGTAGTTCTTTTTCTGGAGTTTGTTCTGTTCTTTCATTTTGGCCATGTTTCTTTGTCTCCTTGTTTTGGCAGCCTCCCTGTGTTTGTTTCTATGTGTTAGGTAGAGCTGCTATATCTCTCAGGCTTGGTAGAGTGGCCTAATGTAGTAGTTGTCCTGTAGAGTCCAGTGGCACAGCCTCCCCTACCACCTAAGCTGGTACCCAAGGTGCACCCACTGTGTGGGCTGTGTACAACATCCTGTTGTAGTTGAGCCTTGACTGCTGTTGGCACATCCAAGGTCAGCCTCTACTTGTGCTCTTTCCAGGGTCACACAGCATAAGCTACAAAGAGATCTGCAGATGGCTGCTACTTTTGCTGGGCTTGGACATGCCTCAGCTAGTCCAAGAAGTAAACCAAGGCTCGCTGCTGCTAGTGCCATGGTAGGGCAATTTAGGGAGAACTACAGGGCTTGCTGAAGCCAGATGCTGCTTGTTGGAGAGAATTTAGGAAAATCTGAAGCATGGGCCAAAACAAGTTGTTTGTATAGAAAAGTCACTGGAAATAGCTTGGGCAGGCCCAGAAGTTGAGTGGGGCTGGGCATCAGGGAATCACCTGGGTAGGACAAACAGCACGAGCTAGGTTGATGGATATTGTGCCCACCTGTGGGCTCTGGCTCTGTGGGAGGAGGGCTCAGAAAAGGAACAATGGCCTCTGCCAGCACTTCTGTCTGGGAGAAAGCTGCCCCACAGGTCTTCCTCTGATGTTGGACAATTCACTTCTTCCCCATATGTCTCTAATGCCTTTCAGTTACCCCCATGTATAGCTCAGAGGGAGTCCAAGTAAGTCTGTGTGCTGGCCCTTTAAGAGGAACTGCCTGGGACTCCAGTAGTTTCTTTCTTCCACAGCCTCAATCTCTGATTTTTACAACCAGAAGTTATGGGAACTTATCTTCCTGGCACCGAAACCCTGGGCTGTGGACCCTAGTGTGGAACTGGGAGCCTTCATTCCTGAGATATCCTTCCTGATTTTCATCTGCCGCACGTGGGTGTGGGACCAGCTTGTTCCACGTCTCTGTCTCTACCTTTAATGCCATAGTTGTAGGACTTCCATTCAGCTTGATTTTTGATGGTTCTGAATGATGGTTGTTCCATGGTTAGTTGTAATTTTGATGTCACTGTGCAAGGAGGAGAGCTGTGTTTACCTACATCGCCATCTTGACTCGAAGTCTGTCATTCTTTTGAATAAACTTGTCTATCCCTGAGTAAATTTTCTCTCCCAGCGGCACTTCCAAGGTTTTATTAGGAGAAACTCTTCAGGTCTCTTTTAAGGCTCCTGAATACTAAACACACTTTTACGTGGTAAATATGTTCTCATAAGATTATTTAGGGGGAGGGGAGGAAACCAATACAACTGTTATTTTAACTTCTTTATTTATCAATAGTATCCAAAAAAATTAGTAGGAGTTACAAAAACAAGTTAAATGCAGTATGGAAGCCAACTACATACAAATACATTTCACAAACGCATAGGCAACAAAACCTGTTCAAATTGCTTCTTGAGATTTGGCTATTTTAAAACATATGTGTAAAGACATTCAAACTGGTTCACATGGACTTATTAGCAGGTGGAGGAGCCCTGCTTTCCCAAAACAGTGAAGTCCAGTGTCATGGCGTGTGAGGTTTTCATGGACACTGGATCTTATCAGGTGCTGTAATTAATATATGGTTTTATAAAACTGTATGCACACAGAGAAAGCCCAAGGAAGCTTGCAGCCTAAGCCCTGTGCTTTTAGAGAGCTGGGGGAACTGAACCCTACTTAATCCTGCTTATTTGCTCCATGCAAGACTCCACAAATTTGGCTATTTAGCAGCTTTCCATGAATGCTCATCAGATCCTATGATTCTATGGTGCAGACAAGAGCTTCCCTATTTACAGGAGGAATACAGATTTGCTCTTGGGAATTCGTTGTTGCAGAGCAGGGTAAGTCTTGGGTGGCAAACACTGTCCCAAATAACTTGTGAGGAGACACTCTTGCTTCAAACAAACTGGTAGTCCTGCTCTCCCTCCCTTAGGGTCCAAGTGCTGGCAAACTCGATGAAGGTGTGTTGCTGGGAGTTCCCAAGGCA
Source organism: Trachops cirrhosus (assembly GCA_028533065.1). Taxonomy (NCBI): domain Eukaryota; kingdom Metazoa; phylum Chordata; class Mammalia; order Chiroptera; family Phyllostomidae; genus Trachops; species Trachops cirrhosus. Next base: position 102,057,968 of record CM052539.1, on the reverse strand, counting down.
CTTGGACAGGGAGGTGCATTCCAGACTGCACAAGTGGGGTTTGAAGGGAGCTTTTAAGTGTGATGATAGATAAAAGCTTAGAATTCTAAACAAAGTGGGATGTTCTCCTTGCAAAAGAAACAAGGAAACTTATTTAGAAGAAATTCCATTTTCAGTACAACTTTCAATCCACATATTTTCCCTCTGGTGGTCTATAATCTACTTTTTGAAAATCAGATCTTATGTCAAGTGTTTAATCTTTGTTATTCCAAATGCATCTTAAATATGGTACTGAGTAGGGTTAATAACTACACAGACCAAAAGACAGGAAAGACTGACTTCTCATCTATCACAATTTTAAGGTTAAATTTCTACTCCCCTCCTCTTGAAATGTGAAACCTCCCTTTGGTTCTCATTTCTAAATGGAAAGCCATTTCTGTTTCCAAGAAGGTTAAAGAGGAAATGCAAAAGTGAAGACAAGTGGCGTGGTTCCCTTCCCCACTCTTTTCCAGGGCTTTACCTGAGAGGGCTCTGCATCACAGCACACCCGGGGGGACATTCAGACTGAGGTCAAATTTGGTCATCTTATTTTGGCTATCTAAATCTTCTTGTTCTAACAAATACTCATTTATCCTAAGGAGGAAAGGAAAATCATAGGAACTTGTCTCCTATGGATCAATGATCATAGACTTTATGAAATCGAAAGGTTAATGCATTCCTGCCTGCTCATGGAGGAAGCTGAGGCCCGGAAATAGGAAGAGACAGAGCCAAAGTCACTCTCCTAGTCAGTGGTGGACCAATGAGCATGTTGATAGGCTGGGATACCTAAGCCTCGCTTAGCTACACTTGTCTCCGTCCTTGAAATACTGATTTGACTGAACTTAGAATAACTGAAAACAAATTAGCTTTTAGATCTTGAAACCTTTGTATGGAGACGCTTCTCTTCCCCTGGCTCCTGTCTGAGGCACCCACGGCACCTCCAGCAGACCACTGACCTGCTGGAAGCCAGGGGGACGAACTCTGGGCTACAGCTAGTGTGTGGCAGGGCAGGAAGTCAGGGTGACAGCAGTCCCTGCACCTGGAAGAACCCCTAGTTCCCCTACCTCTGAAATGGTAGGACTATGGAAAAATAATTACAAAAGCTTAATTTCTAGTCAAGAAAATAAAATATTAAAAAAACAACAATAATATAATGATAATAATAAAAAAAATGAAGTCAACTTGCCAAAAAAAGTTTTACAGAAAAATAGCACCTTTGGTAAAAACTATCTTTTAAAATTTGGGTATATCTCTAAGGGGCTGAGAGTACACAAGTATCTGCATCACTTGGGTGTACCTTCCCAGAAACTCCATCAAGTCTGAGGGACACTGAGTAACTAGGCAGGACAGCTGTCTATCTACAGGTAGTGGTTGGGGCCATGAGGAAAGGCAAAGATGCTGGTCTCTGTTATGCTGATGGCAACCAAAAGAACTGGAAGCGGAATGCTTCTTCTCCACTGAGATCCCCAAAGCCCTCCTCTAAGTACCATCTGCTAAGTTCTCTCTGGCACTGCTTGCCTTCCCTGCATTGTGTTAGACTCAGAAGTGGTTCAGATCTGGGTCTGCTCCTCTTGCTACCCTGATGCAGTTTCCTTACTTGCCTCCAGCCCCAAAGCCCCATTTATACAGTTTCTCTCAAATCACTCCTAGAAATGGAGGTTATGGCCTTTCCCCTCCTCGCCAGCCACCTCATTTCCTTTATTGCAAAACAAATAGACAAAATAAAACTTGTTGCTATACAAGCAAATACTGGTGATTTGGCGATTGTAGCAGACTTGTGTATACTGGATTCAGCGCTGAAGTGGAGGAGAAGGTGCCCATCTCTGGACACCGTTCCCAGATGCCTCCTCACTAGATCTCTTTGGTGCTCACTCTCTTGGCCTTTTCGGCTGTTTCCTTCAAGAAGCAAGAGAAAATAAGTGTTATGAACTATTTTTTAAAATCACTGGCATTTATCTAGACCTCAAGACTTTATCTAGCATTGATAGACACATGCTTATGCTGAATTTAATTCTGTTTACTAGTCCATCTCCTCTGTGGATGGTACACAACTTCAGGGCAAGGATCGTGTCTTATCATGACATGGTCGTCTAGGGGCTGTCACTGGATTAAGAGCCGACCGCATTGGGATTCCTATGAAACAATCAGGTCAGGCATGATTAGCTCCACTTTCAAGATGAAGAGAAGGACACAAAACAGAAGTGATATAAGATGTCCTGAGTCCAAGTACAGAGAAGTGTTAAGAGCAACAGGCTCTGGCGGCACAATGCTGAAACTTCAATCATGGCTGCACTGCATTCCGGGGGATTTGGGGCATACTATGAAACCTTCTATGCCTCAGTGTCTTTAACCACAAAATGAGGGTAATAAGGTACCATCTCTTATAACTGTGATACATCTCTCCAAAAAATACATTCTTCTTTTTTAAAAAAATATTTTATTTTTAGAGAGAGGGGAAGGGAAGGAGAGAGTGAGAGACACATCAATGCATGGTTGCCCCCGTGTGCCCCCCACTGGGGATCTGGCCTGCAACCCAGGCAGGTGCCCTGACTGGGAATTGAACCGGTGACCCTTGGTTTGCAGGCTGGCACTCAGTCCACTGAGCCACACCAGCCAGGGCAGAGGACCTTCTTCTTAAAGCCAATAAGCACATGAGGAGATATTCGACAACAATCATTAAGGAAATATAAATCAAAACTGCAATGAGATGCCAGTACATTAGGATAGCTAAAATTAAAAAAATAATGAAAAATGTTGCCAAGTTTGTGGAGAAATTGAAACACGGCTGGTGAAGATGTAAAATGGTATAGTCACTTTGGAAAACAGGCTGGCATTTCTTCAAAAGATAAACAGAGTTACCAAATGACCCAGCAATTCCACTCCTAAATATGTACCCAAGAGAAACAAAAACACGAAACCTTGTACAAGAATGTTCATAACATCATTATTCATCATAGCCCCAAAGTAGGAGGCTAAATATCCACCAACTGATGAATGGATATATACTATATGGTATATCCATACTATGGAATGTAGTTTAAACTTAGAATAAAGCAGGTAAGTCAACTGTAATTGAAAAAATTTAAATTGAAAAAAATTTAAATTAAAAAAAAAGGAATGAAGCACCAATTCATGCTACAACAAGGATAAACCTTGAAAACATTATACTAAATGAAAAGAGGAAGACAGAAACACTACATATTGAATAATTCCATTTATATATGTTCAGAACAAGCAAATCTGAAGAGGTAAAAAGTAGATTAGTGGTTGCCAGGAACAGTGAATATAGTGACTTCTAATGGGTATGAAGTTTCTTTTGGAGATGATGAAAATGTTCTTGTGGCTGACAACCTTGTGACTATACTAAAAACCACTGGACTGTACATTTCATTATCTTCTTAATCTTTTTTAAAATTATATTTTATGATTATGCTATTACAGTTGTTCCAGTTTTCCCCCCTTTGTCCCCCTTCACCCAGCACCCAGCACTCCCTCGGGTAATTCCCACACCACTGTTCATGTCCATGGGTCATGTGTATAAGTTCTTTGGCGACTCCATTCCCTACACTGTACTTTACATCCCCATGGCTATTCTGTAACTACCTATTTGTACTTCTTAATCCCCTCACCTCTTCACCCATTCTCCTAAAACTCCCTCCCATTTGGCAACTATCAAAACTTTCTCTATATCCATGATTCTGTCTTCTTGTTTGCTTAATTTGTTTTTTAGATTGAACTGTTGACAAGTATGCATTTAATAGTTCATAGCTTTGATATTCTTTTCTGAAATAAAGTCCCTTTAACGTTTCATGTAATGGTTTGGCGATGATGAATCCTTTTTAAAGATTTATTTATTTTTAGCGAAAGGGAAGGGGAGGAAGAAAGAGAGGGAGAGAAACATCAATGTGTGTTTACCTCCCAAGTGCCTCCCATGGGGGATCTAGTCCACAACCCAGGCATGTGCCCCGATTAGGAATCAAACCAGCAACCCTTTGGATCGTAGGCCAGCACTCAATCCACTGAGCCAAACCAACCAGGGTTGTAACTGCTTTTCTCTTGCTGCTTTTAAGATTCTCTTTAACTTTTGGCATTTTAATTATGATGAGTCTTGGAGTGCACTTCTTTGTACCCATCTTGTTTGGGACTGTCTATGCTTCCTGGATTTGCATGTCTGTTTCCCTCACTAAATCAGGGAGGTTTTCTTTCATTATTTTTTCAAATAGATTTTCGGTTTCTTGCTCTCTCTTCTCCTTCTGGCACTCTTATGATGTGAATATTGGAATGCTTAAAGTTGTCCCAGAGGCTGCTTACAGTATCATCATATTTTTGGATTCTGTTTCCTTCTTGTTGTTCTGATTGGTTGTTTTTTGGTTTCTAACGTTCCAAATCACTGATTTGATTCTCAGCTTCATCCACTGTACTATTGTTTCCCTAAATTGTTCTTTCTTTCAATTAGTGAATCCTTCATTTCTGAAGGATCTTTTTTATGCTGTTGAGGTCCTCACCAGTGTTTTTGAAGTCTATATATGATATATTGCTTATCTCCATTTTGTTTAGTTCTTTTTCTGGAGTTTTGATCTGTTCTTTCATTTGGGCCATGTTTCTTTGTCTCCTCATTTTGGCAACCTCCCTATGTTTGTTTCTGTGTATTAGGTAGAGCTGCTATGACTCCCTGCCTTGGTAGCATGGCCTAATGTACTAGGTGTCCTTTGGGTTCCTATAACACAGACTCCCCTATCACCTGAGCTGGGTACTCAAGGTGTGCTCTTCGTGTGGGCTGAGTACACCCTCCTCTTGTAGTTGGGCCTTGATTGCTGTTGAAAACTGATGGGAGGGATTTACGCAGGTTCATCAGTTGCAAGGATTGGTGTGAACACTGACCACTAACCTCCACTCAGCATGGAGGATCAGCTGTGCAGGGGCAGGGTGGTGGTGCTCTGATGTGGTTCTGTAGCTGTCCACTGGGTGCGCAGGCTGTAGGGTTTCCCAGGTGGTGCAGACCAAGGTCAGCTCCTACCTGTGTTTTGCCAGAGACCACCCTGCCTGAGCTATAGAGCAATCTGAGATGGCTGCTACTTGTGCTGGGCTAGGAGGTTACCAGGTGAAGCCAAGCGGCAAATCTACACTGGCAGCTGCTAGTGTCAGGCCTGGGGCCACTTTGCAAGAGGTACGAGGTAAGAGGGTTGGGGGCTCACTGAAGCCCAGCTGTTGCTTGTTTGAAAGGATTTAAGAAGTTGTGAAGCATGAGCCAAGACCAGGCATTCATACAGAAAAGCTTCTGTTAACCGCTGTAAGTTGCATGGGATGGAGTCTCAGGGGATTTCCAGAGCTGGGGTGGGGGCGGGGGGCAAACAGTGTTAGCCAGGTTGATGGAGTCTCAGATATGGCACCCACCTGCTGGCTCTGTGGCTGTGCCCATCTTTCTGTCTGGGAGAGAGCTGTCTCCCAGCTCTCACCTTGATGCCAGCCACTTCAATTCCTCCCTGTATGCCACAGGTGCCTTTCAAGCTGCTACTCCAGTGTTTTAGCTCAGAGGGAGTGAGTCTGAGTAAGTTTGTGTGTGGGTTCCTTCAGACGAACTGCTTGGGACTCTAGAAGTTTCTTCTACCAACTCAATCCCTGTTGGTTTGCAGCCAGAAGTTGTGAGGACTTATCTTCCTGGCACTGGAACCCTGGGCTTAGAGGCCTGATGTGGGCTTGCACTCCTCATTCCCAAGATATCCCTTTTGAATTTTTATCCACCATACATGGGTGAGGGACCAGCCAGCCTGTCCAAGTCTGTGCCCCTCCTACCTGTCTGGATGGATGTGGTTTCTTTAATTCCATAGTTGTCAGACTTCCACTGAACTTGATTTCTGATGGTTCTGAGTGATGGTTTTTCTATAATTTAGTAGTAATTTTGATGTGGTTATGCAAGGAGGTGAGCTGTATTTACCAATGCACCATATTGACTAGAAGTCTCCTTGTAACAGGGTGCAGCCAGGAGGCCCTCAATGAGGGATTTGTAATGGGGTCCATAACTCAGGGTGTTCAGGAAATATTAAAAAAAAATAAAGGATGTCCTCACCCTCACAAGTCTGAATTGGGGGATGGGACAAATGGAGCAGGGCCATTGAGAGTTGTTCTGCATAGAAACAGTTTTGCAAATAACCTCAGGCATGGTCATTTAACATATCTATAACTTTTAACTGGTTTCATGGATATGTTAAATAGCTGTGGCCTTGCTCTGAGCCAGGGAGATGGGAATGACTTCAATCCATGATGTAACTGGGAGGCAACTCCCCCTGGTTACAGCACCTGTGTAAGAGTTTGGAGATGACTGGCTCCATACCACAGGGCCATGCCTGCCCGGACTTATTATGGCAGCCCAAAAAAGCTGGAAAAATACAGGAATGCTGGCAGGTGTAGCCGACTGTGGGAGGAATTGGAAATGGGGATGCAGAGGAAAATTGGTGCTGGGATTTAAACTCAGATGCAGCAGCCATGCAAGGGGACGGGATCACATGGCTTTGGTGAAAGGGAGGAGACGATGGGGCTTTGGTGAGAGGGGAACCCATGCAGCTTTGGCAAGAAGGGAGAACCATGTGGCTTTGGGTCTCCCTTTGCCATGCAGCTTAGGAAGCTGGAAAGCAAGATGTAACAGCAATGTAGAGCTCTCTCTTAGCAGTTTGGAAGAATGCAGGAGAGACACTGCAGAAAGGGGGAAAAGGACTCTTGCTGGTGGGCCAGGAGAAGGTGCCACATGGGTCTGGATTAAGAACTGGAGATTGGGGTGGCAACACAGCTGATGGTGCTGGGAACCGAAGGAGGCCTGCCAGCTGAGCATGGATTACTGGGAAAAATCAGGGACTACCTGAGCCACGGACTTCTATTCCTTTTCCTGAGATACGGTACCCCAGACTGGGCAAAGGGGGGAAGGAAGGACTGTGTGTGTTTTTGGGTGTTTTTAGGGACTTTGGGATTTTAATAAAGATATTAAGTCATTACTCTTAAGTCTGTATAACTTTTTGAATAAATAATTCCTTTCCTTTTCACCAATCTCTGACATTGAGAGCGATAATTCCCTGGCAGCAGGCAAGGTGAACCTAGTATGGGGGACCCCAGCAAGAAGGGGTGGGTCCATTCAGTAATAGTATTTTGTCCTCCCCATGGGTCCGTTCAGTAACACCCTGTTAGTCTGAACTGTACATTTTACAGATGTAAATTTTATATTTGAATTATATTTCAACAAAAAAATTAAATAGGGAAGAAAATGACAAAAGTGACTGGCATCTGGCAGACATCGTTGGTGCCCCAGCCATAGCCCCTTGTCTTTATTTTCAGTTCACTGAACTGGCTTCTTATTGCCAGCACCTGCCTCTCTTTCTCTGGCAGCAAGAGCCTGCTCTGCTCACACGTGTTGGCAGCACAGAAATGCCAGGTAATGGATGTTTGCTTATGGCAGCCCTCACTAGGGGCTGACAGGAATTCACGTAGGAATTCCTTCAGGCATGGTAACTGTTCCCAGAGTTCCACACCAGAACTAAGCTCCACTTGCCTGCAGTGATAAACCTCCCGGGCACACTCTATTGCTTCCTTCCCTTCCTGAGCTCAGTTCCCAACTCCCCTCCTGGTGTTTCCTAGGATTGCCTCCTGAATAAACTATGTGTACTTGAGTCCTTGCCATAGTATCTGCTCCTGAGGGAACTTGCATAGACAGAGACACTTAAAAATGAAGGATAGGAAATTCTGCTTTGGTTAAAAAAAACTGCCATGAGATTTCTACACTATTAGTGACAATAATGACAAAATGCATATAAAATCAATAAATATGAGTAATTACTATTAACAATTCTTTATTTTCAAGTCAAATATTTCATCTCAATAGTTTACCAGTTCTTATTACTGTTATATTCCTTAAAAACTATGTCAGGGTCCTGGCCAGTGTAGCTCAATTTGTTGTAGCGTCGTCCTGTAAATTGAAAGGTCATGGGTTTGATTCCTGGTTAGATAGAAACTGATTGATGTTTCTATCTCACATAGATGTTTCTCTCCCTCTCTTGCCCTCCCTCTTCCTCTCTCTAAATTCAATAAGTGTGTCCTCAGGTGAGGATAAAAAACATAAAAAAAAAACTTATATATCAGAGAGAAGGCTTGTATTACCAGACCCAGTGTACACATAGGTGATTTCAGGTACAATGTCCTTCGTTAAAACTTTATGGTAAACCAGTAGAAAGACAGGCCTGGGAGTACAGCATACCCATGTTTTCTCCATGGGACCATAGCAAAATATGTCAGTGGATCACTATTCTGCTAAGAACCTTTTTCCCAAGAAGGCCTTCAAGTTGACATAGAACCTGAACAGAATTCTCATTATCTTCTAAAGTCTCCAGGAAGCAGAACCTTGAAGTTTCCTGTGTTTGTCAGTCCAGGCTGTTTTCTAGCCAGCTTAGCATTTAACATAAATCCTTTCTGCTCTAGTCCAAATCCGTTTTCATGCTCACTGAGAACCAACTATATACCCTGTGGTAAATACAGGGATGCAATGGTGAGCAAGGCATAGAGCTTTGCCTTCAGGAATTTATGGTCTTTGTGTATGGGCACTTGTGACAGAAAACAGTAAACTTTAGTCTTTGCTCATTTGCAAACCATTTCCAGCCCATCTGCAAATCACCAACTGACTGTTTCTTACTTATAAAGCAATTCTGCTAGGACCTGCAGGACCCTGCAAGGACCCCATCAGAGAGCTGTATTGTGGTTTGCTATTATAGGTGTATCAGTCAGGGTCTGTTGCACTGAAGAGAGTGCATCTGTTTGGTCTCCTGGGCTATTAGGCAACGTCTGAATGGTGGAAGGGCTTGGTGGTGGCAAAGACACCTGAATCAGCAGGGAGGCTGCAACTCACCTGGTGCTTTTGGAGCTCCTGGACATATCTTGTCATCTCCTCCTCTGTCTGGGTCTGGACCTCCTTCTGATTCTTTCCTGCAAGAAGAACCAAGGCTCAGAGCAGAGATGGCTGAGGGAAGCCAGTTAGGGATCCTGTTGGTATCTACTTTTTAGGTTCTTAATTTCACCACCCATTTAATTCACTGAAGAAGAGTGAATTACTCACATTTCTCTGCCACCTCCAAAGCAACACACTGCAAACAAAACAATCTACCCCCACTGTTCTCTGGCCTTTGTTTGTAGTGTCTTCAACTGTTTCGCACATCTGCTCCAGGAACTGGCCTTGCAGAAATAGCTACAGAGAAAATCTGGATCCTGACTCTGGAATTCTTCTGGGGCAGTGATTCCCTACCATTCACAGACCGTTGAGAACATTCAAAATACAATTATTTAGACTGAATCTTCAGAGACTCTGTCATTGTTGTGAGGTAGGGTCTGGGCACAGCATCCTAGAAAGCTCTCAAGGTGGTTCAGATTTGCAGTCAGGCTCGATAACACCGCACCTACAATGCTTACCAAACTTGCACACACACACAAAATTACAGCCTAAATCTTAAAAACACAGGCTTCCAAACTGCTCTTTGGCAGATTCTGATTCAGGAGGTTTGGGATGGAACCCAGAATTTGGACATTAACTGAGAACAGCACTTGTTGGGAAATGCCGCTCCACTATGGCTTCCTGATTTAAGCATCAAGCTGACCCTCCTGGCAATTTCCCTCAGTTCCAGCTCCAGCTGGCGTCACATCTCAGTGCCCCTTCTTTTCTGCGCCATTAGGATTTAGAATCTAACTGTCAAGTACTGACCTGAAAATACCTTGGAATGCCACCTCTACAGTGTCCTCTCAGATCCCTGGCCCACACACCAAGACATGCTAAGGCCCCTGGGGCGCCACCACGGAGAGTGCTCTTTATACCCACATAGGGCTCTGAACCTGGGCCACCCGGGGGGCTCAACAGTCCAGTGCTGCTGTGGAACTGAGCAGTGTCCCATGGGGGCAATCATTTGGATTTTGTCTGATGCATGTGATGGGTCTCATTATCCAGATGATCATACCAGCTGTTCACCAACTGCCTGTGTCCTAGAAATGGACGGCTACCTTTGCTAAGCCAGACCAGGAGCAGTTAGGTGTGGACAGCTACCGTGGAGAGTTCTGGGAAGACAAGTACAGGATGCTTCCTGGTTGAGGCAGGCTAGGTACTGTTTTAAGACGTTCTCTCTTGGCTTCAGTAGCTCCTGTGTGCTTGCCCTAGCTACCTTGGCTTTGATTTGGCCTCCAGCAACTTCTAGGCATTTCTAGAGTCTAAACAGCCTCTTTCTGCTCTTTCATTTGTGTCTGGAGTTAGACTGGCCTCCTGCCCTTTCACACCGAGAGGAGACTTGGTCCTGGGGAGTGGGAGATGAGGGATCCCCTGGCAGTACTGAGTTCCATTTGTACTATTGGTGTTGTCTGGGCTTTTTGTCTAGAACCACCTCTTCTTGGATCCTCTACCTCCAGTTAGTTACCAGATGACCTGACCCTGAACAAGATCCTAGGTCCAACCTGCTTTTTTCTCATCTCAGTTGACTTTTTAAGACATAATTTTAAGTTCACTCTAGGTATAAATTTTGTGCTTGATTTCTTCCAACTGACCTTTCTTCCCAGAGCAGATGTGACCTGGCTTTACTCTTCTCTGTCTTGCCTCCATTCTGAATGGTGCTTGTTTTTTCCCCTAGGTCCTGGCTTTAATCTTTGACATCATTGTAGCCCAGAACCCTGATGGGACCCTGGGGGTTCCAACATATACTCTGGCTTCTGCACTGGTCCCCCAAACTCTCTGTATCCCCAACTCACCCTGAACATGTCTCAAACACCTAGACTTTCTCTTTTTTAAAGGAACATCTAATTCTGTTAGTCCAAAGAAGGTCTACAAACATGTTTCCTTTTTCTCTTGAGAATGGGTGGTGAGGAGGAGTCTTTTCATCTCCAAATGCCTGAGTCTTTCAACTAGATTTTCTAAGCTGTCATAAGGATTAAGTGGGTTATGTCAAGTGCTTAGAAGAGCGCCTGGCACATTGTTCTCACTAAGTAAGTGCGTGTTCTCATTATGACCATTACTATTCCAATTTCATATCAACATTGTATCTTGCCCTGGGTCTTGAACCTCCTGCTACCCAGGTTCCTACCACCTTACTCTTCTCCATCACCCCCACCCTGACTTCTCTCGTGGTGATTTTAAGAAGGACACTCTCTCCCCATTGCTTCTTCTTTCTGCCTGGGGCACGGCTCACCGTCACAGGTCATGGCTGTGCAGACCCAGTTTCCACAGGCACAGACACAGCGGTTACAGTCCACCTCGGTCTCCGCTCCATCGGCATACATTTCATCCTCCAGGGCACACTCTGTTGGGACCAGATATAAGGGGGATAGTTTAGGGTGAAGGTGGAACAGAGCATCTTTACTATAGTCTGTGTACCTTACCCTTTCCCCAGATAAGACCTGCCTGTCCCTCACGGGCACCATATCTGAGCAAATGCTACCAACAAGCACAGGTTTGGGGACCTGAACATCATCATGGAGATGATAGGCTGGAGCCAACCTAGAACTACGGAAAGGAATTTTCTTAGCAAGCTCTGGAGAGTTCCATCAATTCCAGCCCCCTCAAAATGCTGCCACTCCCTGTAATTCCCTGTCTTTGGTTAAGCATACTCTTCTCTGGAGGGTTGAAGGATGGGTTGAGGCATTTGAGGAACTCTTGGAAGCTGAGCTTCCAGTCAGCATTTTCATCAGAAAGTTCAATGAGAGCGTCGACACAGAGTCCTCTGAAACAAAACACAGGAAAAATGGGTCACTCCTAAAGAAAGGAAATCAGCACCAGAACCACATACACCTGGAGCCCCCAGAGGCAGCCAAGTGACTGTTAATTGAGAAAGTTGCTCTCTATACTGACCTCCCACAACCATCAACCATCCTGACTCCTGTAAGCGTTTGTTATGTCAGATGTCGGATCATTCAAATGTTCCTCCCAAGGCAACTACAATTTCCTGAACGGTTCTGTCCAATTGTGATCGACAAATGTTTTACTACCTGCACACCTTTTACCAGTAATTGCCTTTCCCTATGGTACAAGCCAACCAAACTAAGACAATCAAGACAGAAGAGAGGGTAATAGATGATATGAAAGGAATGTGGGATCTGAAAGAATGTGGAGTTCAAGCAAGCATCACCATTTCTAGAAAGAGATCTTCCAGAAAAGGTTCATAGAATCCCAGTTGCCTCAGTCTCCTGTGGCTGGGATCTGAGCCCTGGTCAAGCGCTTACTACCCAAATGGCCCTGAGCTAGTTATTCAGCCTCCCTGTGCCTGCTTTCTCATCTGTAAAGTGGGGACAAGGGGTCCTCCTTCACTGGGATGTTATGAAGAGCAAATGCTGAACTTGTAAAATATTGTCCAATTCTAGATTATCAAAATATGAAGGATTTTCAGATATTATGTGTAGGCCATGGACTATTATTAAGAAGAATCTTTCCAGAATCTGGGCTTCATGCTTTGTACTTCTTTTGAATGAAGTGGTGCTTACACTATTTTTAATTCTTACCAGTGTGCTGGAACCACACCAGAAGTTTCATTTTTATTAATATTTACTCTGGAATAATACCAGAAATGGAGACAGATAAACTCACATTTGTAACAATTAGGGTTCTCTGTGTGAAATAGCACCAATTATCTTAAAATCAGAACTAAAACTATTTCAGACGTACAGTTAGGTAATAATACATTAAAGTAATTCCTTCAGAAAATTAACCACTAAAACATTACTCACAACACCCAGAAACAACTTTGCTCTGATGCAATCTTGGTCATTTATTTTAAAATTACATTCTTTTATTCCTTGCAAGTTCTAGCCAAAAACAATAACCACCTGATCAGATACCCGTAGTACTCTATTTATTAGTTCACAAAGTTCATAATGTTCACAGAACAGACCAGGACAGAGTTCCTATTTTGCGTTTGACTACATATTAAAACTATGTGTAGTGTTGGCTCCTATGTGTAGTGGTGGCTCCTTTGCAGGTAGGAAGGGTTTCAAATCCCCTCTCCCGTCCAGCCATCCCCTCACGGACCCCTCCCTGGCCCTCTCAGCTCACTCACCTAAGCAGCTTGTTATTCTCCTGGTCTGCGTAGGTGGTGATGTTGATGGCGGTTTCATTCTGCTCCACAAATTTCAGGAATTCGCTGGAGTCCAGGCGAGAGTCACCATTATCAAAGTTCTAGAAAGGGGGTGAAGGGATCTTTCAGGAACGTTTTGTAGAACGCAGTTCTGGCATTCCCCCATTCAGCTTGACCCACCTGTGTTTCATCTTGTTCTTGACATGTTCCAACCAACCCTGCCCTGGCAGGGCTTCCAGAGACCTATAGCACCCAAGGCTCAAATCCCTGGGCCCCCAGAGAAAGCCCCAAGAAGAGAGAGTGAAAGTGCCTGGGCAGAGGCTACCGAGGGCCTTTCAAACCCTGACCCTCAGGAAGACAGCCTGAGCACAGCCTGCAGTGGCCAAGAAGCCTGGGGGCTCGAGAGACTCTGCAGACAGTCTCGATGGCACCCCTGGGGTCAGGCCAGCATCCATGCCACATTCTCAAACCCTAAGGAACATCTCATAACAAAGCTGTGAGTCAGAACCTCTACAGCAGAGTCCACGATGTGTATTCCTAACACACTGCTTGGGAACAATGACAAAGGTGGCCCTCAGAGCTCACAGGATCACTTCTTACTGCTTGATTTCCAACTTCCCTCGCCTGCTCAGTGCTTAACTTTCACACTGATGCCCCTCACCAGCTGTACCAGGAAGGAGTCAAAGGCCAAGGGCCTGCATCAAGAACCTGCAGTCAGAGGTGGTGCAAAGCCCCCAGTCGCTCTGCCCTGTGCTGTGGACCCCACTGCAGACATGTGCACAGGTCCTCAGCCCACCTGGAGCAGGCTGTCCCCGTGACACAGCTGACATCCCATGATCCCAAGGTGAAGGTGCCATGAGCTCAGGCTTTGCTCCCACTTTGTCAGCAGAATAAACCAAGACCTTTTACTCCGGCCTTAGCTGCAGGTGGAGGTTGTCAATTTCAAGGTACGGATGAAATCCCAAGTTGGACCCTTTTGTTTTCCTAAAATAGTTTCAATGGAAAAAAATATTTTCTTTCAAAATTCTTTTCTTAGGCTGCCTCATACTTCTGCCCTAGCAAATAATCAGCACCTCCATGTTACCTTCCAGGTGGCTCCCCAGAGGGTATAGGGAATTCTGGAAGAAAGGTCTGCCCAAGCTTCTAGGTCACTAGTGGGTAAAGGTACAGCTCCCAACTCTCCTTCCATTACTGTCGTTGGCACATGTATTCCACTCTACGGTGGAATCTTTCCATGCATGTACAATAACAGGAATGTATAAGACAACTATGATGGCCTTGTTTAGCACTTGTTTAGCACTCTTGTCCGAACTCCTAGGAAGAGATCTCACATGTAGTCACTACACATTCACCCTGAGGAAACTTCCCTGAGTGTTCACCTGTGTCACCCTGATTAATGAAGGGAGAGAAATGAAATGAGGTTGGCTGGGTGCCATGCTTAGCAATGCAGAACTTTCTTGAGTCCAAATATTGTAAGTGCTGTGCAGACCAGAGCAACTCTTACAGAGCCTAGCTCCATCAGGGCCTGAATCAGACTGAGTGTGCGGAGAGGAACAGTCCAGCGGTGGCTGTAGACCCAGAGGCACCAGGCGTACCCAGAACCTGAAGGTTGCAGCCCAGGCAGCCCTCAAAAGGCAGTGCTGAGTGCATTCACTTCACATTTCACTGGGACCAGAATCCGGGCCTGCAGCTGAGAGAGGGGCCAGCTTGCCTATACTCATCTCATAAGAGCCCAGTTGGGCTTCCCCAGGCCAGGTCTGTATGTGGAACCCATAGGAAAAATGAGGTCTGATACCAGCCCTGGAAACAGCCAGGAATCCTTAGGGGGCCTGCATGGTTGGGGGTCAGGGAAGGATCATGAACTTGGACCATGAACTAACCTTAACTCACTTGGCCTCTGTTCAACCAACCAGCTACAATAGGTATTTCCTTATTCCTACATTTCCCAGCTTTATACTTGAGATAACCCATTTCTTCTGTGTAACCACAGGGTTGTGGAAAGGCAGGCAATGTGTTATGAGACCCATGTTTGAGGTTTACTGCAAGTTTGGAGGCTGTTGAAAGGAGGTGGGCTAGGCCAGGCCCCGCTCACGTACAGCAGCTGGGATGATGGAGAACGTAGTACCAGGATAAGGAAGGTAAGATGGCTGGGTACAGTCTCAGCCTGGCCACCTGGAGTCTGCCACCCAGAGTCCAGGGTGTGTGTGTGACATGTCCACAAAAGGCTCTTTCTACCTGGGTCTTCCCCTCCTCATTCTGCTACACTTTCACCTAAGAAAGAGTGACTGAATCACCAGCTGAGGTAAGAGTTGTATATTGGTCTTAGCCACATTCTGATTAGATTTACGTTTTAACTAGTTTTGCTACAAGGAATGCCAGCTGGGCTAGAGGGCAATTCACTGGTTCAGAAACAGTCCTTGTGAGATATCAGATCACTTATCAATAGGCAATTGTCTGCCTGGTGGGAGGGAGTCTCCCTTTGAACACTGCACACACAGGTCTCAGATAATCATCAAAAAGTAGGTAGCAGAGGACATATAAGAGCTTCCCAGATAAGGGAAAGCTAAAGGAGTTCATCACCACCAACAGGTGTGCTGGATCCCAAAGACTGTACTGCTGGACTCCCACTGATCGAGCTGGTCAGAAGGCCCCTGCCACTGCTCCACGGAAAGAACTATGATGAGGAAACACTCAAGGGTTTGTATTGCAGTGTGGCCATGGGAGAGGGAGTCTCCCTTTCTCTAGGGCTGACCAGTCTTTGGCCCCCAACTTCAGATTACCTTAAAGTACTTGTCCAGGATTTCACTGTAGTTGCTGCCTTTGGAGAACCAGCCGTCTGGAATGATCTCTGTTTCCAGCCACTGGATGATGCGGTGCCGGAGCTCATCACGGTTGGACTGATAGCAAACGACTGCAGGAAAGGGAGAGAGGCCAGCTGAGTGTCACCTGGGACCCACCATGTGGAAGTCCCGTGCCTGGGGTTCTGAGGGCGGCATCGCACTGAATTCCACAGCACTCAGGGAAATGGGGTGCTCGCGCACATGTCACAGAGGAGTCAACCTGGGGCACGCACTGGAAATATCTGACCCAGGATTCAAACTCATGTCTCTAAAAAATATGTAAAGATCAATAATACTGAAAAAGCGAGACTACGTTGCTTAGGTGAGAAAAAAGGGGAGAGAAGCAAAATAAAGGACATTTTCATTAACTCTATGAAGCTGAGGGGGAAATAATCAATCAACAGAACAGCTCTCTTGGCTCAAAGATAAGCTGAAATAATAAATGAATAGAGGAGAACACTGCAATTCTTCATGCCACTGGATTTCTAATTCCCTCTGTGTAGCTTTTCTCTCTCTCACCAGCTGCGTCTATCAAAACTTTCTTCCACCTAGAATTCACACCGCTGCATCATCCTTTGTTATACACAGAAGAAAACGAGGCCAAGGGAGGGCCCTGCTGCAGCTGTGTGAGCCACGTGGAAACAATGGCTGGCAGACAATGTGTTAGGATGTGAAAAGGGCACTGAGCCAGTGAATGAAAATCTGGGCACCTTCTCCACTCTGCCACTGTTTAGCTGTGTGATTCAGGGCAATTCACTTGGCCTCCCTGAGACGCAATATCCTCATGCATAAGATAATTACAATAAGACCTACCTCACAAGGTTATTGTGAAGATGTAAGGAAAAATATAAGCTAAAGGAGTCTGTAATGATAAATCATGATGAAATTTTACTTTTTATTCACAGAAAATCACAGAATAAATCTTACTGACATTTCAAATTATCTCCTTTCAAAAAGCTGTGCCTTCTGACTCTGCTCAGCCCATGATATCAGCACGTCTTACAGATCATTGGAGGAAGGACTCAGTGGCTTTCTTGTCCTTGCAGTTCAATCACTACTCAGAAAAATGCAAAACACAGTCAACATTCTGACCCAACCAGATGCTTCAAAGTGAAGTTTTGCAATTTTCTGAGCTATGTTGAAGAGCAACCAGTTGTAGGTCACTGGGACTGACACACAGAAGATCTTGTGATCTTCAGCAGGGACTGTGGGACATGCAATTTCCATCATGAAAAGAATTTCCTCCCTAAGATGCACACTGCAGAGAAACAAGCACTCACCGGGGCTGGCAGAGGGACTTACAGACTTCTTCTCTGCAAAAGGAAAAGGAAAGACAAAAGGAAAAGATTCATAATGTGAAGTAAAGAAAAAAGAAAATTTCAGTGTATTACTAGGATTAAAGCTGCACCACATTAAGGGAGTCACTTGTAACTTTTTCATCATTTTGTCTTAAGCCATTGTCTCCTATTCTTCTTCTAAGACCCAAGTTTAGGGGTCTTTTCTTTCCTGCTTTGTTTGATATTTTCAGGCCACTAAGGTCCCTCCTGGTCTTGTACCTCATCTTGTTAGGTTGAGGGGTGGGGGAGATCACCAGGACTTTGATAATTCGTGTGGAATTACTGTGGACATGGAAATGGAGTGGAGACCAACATGTGGGAAACAGCTTCTTATTTCTCTGGGGAAGTTCAAGGCTGAGAAAGGCTAGGCTGGAGGCTAATGTCTAATGAGCAACAAGCATGGGACCGCTTCCCTCTTATCCTAATGGTACTGGTTGGAGTGTAAAATGCAGAAAATATTAATACTACCAGGGCTGAGAGGTACCCAGATTTTAAAAACATGGAAAAAGTGAAGTTTATCTGCTTTTTAAAATATACAGAATGCACTGAAACACTTCCTTAATATTATTGATTGCTGATGTGGCCCCCTATCCACTATCTAGCTACAGACAGAGCTGGAAGCCCCTCTGAGGGTCTGATGCAGGAAACCCTGGGCAGAGGCCTGGGCCATCCTGGATGAACCAAGCAGGCTCATGAGTGCCAAGAGGATATGCCTCCAAGAACCTGGGTAGTCTCCACAGCTTTGGGTGCTGCGGTCGGGGTGGAAAGAACTCCCAGAACCCACACCACACTGCTCTGCTCCCTGCCCCCCCACAGCTGCAGCTGGGATGGGGTGGTGAGAGCACTCCCTACCTTTGCAGTGTCCATCATAGTCAACCTGGATTTTGGATCCCGTGAGGCAGGCATCTCGATGCAGCTCACAGTGGTTGAGGTAGGTCTTGCCGTTGCTGCCACACACAGGCCTCTTGTGAGGTTTGCATTGCTGAAACAGACCGGCAGAGGGTGTTTGTGCAGTCAGGGGTGCCAACACACACAGGAGCGTGCGCGCACATGCACACAGACCCATCTGGTGGGGACTCCCCACCAGCAGAGCTGGTCTCTATCCAACCAGGGCAGAGGGAGCCTCGGCTGTGGCACCTGTGACCCCACTCAGTGTTGAAGACACCTTATCACTCTGCAGCCCCACATGGCCGTGTGCTGATCTGGGTTCAGGGTCATCTCTCCTATTCGGTGAAGATATAGACCCCTGCCCCACCCCCATCAAATTAGCAGAAAGGGCATTTTTATTAGAAGTCAGGAATTTGGATTTTTCTTCACGTTGTCACTTTGTAGAAGTCAGTGTATTTGGATGATCTAAGATCCCTTAATATTCCAACATTCTATGACACAGAACTGCCAGAGCTCAAGAGCTTGAAATGTGGAGACTAAAAGGCAGGTAAATGCCCCAATTCTTCATCTCTTCTGGGGATGAACCATAAGGATCTTTGCTCTCTTGCTTTGTTTAGTATTTGGGGGCCATTGTGTTTTCCTCCTAATCTTAGACCGCCGGTTGTGCAGCTGGGGTGGGGGTGCCTGGGTCTTCGTGAAGGACTACAGAGAGTCATTATGAACAGGGAAATGGACTAAAGTTCACTTGGCAACTCAGGTCTGCTTTGGCTATTTAAAGTTCCATGGTCACAGGCAAGCTCAGTTTCTTAAGACTTTTGTGGTTTTTGAAAGGCGAGAGAGGGAAGCAAGTTCAGCTCAGGTCTAATAAAAGCACTAAAGCAAGCAAGAGCAGATGCAGCGAAAAGAAACCCTTTGCAGCGAAAAGATCATGAGCTGGGAGGTAGCCCAACCTTTCCAATTAATAGGCAAGAATACCAAAGCCAGAAAGGCGAACTGCATCCAATCAATTCTTGTTACTGAGTTCTACGTGCTGAGCACTGGGCAAAGCCAAATACGGTCTCTGTCTTCAGAGCGTCCAGTGGTGACAAGCTTGCTCAGAAGTCACACAGCTGTTTGTGGTCGAGGTGAGACCAGAGGCCAGGTTTCTGAACCCTAAGTCTGGGCTTAAGCCACCACACACTGGCCAGTGCACCTCCAGTGAGGCCCTGCCAGGCTTCCCAGCCTGCCTGTTTTTCAGGTTTCTAAACCGAGGGACTTCCTGCTGGGGCAATGGATCAGGATCCTTCACCTGGGGGCTAAGTTGGGTGTATTTATTTACAGAAAGACAGATTGATTTTGACAGAAGGAGGGGAAAGGGCACACATCTAGGGTACTTTTGTTTGCCTAATGGGTGAAAACTTATCAGAATCCTGCTTACCTACATTCTGTCTATTTTAAAAAACATGCATATCTTAGCAAGCCCTAGTGGGAATCAATCCTACAGCAATAAAGACAGCAACAAAGGTGTTATTATTTAGTGGGAAATAAACTAAGTGTCCATCTATAGGAAAATGATTACATACATCTGGTTCTTTTATACCACTAAAGATCAAAATGTTAAAAAATGAGTTAGAACTATACATGATGATCTGCAGGGCTTTCCATGATATATGGTGAGTACGAAAATGCAAGTTGCATATATACATATCTACATATATATGTTATGATCCCATTTTTGTATAAAATAGATGGAAACCCTATATATTCATCGTAGCAAAGGAAAAAAAATATGGAAATATATACCACACTGTTAACACTGGTGAACTTGGACTAACAGGATTTGAAGGTTATGCAGAAGATTATTAATATTGTTTGTACAAATATCTGTATTTACTTATTTTGTAATTTAAAAATCTGATAAAGCTAAATGTTTTTTTAAAAAAGAAAAATATCCCCGCATTCACATCTGATTTTTAACTCCTGGAATGAAAATTCTACTCTGTTCTGACAGACAGGGTGTGCTTTCATAGAGATGATGAAATTGTTGACACTGCTGTGCCAGGTGGCATGTCCAGCAAGATGGCCACACTGGCCTTGGCCCCTCTGCTCTGGCTCCTGACCTCAGGACTCACCTCGATGCAGAGGCAGGTGGGCTCTCCCTTCTCTGTGACTGCACATTCCCGGCCGGCTCCACAGAACACATTGGCACAGATCTTGGATTTGCTCCTCAGTTCTTCCTAAAACACAAAATCATAAGAAACCCACGTTACTGAAACAAGCCCATCTTGGGATGGGCCAATGGTGGTGTGATTATCTTTGAAGCCCAGGGCTCTGTCTGGAGTCAGGGCTCATGGTGTTGAAGGGTCCTGAACGGCCAGAAGCTTTCCCAGCAGCCAGCATCAGCCTTGCCAGCACAGCCCCAGCCCAGGCCACCTCTGAGTCCCTAAGATTGTTTCTTAAAGTAAGCAAGAGCTCCTTTCTTGCACACTCCCCTTTTCCTAATAATGTTTATCAGCTAAAATAATATTATCCATTATTTGCCAACATTATGCTAAGGAATGGAGATACAAAGGCACAGTCTCTGTCCTCAAGAAGCTCCATGGTGCTCTGAGGAAACACAAATAAGGAGCTCTTTACAAAGTAATATGGAAGTGGCAGGGAGCTGGAGGGGAAGAGGGTGAGAATCAAATGAGACATTCTGACATAGGAGGCCTTAACTGATTCCCAAAGGATGAGAAGAATAGATCAGGCAGAAATGGAAACATTAGAGATAAGGACGGACGTCTGAAGGACCAAATTCTCACTAAGCAGAGTTCAAGGTCGTTATCATCTCAAAAGGCGAAAGAAAGTTGGCTGCCTCAGAAGCACTGGCTTATTTAGCCCCGCCCACACCTGCCCCTGGCTTCACCAGCAGATCCAAGAACTATCTATCCTCAAACCGCTTAGGGCCAGAATTCATCTTCAGACAACACACCAGAACTGAAAGGCAGGAGAAGGCTTTAATCTATGTCTCTCGGCCGCTGCCCACTGGGGTGGCATTGCCTGTGACAAAACAACACCGGCGGTAGGAGCTGTGGTGGAATCACGGGATTGGCCGTAGTAAAGGTGGAGATGAAACTAAGATTCTGCCCTTCCGGTCACGTCTCATGTACCATGCGGGTAACTCACACTCACAAACTCACTTCTAACAGTAAATTCTTACTGCTGGTAACGGTTTTGCATCCAAGAATAAGTCAAAGCAAAAAACAAAGTAGATATTCAGAGCTGAGGGGCTGTGTCCAATACAGCTGGTCTGCTGCCACCCGGAGGTTGCTTTGCGAACTCCAGATTATTATTTTCTCTCTGAGCGGCTTGCATGTCCTACAAGGCCCCCATTGGTCTAGTAACTCTTGCCACGCTCACATTTCATTGGTTCACAAGCTGTCGTTACACGCATTCTTTTTGGGTGTTGCTAAGGCGAATTCAATAAAGCTGGCAGGCAGGGAAGAAAAAGGAAGTAATTCCCAGAAGGCAGGGAGGGCTATAGAGCTGTTGTTTCCTAAACCAGTAATGGAGATAAAAACAGAGCACATTCCCCCCGCCCCGGCAGAGCAGCCCTCTTGGAAACTGTGTATGGGAATAGAAAGCAGATCCAAAAAGGAAGAAGAAAAGGCTATCACTGACTAATACAAAAAAAATCTCAGATAAGACTCTTCTTTCCCTTTCAGGAAACAACCCACTAATGGAGGGGTACAGACAAATATATAACCTTCTGTGGGTATGTCACACAAGTTACAGACACACACACACAGATGCATAAGATGCATGATGGGACATATGACTACACTTAAAAGACACAGCTCCACAACCTTTATCACTTAGTTAGCTGCATGCTGTAACTAGGCACTTTTAATTCTTTGAGCCTCAGTTTCTTCCTCTATAAAAATAGGGATAAATACCAACCCTGTCCTGTGAAGATGAAAGGAAATAATATATTTGGAAGTACATCATAAACTGTAAAACAAACTGCCTATGAAAAGTGTTATTTATGTTAATGCTTATACAGTTTCCTGCAGGGATAGCCTGTGGCATTTATGGAGCCTCTTGCCTCTTTTTTAAAAAATCTTATGTTGTTGATTTTAATGCGTATTAAAAATAAAAGCTTTTAGTTATAGGTTGAATTCAACCCAAGTCATTTTTCAGAAATAGTTCTTGAAAATCCATATAAAAAGAGATACTCTTTATTTAAAATATAAA
>CM052539.1:101976828-102035097 GCA_028533065.1 Trachops cirrhosus | reverse complement strand
TTCTGGGGCTTTCAGTTGTTCTTCTGTTTGAGCCATCTCTTTGGTTTTTGTTTTATTTTTTGGTCTGGTTGTGCCTGTTATGTATGAGGGGTGGAGCCTTAGGTGTTCACCAGGATGGGGCACCCCAGTTGCTGGGTTGTGATGCTGTATGTGGGGGCGGGGTCCAAGAAGGAACAATGGCGCTTGCACGGCTCTCCTTAGGACCTCAGACCCTTCCTTGCTGCTCGTGAGCAAACTGGGCCCCTCTGCTGCCAATTCCCGTGTGGGTGGGCCTGTGCACCCCACAGGACCTTCCTTTTCAATCAGTGCCCCAAAGCTCTATTTCCCACTTCTGGGACCCTGAGTTGCACATAGTGCCTTGCTTCACAATAGCCGCCTCACGGGGTCTGCCGGCCGCCACCTCCCGGCTGGGGTCTACCAGCTGCTGCTTGTGCACCCAGGGTCTGCCCACTGCAGTCTTGCACGCCATCCAGGTTGCTGTGCTCTCTGCTCTGCGTCCAGCGCCTGCAGCCCGACTCCACCCCTCCTACCAGTCTGGATGAGCGTGTCTAATTTTAACTCCTTGCGTGTCTGACTTCCATACAGTTCAATTTTCTGTCAGTTCTGGTTGTTATTTTGTTTCTGTATTGTTGTTGTCCCTATCTTGGTTGTGCGAGGAGGCACAGTGTGTCTACCTACGCCTCCATCTTGGCTGGAAGTTCAATTAAAATTTTTGAAATGTTTTCATACATATGATTTCATCTTACTGTGTGGACCTCCCTGAAAGAACGTGCGTGTTATTAACCCCATTTTATAGAAAAGAAAATTAAAGGTCAGAAAGGTCAAGTAACTTCCCCAAGGTCTCAGAGCTAGAATAAGGGGAACTAGGTTCTAACCCAGATCCTCAGACAACAGATGATTAAGCTCCCATTTATAAATATATGGCACCCTGCTAAGAGATTTTTATTATATATTATCCTTTTTTTAAAAAATTTCATTTATTGATTTGAGAAAAAGAGAGAGAGATTTGTTCCAATTATTTATGCATTCATTGGTTGATTCTTGTATGTGCCCTGCCTGGGGATCGAAACCACAACCTAGGTGTGTTGGGATGATGCTCTGACCAACTGAGATACCTGGCCAGGTCCTATATATTATCTTCGTTAAGCTCTACAACGGCACCATAAGTTCAACATCGTAATTATCCCCATTCTACAGATGAGGGAACTAGGCCTTATTGGTTTATTAACTAGCTAGCCAGTGACAGAACTATGATTCTACCTAAAGGAAAAGTGCTCCTATATTTATTTTCATACCCAGAAGATTTAAGGTTAAGGAAATTATAGTGAGGATGTGATTTGCATAGTTAGTAAATGTCAGGAGAAAGTGCTTAACACCATGCCAGAAAGTTAGATTTGAATTCCCACATCCCACCTCTGCTCCTTATTTGCCCTGGTAGTGGGCAAGGCACTACCTTCAAACCTCAGTTTCCTCGTGTGTACAGGGAGAACCCTGACCCCTGCATGGGCCATGTGCAGATTAAATGAGATGTACCACATGGAGCAGAGTGCCTGCCACACAACTGAAAGTGCCATGATTACAGTGCAAAACGGAGTTTCAGACAGTTTTTCCACTGAGATGCTGTTACCACTTTGGGCTGCCACATACCCACCCGTCCCCTCTTGTACTGGAGTGACAATTCTGAGAGCAGGACAAACTGAATGGGAAAAATAACAGGGCTACCAAGCCCTGTTTATCCTGTTTGGAGACCATGGAGAGATGCTAGTTACACAAGCATTCCTCTGTGCAGGTGGCGTATCTGTCAATAGGTGGCAATCTCTCTCTTTGTCTCACAAGCCCAGAGCCGCAATGCAGAGCGCACCCCTGGCTCCTGTGGCCCCTCCCAGCTCTGCCTCCCTTTGAGGTGCGGTGGGAAGGTGGAAAACTGGGACAGGTGCCCCACAGGCACCAGCAGCAGGAACCAAGAACTGGGGATTTGTCAACTTAGGAGAGAATGTCTTATCTGAAGCCCTCATGATCCTCCCCAATTCTTCCTATTCACAGGCGCGCTTTAGTGCAGAAATCAACAACAAAGAATATTCTCTCCCAAGACGTGGCTTCTTTGTGCCATGGAAAGCCCTTCCCCAAGCTCCGTCTCCTCTGACAGCAGGACTGTCAGGAGCATTCCCAAAGCTCCTGGGAAGTCCCTTAGGGTGGTCGGTGGTTTTACGCATCTGTTAAGTGACTGATTTTGAATGGGGGAGAACATCTTGAGATGTTCATGGCAGGATCACACTCACAGGTAGGGAGGGACATGGTGAGGGAGAGAGAGATGGGGTGGGAAAGCAGGTGTTGGGGAGCAGGTCTCACCAGCTCATCTGAGGGATTTCCCATGGATCTGGTGGGCAGTGAGGACCTTGGGAAGTTTGGAATGAGGCTGGTGACATGATGAATGTGGTGACTTGGACCACTGTGTCTAGTCCCTTCCAACTTAGAAATTCTGACTCCAAGTATAGGGCAGCCTGGAGAGGGGCTGGAGGCAGGGAAACCTGCCGGTGTAGGGCAGAGGTCTCGTGGGGGGTGAATGGCCGAGGGCTGGATGCTAATATTAATTAGAGCTCTTACGACTGAGTGAGGCTCTTCACAGATATCTCTGTCCTCAAAACATTTATGCAGGTTTCCATATTTTTCGTCCCATGTAACAGACAGGAAGGAACTTAAGATTCAGAAGAGCTCTGTGATGCACAAAGGCTGTATAACTAGTGGCAGCTGAGTCAGGATTCTGACAAAGGTCAGCCCGGCTCCAGAGCCTTGATATTCCTTTACCAAGAATAGTCAAGGGAGGGAGCTTGAGAGAGGATACTGCTACCAAGGCCGGCACAGGGAGAGGTCACAGGGCTCAACACAGTTCTCACAGATGAAACAGAATTACTTGCTTTACCACCATTACAATTTTAGGAATTAGGTCCCAAGCCTGTAGGAGAATTTCATCTACGTACAGGTAACCATATTTGCATATGAACATTCCCTAGGAGGGTGAGGTCACGGGTATACAAACACATCAGTTTGAATGTACCTGTCAGAGTGTGATTGACTGGGGAGAGAGGGTGTGTTCTGGAAGTTTGGACACCCTGATACAGTGATAAAAATCAACAAAATACTTGCTTCCAATGGAGAAACATCAGGTTTCTAGTGTGACCCATCTACACCATCTCCCGGCCTGCTTCTATGTTGTTTCCATTATGTGCTGCAGGCCATGCCCTGGGGATCTGGGGTCATGGTTAAGTTTCACAATGTAAACTCCTCTCGGTGAAGACTGACAGGAACATCACTGACCTTTACCAGGAAAAAACTTCCTCTCTGAGCAACAGCCTCTGCATGGCAATAAGTGATACTTTACATTTCTATCAAGAATTTTGATTAGTCTATAGTTTTTACTATAATTTTTTATTTTCAAAACCTTTGAGGATAGGCAGGCAGGGATTCTCTCTCACGCCCTTCCAGATGTAACACCTATGATGGAGAAGAACCCGAGATGCAGGGATGGCTGGCTGGGTGGGACTGATCCAAGACCTCATGGGGCCTGGCCTGAGGGCCCCGACTTTCATTCAGCCCTCTCCACTAAACCACTGTGTTCGATCCAAGGCCTAAAGAAACGGGAATTGTTTTTGCACCTGAAAAAGCAAGTTATTTACAAAACCACCACTAGAGGCGATAGTGTGTCTAAGTCTCTGGGCGGACCAGTGTTAAGTCTGAACATAAAATGCGCTTTGAATGTTTTAAAAAAGTCTTCTGAAGTAAAACAATTTCTGGAAGAACAAAGTGCTTTGGCAGCGGAGGAAGGTTATAAGCAAAGGCATAAAACTGCATCTTAATATACCATCAATCACTAACATGAACTGGGTCGGCTCTGCCTTCCATCCTTTTCCTCCTTCCCAACCTTCTTTCTGAAAAAAATGAAAACAGCCCTTACATATGCCAAGGTGGAATTTTGGCTCCAATTGCCACTATTCTGCGACAGAGCGCCTCTGTTGACGTGAAAAAGGCTGTCCTTGCTTTGCCAGAATTAGTCATGGAAACTTCGCAGCAAAACCAAGGCCCCTCAGATGTGCACAGCAACATGGAGCTGGGGACAAAGGAACTCACAGAACTGGGGAGAACAGGAGACCCCAGCGGGTGCAGGTGGGATGCTGGCTACTCCCGGGCAGCCATCCTAGAATGGAACCTAGTGGCCCAGGCCTGAGAAAGCCAAGGAGAAAGCAAAACCACTTCAGGACCTTGCCATCTAGCTAGAGCACCATGTGACTTTGCTCAAATTCTGATTCCTTTCTCTGAAAAGAACATGTGGGCGCATCCTACATATTCCAGGGACAGAGGAAGGAGTGGTGATTTCTAGCAGATGTCCTGATGCACTTGGCAGTAGGCAGTGCATTACAGGGACAGTGTCCCCCAATGTGCTCACAACCAATCCCTCATCTCGTGTTTATGCACCTGAGTCAGATCCTGGTTTTGTGGGGCCGGAAACTGAAAACATTTGAGGGGCTCCCCCTTAAGAAAAAGAATATGCAGCAATGACTGCGATATTGGGCACAGGGCCTTGGATGGGGCCTTACAAGTTAAGAGGTCTGAAACTGAAGCTTAATTAGCCTTACATCAATCTAACCATCTATATCCTATATTTTCTTCCTAAAGGGGAAGGCTTTTGCCCTATTAGTCTATTAGTCAGAGCCTTATTTAATATTTACACATGTATAGTTTATCTCCAGTAGACTAAGTACTTGTACACTTCGGCTTCCCACAGAATCGCCACATTATTCTGCCAGAGAAAATGCTGAATGAACATTTTTTTACATTAACTATCATCTGGGATCCATTCAGATTAGTGTCAGTGGCAGTAGCGAGTGACAACAGCATTCAGGATGTTTGGGGAAAGGCATAGCTGGGCTTTATGACATCAACATAAGGGATGCATCAACCAGGAGGATCAGCTTTAAGATTAAAAAATCTATTATGGACCCGTTGTTCAAGATTTATCCAATTCTCCTTTGTATTGATGTCTGTGTTTAGCCTCTACTGGAGCTTACGGGATAACATGCTCCCGACACTGTTCACTCATGTGATACTGTATTGTGTGCCTGAAAATTACTACTTTCAAGTTTCAAATAGGACAAGGCTATTTATTTTAACCATCGCTGTTATTATTTTACAGATTCTATCACATTCTCTCAGTGTCTGTCTTGTCAGACTGAGGGACCTAAGTTGCCACCTTCACAGGGAAGCCCTTTCTCTGTAACACCTCCCGCTCCGTATAGTAGGTCCTTCTCGAAGTGACCCAGATACAGCACTGCAAACTGGATGCTCAGTTTCTCTATAGTGCTAAGTTCAGTTTTCTCCAACGGTCCTGTCCAGTCCTAGAAGAAGTACACAGCAGCATTTAGTGAGCACCTATGGAGCTGGAAATGGGCTGGGCACATTCGCACAGGACTGAAAATAATCTCACAAGGCTCTATGAGGCCGGAAGCTTCACCCCTATTGGCAGTGGGAGGACTGTGACTCCGAAATGTCACCAGCACTGGAGGAGGAGGTTTCTGCTCTCACCCCTTCAGGTCCTGGCCTGAGGCAATGAGCTGGGGTGTCTCCCCAGGGAGTGCCATGCTGTCTCCTCAAGTCAGGCTCATCCAGCGACTCCACTCTGACTAAAACGCTCCCCAGTATCTGTCTACACTCCTCAGTTACCCCTGGAAGTGCCTACACTATCTTATGAGTCTTCCAAAAGAGTGCTTTTGGCAAGTCTGAGTTTCACAGTTTTATCTGTTAGTTTCTTCAGAACACCTGGATGGAACCTTTTTAGCCAGACCCCTTTCTGCTCCAAATTAGCCTGTTAGGTTTGAGCATGGTATTCATTTTCCATTCTCCAACTGTCTGGCTAAGACTTGCCCACTTTGAAGGACAAAGTAGGGATCTAAATAGTCCTCCAGTCTTCAGTAAAGGATCCCATCACAAAGCATATTTGCTGAGTGCCCATAATAATAAAACAAGAATAATAATAGTCTGTGACCAGCGCGGTGCAAGCATAAGCCCAGAAGGAGGGGCCTCTGCCTTTGAAGAAGTTTCTAACGTGGTCAGGGGGATGAAACTAACACACACAGACCAAAACCACCCTGAAGGAAATGGGGCTGACTCTAGGAGGTGTTGCTTCATGGCCGAAGCGGGACCTGAGCTGAGCCATGAGGAATGGTAGGATCTGGAAGGATCTGCATGGAAACCCTGTAGGTTTTGAACAGAAGGGTTTTAAGAACAGTTTGGCAGTGGTACCTGGGAAGAATGGGGTGAGGAGAAATTAACTGGAGACACAAGGAAATCAGCTAGAAAGAGGTTGGGGTGATGAGTCTCATGCAAGATGGTGGTTGAGATACAGAGAAAGGAAGAAATCCAAGTGAAATTTCTAAAGAACAAAGAAATCTAGCAACGTATGAGACAGACGTAAGGAAGGAGAGACTGGAGATCTGCTGAGATCTTTGACTTTCAGGGCCAGGAAGGTTCTGGTGTGTCTGTCAGAGATGGAGCCCTGGGAAGGGCTGTGGGGGGAGGGGCAGCAGTGACAGGTCTCTTATGGGTATAAGTCTAAGGAGACGTAAAACATTCCACTGACTGTTGAAAATAAAAAAGCTTGAGATGCACATCTGGCCATCATCCATGTAGGAGTGGGAAATGTGGCCCAGAGAACAAATGAGCTCAGGAGGAAGAGATGGGAATGGAGGGCTGAAGGCGGCTGAGGAGACGAAGGGACAGGATGTGCACAGAAAGGAGGAGGAGGAGGGAGGACAGGTTGCTGCCAGCCCACATGGGTTCTTTGTGCAAATCAGAAAAGGTGTCTCCTCCTCTAGGCAGATGCAACACCTGGCCAGGTTACAGGGCCTGGCAAGCGTGGTGCAGGTTGGAATTCAGGCCCCCTCCCCTTCATGCAGTGAACAACCGAGTGAGGGCTCCAGAGCCAAAACAGCCAGGAAAGCGGAGTGGGTGCATTCAGAAAACTGGGAGCAAAACCAGGAAATGCAGAGAGCTCCAAGAAATGGATGATGAATGCCACTGTATGAGGAACGATTTGGCAAACATTGGGATGAGACCCTCCTGCCCCCCACCAAAAAAGCCTTTAAACCTCTGCTAAAACCTGAACCAATAACCCAGAGGGAAGACCAGACAGCGGCAGTGAGCTTCTGTGCAGGGAGAACTGACGCAGAAGCCTGGAGACGAGCTCTGATACACGGCTGTCTACAACACAGTGTGACTTAGGGCAAGGTGCTTGACCTCACTGGTCCTCAGTTTCCCCATCCATAAAAAGGGCCTGTACATGATGCCAAAGTCCCTTAAATTGTTAGAATTCTCTTAACGAGAAAGCGCAGGAATTTACCGTTCAGATGTTTCTGAATATCAAACTTTATTTTCCCAGGGAAGCTAACCCAAATGCACAAACTAAAGAGAATGTTTACATGTAGAGCCTCTTAAGGGTATTTCAGGGTTTTTGCTGGGTTTGGTTGGGGAATTAAAATTGGCTTTCACAGTCAAAGAATTTTCATAAGCAAAGCCTTCTACTCCCTCCTGGACCGTGGCAGAGGAAGTCAGGTGGGCAGTAATGGGACCCCAATCGAGTGGCCTTATTTCACTCACCAGTTAACTGGCTGGAATCTTCTACTCCCCTAGAATGCCATTAATAACATTTTTATTCTATTTGTGTTTGCCTTGCAAGAAAAAAAAAGGAAAGAAAAGAAGGGAGAGAATGGTTAAAGGAAATTCACATGAGACTCACAATTCTTCATTCCTGCCAAGAACCTGTCACTGAAGTATGTCTGGGACTGCCAGGACTCACATTTACTCAGCATTCATGGTCTAATTATTTCCACATGTAGTTCAAGGAGAATGGTTGATTAAAAGTTTAAGAAAAAAAGAAAGAAAGAAACCCACACACCTAAATCCCAATACCCTCAACTAAAGAAGGGCGACAGCTCTAGGGCAGCTGTGGGAGAGTGTCCCCTGCCATGCCTGCCCCATCTGGACCAACATTCCTGCACATGCTCAGCACCCAAGCGAGCCAACCGTCCATCTCCCCAGGCTTCCCAAGCCCGGAACCAGATAGGATCCACATTCACGGGCATCTGAGTGGAATGTAAGATTTATCCCCCTGCTTCAGTGGGAGGCAGGTGAGATGTGGATATGGAGATACAAGTTCTCTCCACCCTTTTGCCCCATGGTCTACTGAATTTAGGTAGACCCTGGGTAGTTCCTGATACACATACCTACTAGCGAAGAAATCTGCTGTGGCAGAGAACTTGGGTACTTTCCCTGAACTGGGGAACAGTCCCCCCATATCTGTGGCTCCTTTCTATTATCCCAGTTTGCACTTGGCTCCCCCTAAAACTGAAGGCAAAGCCACCATTCTCCAAGCAGATTCACATGACCTAGCACTGATTCAAATACCTGACACTGTCACCTGCTGGCATCTATCTACCTGGCCACATTTAACAAGGTCTTTGTCACGTGGTTCAGAGTCTTCTTCCTCTCTTCCCAGTAACTTCATTGTTCATGTGGCCTCAAGGTCCGTGGCCTCCTCACCTCCAGTAACTCTCTGGCTACAAGGAGCTTCAGCTGTGCCCCTGGCTAGAGCAGGTAGCCACAGCATATTTAAGTCACAAGTAGACTAAAATAAAAGGTATAGGACTCCTGAGGTTCTACATTTTGAAATGAGAACTCATTCCCCTTTGAAAATGTCAGCGCCAGTAGGTATTGTTTGATGTTTCTTTAACTGTCGGATGGGCGGAGAGTGTCCTACAAGACCAGCTAAAACGATGCCAACATCTGGGAAGTCTGCCTTACTGTCTGGATTGCATGAACTCCCCTGTCCTTTCAGGCTTAGCTCCAGTTCCACCTCTCCCTCCTTGGTGCCCTGTTCCTTTTGGTCGATATGAATTCCTTCTTCCTTCTCCGAACTTTCATTCGACTTCATCTGAACTCATCCTGATCACTTTTTAAACAATTTTAATTGACTATACAGATTTTGTCTTCCCAGCTGAACTATACATTCCTAAGGACAAGGATTATGTTTTAGAGTTCTTTTGTAGGTCCCAGCATAGTACCCTGTGCTATGAACCTTGCTGAAAGCACAAAAGGGCTCCTGAATCACACTGCCCTGAAGACTTGGGCAGAAAGACGGACCCTGTGCCAACTCCTCTCCTGGGCTGCCCCCTTCCAAGTTCAGCCATTTGGGGGAACTGACCTAAAGACCCCACCCTTCTCTACCAGGCCATAAATACTCAGCCTGAAAATTCACTAATTAGAGATTGTCCTAGACCCACAGGAAGACCTGGGTGGTGGGGTGTGCGCGTGTGTGTACATTTGTTGGTGAAGTGCACAGGAGAGTGGTGCAGGACTGAAATGACTTCCAGTCATTTCTTTTGTCCAGCAGCAATGTATAGCCTCACCGATATGGGTGAGGGGATGAGACTTTGGTGAAGGGAAACAGGGCTGAGGGTGAGGTAACGTCAGAATGTGAGGTGCCTTGGAGGAAGGCAAAAGTGGGTGAGACTTCAGAGTGTAGGGTGGCGGCCTAACCAGGCAGAAGTGGAAGTGAAGAGAAGCAAGTGAGAAGACGCCAAGAGAAATTGTGAAAATGGGCTTATTATCCAAGGCAGCTGTTTTGTGTTAACTCTTCTCAGGAACCCACCCCTACGCTGTCCTATGAAGTATAAGGGAGGCCAGTTGGTCAGTCTCCCTAGACCAGTAAAAGAAGCTTCTTGCCTTGCTTTACCCCTCCCTGGCCCGAGAATGTGTCAGGGTCTCCAACTACTCCCCTCTGGCTCATCCTGCAGTGGGCTGCCAGAGAAGGATGAGGCTTCAGCTGTGCCCAAGTGGTTTATTTGCCCTGGGACTGGGCACCTTAAAGGGAACTGTGATATCCAACCGGGAGCTAAGACAAGTGGACATATGAAGGGGGGCAGGGTGGTGGGTGGAGAGAGCAGGGAGGTCGGGCATGACCGGAACAAAATGGAGCAGAGAGATCCAGAGACCGGGCGCAGCAGAGTGGCATGAGTCTCTGCCTTAAAAAACACGGACAAAGCCCTGGGAATCTTTGGGGGCACTGTGGCTGCAAAGCAGCTGTCAAGTTTCTGGTATCTTGGCTATTATTCTCCAGCTTAAGG
Source organism: Trachops cirrhosus (assembly GCA_028533065.1). NCBI lineage: Eukaryota > Metazoa > Chordata > Mammalia > Chiroptera > Phyllostomidae > Trachops > Trachops cirrhosus. Next base: position 102,024,925 of record CM052539.1, on the reverse strand, counting down.
AATGCAGAAGGGGTGAAAACCCAGCAAGAAACTCGAGGCTTAATGAAGTCTCCATATGTGTGACTTGGTATGGTTCTAGGAGAAGCAGACAGATGCAATTAGAAGTTCTCAGACACTGTGTTGCCATGGCAACTGCTGGCCGGCAGAAAAGTGGGGAAATCCAGGAGTCCAAGGGGTAGTCCTCCAAAGAAAGCCAGGAGCAGGTGATATCCATCACCTTCACACTCCACGGGTGGGGCTTGCACCTCCAGCCTGCCCTCTCCCCGACTCTTCAGGACCTCCCACACCCAATGCCCCTCGTCCCCCCTGATGTACATCCAGAACAATTCCAAATGCAAAAAGGGCTCCCTTTAGATGGTACCCAAAGGAAGGAATTAGGGAGGAGTCAGACTCTTGGAGGAGTACGTGCAGATGACATTGTTCCCTGTGTAGTCTTTGGTCGCAAGGACTTTCTAGATCTGAGTCTGAGGATCAGTGAGGGAAGCTGCAAACTTAAACTACACGTCAGCATAGGACCCAGATTCTCTATGTGGGGTGCCGGGTGGGTGCTGCAGGGCAAGCTGAGCTTTGTGAGCTTGAGGCGGAGAATATCTGAGCTTAGGAGGGAAACCATGTATTTCATCAGCCAAACTGGGACTTTTTTGAGAGTAAACAAGAGGCTTTTAAACAAATACACTTGGACAACGGGCAAACTATGACACACAGTCACCTTAATTATTAGGCTGCCTAAGGGAAAATGATTATTTTTTGTTTTATAGAGTGGGAATTCTAACTTGGTGTCTGTGAGCCCCCAGAAACCTAGCTAAAGATTTTGCAACTCGGTTTTTCTAGGGCAGGAGTAACCTAGGAGAGATGAGAAACCCAGTGAATGTACCACTCTGGGCATGGCCAGTCTCTTGCAGACTTAATGTCCATTCGTTCAAACTACCCCATGAGGATATGCATGGGGTTCTGCTGCTGGGGACCTGGGAAACCTGAGCAGATGGGACCACTTTTGCTTCAAAATCTTGGTCATTACAAGTCCTTTCAACTGCTTCTCTAAGGAGAGAATCGTTTATTTATTTCATGCATTGTTGCTAAAGGGAGCTGTTTCTCTGTTAGTTTAAGGCGATAATGTGGGATCATTCCCCAGCAGAGAGAGCTACTCAATTTCCCCCTGAAAAGGAGAGGCTTTCCGGAGGACATTCTTACACATTCCAGAACAACTGGACCAAAAACAATGGCTCAGTGATCCTGTGGTCACGAAGCCCAGGGAAAGGTCAGACTCTCCCAGGGAACCAGCAGAAATGACTGCATTTTAGGCATAATGTGGCCAGCCTAGAAATTATGAGCATGTGGTTCAGCCACAAGCTCAGTTACAAAATTGTAGGATGTTTAAAGGGTAAGGCCCACCCAGGGTGCATTCCTAGTATTTTCTCAGGAACTCCAGGAGTCACAGCCATTTGGTAAGAGTTCCTGCCAGTTACTTGGCGACCACGGCTGGTGGTGGCCCTCTTCTCTCAATTCTGGCTCAGAGTTTGGAGTCACCGGGGCCAACCCGACTTATTACCTGCACCAAACCCAGACAGGTCCTGGAATGAGGGGCACAAATCTCTGAGCTTAATGTGGAGCTTCCCCAAGACTTTGGGGTGGCAATGAGGGGCTCCTTAAAATCTGTAATCATCCATCAGCCCCACCATTCTTGCTGGGCGTGCATGTCAGGAAGTTGTGACACTGACTGCAGATCCCCTGGACTGCAATAATGCAGATTCAAGGAATGTTAACCTTTCTGGACAAATTGAGAACTATATAAAATTAGTCCCTTTGAGAAAAGCAATGCTCCTAACACAAATTAACTTACATTTTTTTTATCCCTGTCCGAAGTTCCACTGGACAGGACCTATTTCCAAGGAAGTAAGCAATATGTGGGACCACGAAGCAATAAAATGCCAGATATCACACTTGCTGATGGGGCTCAGGAAGACACCCCAAAGTGCGTGTTCCCACACTGCCGACAGTGTCCATGGGGGGAGGGGGCATAAGTGTGCAGAATTTTAAATAACAGAACTCAACCTATAAGAGGTAACTCAAGACAATGTGTGGCTAAACGCAGTGCATGGTTGAATGGCATGTGCCTAGAGCAGCACCGTCCAACAGAAATACAGTATCAGCCTCATAGATAATTTAAAGTTTTCTAATGGCCACATTTTACAAAGCAAAAAGAAACAGATCAAATTATTCTAGCAATCTGTTTTATTTCAGCAAATGTAGCCAAAATATTCCCATTTCAGCGCATAATCAGTATCATTAATGAGATATTTTTACATCTTGTTTTCTGTAAAAAGTCTTTGAAACGTGGAATGTATTTTACACTTACAGCACGTCTTAATGGGACTAACCACACTTCAAGAGCTCAGCAGCCACTTGGGGCTGGTGGCTTTTCCTACCAAACAGCAGAACTCTAGACAGAAAGTCTGAGTAGTTTTGACAAATTACTGAAGTGAGGGCTGAATTGAAGAGAGAGTTAAGGCAGAAGGAGTGAGACTTTAACTTGGAATGCTTTACAAACACTGTACACAACACCAAAGTTAACAGATATCACCTGGACACGCGGCCAGGCACAACACCGGGCTGCATCTGGGACCAGGACATCGAAGCCATGAACACCCAGCCCTTTGACAATGGGCAGAAGCTGTGTGCACTTAAGCCTAATTCTGCCTCTGTTTTCAGTGCCTGTGACGTTAAGGAATGTCTCCTCTGCTCTCCTATAAGGAAGATAAAATGTTTCCCACCTCCTGTCCTTAAGAATCCACATGATTTCTCTCATGAAACAATGATAAGGGGCCAATTAAATTACATAGTTGGAGGCTTCTCTTAACTATTGAAACATACTTTTTTTTGCATAAAAGTCTATGGACAAATTTGGTAATGAAACAGATGTTTCTCAAAATATTAAAAAAAATTTTCCTTGGCTGAACTGCTGCAGTCTGTTGCTACCAGTTTTCAATAACATTACACACACACACACACACACACACACACTTGAGATTAAAGCCAATGAAAACACGCACATTTTATTCTTCTTCAGACATTCCTGTCTTGCATTATTTCTTTCGAGCCTTTGGAAAGTCACAGCTGGGGGGAAGGAGCTGTAAAACCCACTTGTGCTGGCCAATCAGGCCTTAGCTGACAGAAGGCCCTCCAATGAGAGACTGCCAGGTATCCTTCTCCACTGTAGCAAAACTTCCTATTTTTGTAGAGAGGAAACTCCTGTGGCATCCTCAAACTATATCAACAATGCATAAAGATCTCCTTTTCTGTTCATCTTGTTTCTCCCAAGGACTACATTAGAAATGCTACACCTACTAGCTTAGCCGTGAGTAACAGGTTATCTATCATTCAGGGTAAAAACGCTTCCAAGTATTATGCAGTACAGTTCTCAGGGCTCTGTTCTTCATTTTTAACTGACTAAACACTGGAGAAATGCCACACATTTAGCTGGTTTAGGTTACCCTGACTCCATTAAAAAAACGGAGCAACAGGCTACGAAACTCAGGAAGCCTGGCCTGTGGGTCAGCTGTAAGAGTTTTGAGAACAGGGCTGCCGGCAAGTGGGGGACTGGCTCCCGGAACTGCACCCACCGCTGACCACTGTGCCTTACGAGGAACTTTCCCTAGGACAAAGCCTTCTTTGAGAGCTAATGTGTTTTCCCCATATTGGGGACATCACAGTCACCATTCAAATGAAACAGAAGATAGAACAAAAGCAGAAAGGATCCCTCCAAAAGTAAAGGTCTCAGCAAATGGTAAGGTCAGAAGACAAAGTGACCAGAGGCTTTGGGGCGAGGAATCACCAACTATAGAGTTTAATGCTGTATTTTACATTCCTTGGGATATCAGCTTACTCCCAGAATGATGCCCAGTGACATCAGAACTGCTAATGTTTACTATTCTACAAACCTCTGCTTAAATCCTGACTTCACCTGGAACTGAGATAATCAGAATCCAGGTGTCAGACTAAGCTAGTCCAGCATTACTACCAGGTCCAAGGGTAAGCAAAGTGCTGATGGGCAAGTGCTGTTAACTATCTTTCCAGCTGCATAAATACTTGCAGAATCCAACACAGAGGTGGCTGGGGTACCAAGATTACAGGCAGGATATTATGAATCTTCTCATATCACATAGGAAACACTTGGATTCATTAATTAATCCATTTGGCCAGTGGATTATTTCAACAAATATTTACTGAGCACCTATCATAGGCTAAACTCATTTCCGGGCCATAGGTATTCACAGGTGATGGAGACAGAGGAGGGCCCTGTGGCGAAGGGGTACATATCATAAAGGGAAGACGGTGAATAAACACAAATCCTAAGGTCACTTCAGACTGTGATGAACATTTAGAAGATGTGTGTGCCAGCAGATGTTTGACAGAAACATCTGGGTGCAAGGGCACTGCTTGGACTGAGTGGTCAGGAAACTTCTCTTGAGCTTAGACCTGAAGAATGAAAGGAGCAATTCAGAGAGAAAAGAAAAATGCAACAGTTCTGAAGCAGGGTCGAATTTATTATGTTCCTGGAACCAAAAATCGTGTGGCTGTGACACAGGGTCCAGCAAGGGGAGCACTGAGAGGTCAGTGGAGAAGAGCGGCCCCCAGGCTGCAGAACGCAGGACCTCGCAGGCACAAATAAAAGGTTTGTATTTTATTTGCAAAGACACAGGGGCCACTGGAGGGTTTTGCAGGGGCGAGTGAGGTGATTACAAAGATCACTACTCAGGTTGCTGTGCAGAGAAGCAGATGGAAAGAGGCAAGAAGGAAATAGGGGAGAGCAGCTAGGATGCTACTGCAGCAGTCCAGGCACAAAACGATGACGGCCTGGACCAGGGTGGTGGTGATGGCGACCAAAAAAAGTCAATGAAGACATGATATGTTCTGAGAGCAGAGCCCACAGGACTTGCTGGACTGTGAGAGTGAATAATCAACGAGAAGATTCCTGAGTACTTCAAGCTGATAACCAAAAAGTCCCAGCCAGTCCCAGGCAGTGTGTGTCACAGCGCAGTCCAGGATGGAGCGCTCCCTTGGACTGGCCATGGGGTCCAGGTAAGTCCCGTATCTTCCTGTGAAACTGAATTAGCTCAGAAAAGTGAGTTCACTTACCTAAAGCCTACTAAGACCTTGGGTCAGACATAAACAGCCTCTGTTTATGCAAATCTGTCCAGAACTGACAGATGTTTCCAAACCGTCCCTGGAAATCTAGTCTTGAAATATTTATGGTATATTTGGAAATGGTGTTCTGTGGTGCAATGTCTGGGAAACACTGCTTATAACACTTTCCTCCTAGAGAGGAAAATACTTGTATAGTGCATGTGAACATTGTAGGGCTCTGAAAGTGCTGAGACTAAAAATCCATTTAACCTACCACATACATTAATATCACTCATGCGCAGTTTGAAAAATACGGATCTAGGCTCTGTATGTCTCTCCCTGTAGTTCTGCTGTCTCCTGGAATTGAAGGGAAAACAAGAATAGCAGCTACCATTTATTGAGTACTTACCTTGTGTAAGGTACGTTACATCATTATCTCCTTTGCTACACACTACATACAGGTGATATGTGAATTTATGGCTTTTATGTTAGTGTTTGCTTTTGTGAGTTTTGATTACAGACTATATATTCACTCATCAAAAGCAGACATATGCCTTTTCTGATCACAAACATCAGCAGTGTTCACTCACAGTATTTCCCCATGAGGCTGCAAGGCGAAGACAAGAAATTCTTTACCACCTCATCTTCATTTACTTACCCCACGACAATTAACAGGGACAGTTTCCCATCCCCACCACTGCCTCCCTCCTCTTCCCCCATTTCCTCCTCATCACTGTTTTCTGTCTTTCTCTTTACTCCCTTCATTTCTGAACAAGAACTATTTTTAGGGATGGTTCACATGCTTTAAACACCCCTAAACTTAGAATCCCTAATTTTTGTCTCTCCCTCAAAAGAAATGTCACGACTTTCCAAATATGGCTACTGTCACCTCTAAAACCACAGCTATCCCATGATAACCCTCAGCTATCAGACACACACATACTTCATCTCCTAGGCAGAGAGAAGACTTTCCTGGAGTCGAACAACAGATCACTGGGGAATGAGGAGGTCACTGTAATGCAAGTAATGACGGTCACTAAATGACAATGCTATTACACAGGGCAAAATGATGGCAGCACTGCCTAGAAAAACAGCCCAATCACCAACTGAAATACAGCCGCTGGGGAGGAACCCAGCTTGCTCACTAATCCGTGTAGCAGTTCCTGAAGCAACTTAAGCAGTAAATAAAGGGCCTTCTACTTGATCAAATGTGCAAAGGGAATTCAGAGGGGAAATTAATTTAACTAAGCTGTAAAATGACCCACGCATTGGGGTTAACAATCCAGAGTGTTGGTTGTTCTTAAAGGATTTTATATCATCTTTAAGATTTATTTTTGTCTTTAAAAAAGGGGGGGGGTGCCTAAATAGGGCATGTAAAAGACACCTACAAAAATTAAGTTTTATAGTTTCTTATTATCATCCAGGTCATATTAGACATGTTCTCCTATAGGAAATAAACAAAAATATAAAGAGTCTTTTCCAGTTGCATCTCTCATAAATAAAGCTGTTAACTTGGCAACTGTCCTTTCAAGTTTAAACAATATGACCCACAAATACCTTAGGAAATTTTATTAAGAAAAAAGTCTGCTGTGAGTACTGAATTCAATATACCCAACATTTAGCAAAGACTTGAAATGTCTGGCCTCTACTCAAAACACTTTCCAATCCCCTTCTCCCTTCTAGTCTTGTCCTCTCAAAGAGGAAATTGAGAAACCCCCGAAGAACTCACACCTACAGAGGTGTCCTTGTGCTAGGGTGTTCTTCGATCACTAGCCAGCCCTTGGTGCCATGCAGAAAATGACTGTTGAACAGGATGCAGACACCAACTAATGCACAGAGTAGAAGGCTTCACCCTCAAATAAGTAGCTAAAGCAGGAAATCTGCTTCTTGGTGTGTGGTTGTTGGCAAGGCCAAGGCCACACAGGATAAGAAAGGAAAGAAAAGAAAAATGCCAAGGACAGAAAACTAGAGGAGAGGTCGGGGAACAAAGCACAAATGGATACATTCCTGAAAGATTTTTAGGACTCTATGGAGAAGCCAGGTGAAAATTTTCTGCTTCTGACATAGACCTCAGCCTGGTCCCAATTAATTGTGGCACCGTAATAATAACATATAGAGAAGACTCAGGGGTGGGGATACCATCGGAGACTTGAAGCTGAGTGTTCTGAACATTTGTGAATTCTGCCTCCGTCCCAAAGCAAGTTGTTGTGGGCTGGGCTGGGCTGAGCCACCCCGAACCACACTGGGCCCTCCTGATAGGGACCCTAACAGTGAAGGGAACTCAAGTATGTCTATGTCTGCTCAGATCAACACATTTTAGCTGCTTTCACAAAATTATCACATATAAAATTTACACTAAAGTTTAGATGAGCCTGGCAACAGTCAGCAGAAATTTCTCTGAACTGTCTTTGAGTTCCTCATCCATTTTATTTTTCTCTGTTGCAAATGTTATACCATAAATGTGGGTCCTTCTCCATAACTGAAAATAGACTCAGTTAGCCTAAAACTAACAAGAGAGGTTAGTGGGACGTGCTAACCATGGGATTTGAGAGGGTAAGTACACCTAGTACACCTAGTACAGTAAGTACACCTAGTACACTTAGTACACTTAGTACACTTAGATTTTTAGAATGAAGTCAAGCATAATTTAGCATACTGGAATTACCTAGAGGGATTTGGAAACTGCATTGCAGTTGAGATACCAGGCATCTAAGCAGGACTAAAACATCTGTATGGCCTCTGTTTCCTTACCGAGTTCACCACAGCAAGTCACTTAATTTAACCCATGAGGTCAAGGCCAAAGAGTGGTGCTCTCAGCTAAAACAAAAGCCCTGAGCTGATTTAGAGAGAAGGGCGTGGGGACCTGGGCAGCAACTTGATCAATACCTGCTCAGGAAACCCAGGATCCTGGTTAGGGGCCGGGTAACATGGTGAGAAGGCAGCAAGTGTTCCAGAAATTAAAATTAGGGTTCATGCAACATTTTTATTTTTTTAAACATTTCATTTATTTATTTTTAGAGAGAGGGGAAGGGAGGGAGAAAGAGAGGGAGAGAAACATCAGTGTGTGGTTGCCTCTCACATGGCCCCCTCTGGGGACCTGGCCTGCAACCCAAGCATGTGTGTGGCTGGAAATCGAACTGGTGACCCTTTGGTTCACAGCCTGTGCTCAACCCACTGAGCTACACCAGCCAGGGCTCATGCAACATCTTTAAAAGAAAATGTGAACATGTATAAAGGTCAGAAGAAAGTTTTGTTTTTTTCTGTAAGTTCAGTATAAGCTGACGTTGCACACTTTGGAATTTTGGGTTGTCTTCTTTTTTTCTTTTTTTTAAAGATTTCATTTATTTATTATTAGAGAGGGGGGAGGGAGAAAGAGGGGGACTCTGTGTGACTGCCTCTTGCACACTTGCGTGCTCCCAACTGGGGGCCTGGCCCACAACTCAGGCATGTGTCCTGACTGGGAATCGAACTGGGGACCCTTTGGTTCGCAGGCCAGCACTCAATCCACTGAGCCACACCAGCCAGGGCTGTCTTATATTTTTAAAAAAAAAATTCCTTGCTTATCCCTAAGCAGACCCAGCCTTCTTCATTACTTGCCCAGTGTTGTGAGAAGATAGTTTCTGAAGTAGAAGAGTCAAGTAATTCCTTTCTATAGAGCAAATAACATTTGAATTTCCTGGGCATGAAGACTGTCCAGTGCCACAAGCTGTCCTGTTTACATTACACTCAACACAAGCAGGAGGAAGTGAGGGACACAAAATTGCCTCCTGCTCTTACTCATTCTCTTTTTCCATTCCTGCACCAGCTTCTCTTCAAACTGCTCCTCCCTGGGCGGTCAGTTAAGAGAAGGGCTAATCAAATATCCTAACTCCATTATGTAGACTATTTTGATAATTCAACCTAAAATGTCTGCCTCCTTTCTTTATGGACAGGATTTCAGAGCTGGGTTTTAGAGCTCACCTACCCTCATTCTCATATTTTTCAGATGAGGGGTCCAGTGACTTGCCCAAGTTCATGCTACTCACAGAAGGCACGAGGCTCTTCACCTGGTTGGTGCCATCTGTCCTGGGTGATTCACTACAGTCCATCTCTAGCCAATCAGTGGAGGCCTGCTTGAAGCCAGTTCATATCAGGAATGTCTGTTAACTCAGTCACAGCTTCAGGCAGCACTACTGGTATTTTCTCAATTCTGAACCTTTCCAGACAGTGGAATCCTGACAGTCTCATAAATTCACTCACCTGCTTCTTATATGTGCGGTCATGCCAGTCCCCCTGAGACAGTTTGAGGCTAAGAAAACTGGGGAAATGAGTGAGGAGAGGAACCCAAGTCAGAGCTGCAGAACTGTGCAGATTGTGCTGAGAAGGCAAAGTGCCAAGCAGACACTGTCTAGACGTTAACGGGCCTCTCCAGAGGGGCGTGCGGGAGAGGAGGGGGAGCAAGGCTGGAAAGCCTGCTGGCTTTTTGTTCAGCTAAGGCAAACACATGATATAACCTCTGACAGGCTCCAGGCTGGGAACTCGCGGTCTACGACATTTCTTCTTTGGGGCTGGAATTCAGCTGTGGGCTGAGAGAAGCTGTGCTGCTCCAGCAATCAGAGGAAGCCAGGAATGCTCTTCTTAATTCCTGGGGAATCATAGTTCGGAAACTAGACTGAGTTGGGCAATAGCGCAAAGTAGTGCACTGGTGGGTGAAAAAAAAAAAGGTTTTTTTCAAATTTCGTTTGTATCACCTTAATGAATTCATGAGGAAAATCTGCAAAACATACAAAACTGGCTTTTGATGGAGGGCTGTTAAAATTTTTTTTATAAGACTGAATGATGTCAATTTATAAAATGTACAGATGGAGAAAAGGCCACCCACCAGAGTCCAGAAAGCATCCTATATCTGAGAGAAAAAGTTGGGTTTAGGAGCTTTGTACATCAGTTAGAAAAAGGTGCCCCTTCCTCTGGGTGGGCACACAGCCCCACACCAGGGCACATAGCCTGGTAAGCAGAGAGCAGGATGGGGTCCACCTCACTTGCGCCCTCAGCGAGCGCACTGAGGCAGTAGACGGTCTGAACAACCGTACTCAGTCCATACTCAGTGGGGATCTTAGACATGCCCCACAATTTGGTCTTATTCAACGTGGAACAGTTATGAATATCTCTGAAGGACAAAGAAACTGCCTTCAAACATCGCCTGAGCCACTGACCATTATGCTACAAGTGCTCTCACAGAACCACATCTCAATATGGGTCAGAGAAACGGCTGCACCTGAACCAAGTCCAGACTCTGCCCATCTCTATGTGGCCAGAATGACCAGCCTTTAAGTGTCGATCCAGGCACTTGGCTGATATCATGTGAAGAGGCCTGTACATTTTTACCTAGAGGAAAAATGTTTTTGGTTTGTTTTCAAAGTCACTTTCAGAAAAAAGACACAGAGGGTCTAGAACACAGGGCATTTATTTGCCTTCAGAGTCAAAGTCCTGGGTTTGTACCCAGGCTTTACTGTGTGTACTAGGTAGCTGACTTTGAGTAACTAACTGAATCCTGAGCCACGGTTTCTTGGTTCATAAAACAAAGATTATAGTAACTTCATTATCAGCCCTAGCTGGGTGCCTCAGTTGACTGGAACATTGTCCTACACATCAAAAGATTGCGGGTTCGATTCCCAGTCAGGGGACACACCTAGGTTACGGGTATGATCCCCTGGTCGGAGTCTGTACAGGAGGCGACTGGTGGATGTTTCCCTCTTACAGAGAGGTATCTCTCTCTCCCTGCCCCCTTCCTTTCTCCCTAAAAATCAATGAACACGTCCTCAGATGAGGATTTAACAAATAACTTGATTTTCAGGTTGTGAGAATGACATTAGATAAGGCTCTTTTGCCTCTCCTCCAGCCTGTTGCCATCCCGCTAACTACCACTTATTTTTCAGGGTTCAGCTTGTGGGGCACCCCCTCTTGGAGGACTTCCCGGATGCCCCCGTGCTGGGTTAGGTTCTCAGGCCTGCCCTAGCACTTAGCACATGGGATCAGTCTAAGCCTGTGTCCCTGCGTGCCTCCCCCACTGGACTGCAAGTGCCTTCGGAGCAGGGTCTTTGTCTTGGTCTCCAGCACTAACTCAGCACCTGAGTGACAGAGAATAATAGGTTTGTGATAGTTTTTACTTTCCTTTCTTGAGTTATTTTAAAAAGTTGACTTTGTCTCAGATGGATGGAGCAAAATAATGCCTCAAGACTTTGTGTTGTTTCCTCCCTGCATAAAATGTGAACCTGGTGTCTGGGATGTTTTGACAGCTCCTAACGCAGCCCACACACTCCTGTGTAACCTCTCTGTAATTGTGGAGGAGGAAGATGAGAACGAAAAGGAGAGACAAGAAGGAGGAGGGGAAATACGGACAGGAGAGCAAAGAGCCACAGCGGGATCGCTGGGAACCTGGCTCTAGGGGCTCGAAACCTGCGGCGCGAGGCTGCGGGCAGGGCGGGGCTAGCCGCCAGACCAGCAGCGCGCAGACTCAAGGTCCAAGTGAGACACACCCGAAGCATTGCCGCGGTTCCCAAAGGGACAAATCCAGCCTGTTCTAGGAGTGCTTCCTACCCTGTCTTTCAGAGGTGGTTATTTATTTTTCAAACAATGAAAGCAAAAGGTTCTATTCTTCTGCCTGATTATATGTTTCCAAACTCCAAATTTAGAGTTTGTGGCCCAGTAACAGATATACTATGGGTACTACAGCAAGAGTATATGAAAGTGAGCACACCACAAAAAATCCAAGATATTTGGGGCCACCTCCATATTTTAAGGAGGGACATAAAAAAGAAAAACTTGGAAAAATTTCCAGGAGTTTGATTACCTCTCTTCTTTGCCTTTTCTCACTCTGCACCCCTTTCCAGCTCTCTCCCTTGCTGTCTAGGGCTTTAGGAGGAACCCAGGCCGACAGGCACAGCCACCGCCAGTGCACAGGAGGTGCTCAGTGAGCGCTTCCTTCTTCTCCTGGAGGAACGACAGGGCTCTGGCTTCACAAGGAAACACTATCTAGAAGTCTGAAGGCAAGATTGGCTCAGTAGAAGCAAGAGTTCTGATACGAATTCTGGGCGTCAAGCATCCCCTGAAATACATATCCTAGTTGCACTTTTAAAAGAAGGCAATCGTTAATCTCTGGAGAGAGTGAAAGAGGCGAGGGTGAAAGAGGAGAGAGTTCCGAGAGCCACGAGCACAGGCATGAGCACACGTGTGCATGCACACACACACGCACACCCCCGCCCCCATGGCTTCTGGAGCTCTCCCATAAATAGGCATGCTACAAGAATGATAGTAACAGGGAACACTTACTGTACTCCTTGTGCCAAACAACTTTTCTAATTGCTTTACCTGTAAAAAATAGCCTGTGTGATTCTCACAAGTAACCTGTGGGGGAAATACTCTGTAGAAAGCCCATTTTATAGATGAGGAAATAGGCTCAGAGAGGTTAATTAACTTCCCCAAGGCCACAGGGCAATAAGGGCAGTGCTAGGATTTAAATTTGGGTAATCCCGATTCAAGGCCTGAGTGCCAAACCTGTACCAAGGACATTTCATAAACAGAGTGACAACCTGAGCCAGCACACAGATTGGACATGTAGTGACGATGCCAAGCAGACGCTAATGTGCGAATTGACAATTCTCTTGTTGAAATCTTTAGAGTGGAGCACACTGTCAAAAAACAAATACAAACAGAAACAAACAAAACATTGTCGGTGCCCAGCAGGGCTGGTGACAGGCACTCCAGCTCTTGCAAACGTGTGGTGTTGAGTAGGTGCCAGGAGCAGAGGAAACCTTTTCCTTTACTGAACGGGACAGGCAGGCAGCCACACAGCCGTCACTCCCAGTTGATGGAGGAGGAAAGGGAGCTCAGGGAGGTTAAGTAACTCGCCGGAGTTTTCACAGCCAGATGACACCAGAATTCAAACTTGCTCCACTAGCCCAGTGCCCTTGCTCCTACCTGAAGCTTCAGAGACATCAGGTGGCTTTAAAAAGGTAAGATCAGCAAGAAAGGAGTAGAGTAGGCCTCTAGGTCAAGGACTTTTTCATTATTTTATGATGTCCCTCTTAAAAATGAGAAGGTTCTGTAACAGGGTCTGGGTCAAAGGTCAGAGTTGGAAACACCCAGGTGTGAGTTTGAGGGGAGAGAATGGAGAAAGGAATGCAGTGGAAGGCTGCCCTGCATGCAAATGGACCATCAGAGAGGAGCACGAGCCCCCAGGGAACAGACACCATTTCAGAGGAAGTTCCGACCCAAAACACTGCCACCTACTGGACAGACTGGGCAAGTAGTCAAGGTGCACAGGCAGAAATGGCCCAAACAGCTCTACTGCAGCCTCTCCAATTCCATCCCATTGTCATATTTCAGGATTTTCTGAGCCAGCAGCAGGAGGTGAGGAAGGGGGTGGTAATTTCTGCAAAAGCCATGCATTTGGCCCCGAACGGCCAGGTCCATTCAAGTTGAACAGTAGCTACAGTGGTAGCAGCTCCTTCAGAACCGGGACCTGTATGGCTTGCCTTTTAGTTGCACACTATTCTTCATAGCAGCATTTGTGCAAAGTGACTAGCATTCATGCTGGCACTTTTGTAGGAGATTAATAAATTAGACTCATTTACTATGGTTGGAGGACAGAAGGAAAGACTGTTGGGAAAAAGACAAATTTTGCCACAGACACTAGATTTTAAATCTTGAACACAATAAAAAGAGAAGACAATAAGGCATTTCCCTACATCAATTCAAACCACTATTCTATGACACACACACATATGTAAATCTGGGCCTGCAACACATCATGGTTTTTGCCATGTGTCACATGACTTGTTTTGGCAACAGCTTAGCTGGTCACAAATAGTATCCACAATTATTTAGGGGACATTTTACGGGTCATAAATTCAGACTGAATCCTGGGAATAGCTTATAGGTGATGGCTTCCAAATGAGCACATAAAAAGTCTGTGAAGAGATTACATGGAAATCCTTCAACCACAGCAGAAAATGCAGATTTATAGAGTATGTTTTGTACTACAACTACCCAAAGAGCCTTCTATCAGCAGGTTATTGCCAGACGGCTGCCGATGCAGAGGCTGTTATCTGTGACAGCAGTAGCTCTGAGAGCCTTAGCCAGTGACTGTTATCCCATCAGAACAGCCAAGAAAATTCTCATTACCATATTTTTGTTGATGGCTGACATTAGAGGGTTTACCTTACTTTAAGGTGTTCGAACTCATTTCAAAAACTTAGAAGCTTGCCCTGGCAGGTGGAGCTCAGTTGATTGGAGTGTCGCCCCGTAGACCAACATGAGTTATGGGTTTGATTCCCAGGCAGGGAACATACCTAATTTGCATGTTCAATCCTCAGTCAGGGAGCATCAGAGAAAGCAACCAATCGATGTCTCTCTCTCTCTCTCTCTCTCTCTCTCTCTCTCTCTCTCTCTCTTCCCCCTACCTCTCTCTCTGAAAGCAATGAATCAATGTCCTCAGATGAGGATTAAAAAAATCATTTAAAAAAAAAAAAGAACTTAGAAGATTAGGCCAGGAACAAAGTGCTGTTTTCTTAACATTTTCATCCATTTGCCCCCCTACCCCTACTATGTAGTCCCAAACTCTGCCTTCTAATCATCTTAATTTTGGCTAAAGATATACCAATATTTGTCAAATTGGATTGATTTTTCTAGTAGGAATGACAAATATCTGTGTACAGATGTAGATGTGAACAAAACCATCTCTGTGTCTGAATTCCATTTCATTTTTAAGTTTCATGCTGTGACCTTTGACCACCCTCACCATCTTTAGGAAGCGGCATTTTCAATCTTTGTAGTTGATGATTATCTGTGTCCCTTAAAATGTAGCCATAAATACTTTGTCAATAACAGCCAGAATGGCATGACATCCAACAAAAATATCAAACTATTAACAGTATCAACGGTAAGCAATCATCTATCACAAGACCACCAGGAGGTAGGGCCTCTGGAGCTACTGCCTTCTTTGTCCCTTTGTCTGGTCGATAATTAGTACCCACGTTATACTATAAAATAAATACTGTTAACAAGGATCTGTTAGCAGAGAATAACCTGCAGACCGCTGGGTCACCTTTTCCGCTCTAACCCAATGTTCCCATGATTAAATTGCCCTGTAATAAATTCTGCCATATTCCAGGGTGCTGCCTGCTTTGTTTCCTGGCCTGGGGATACCCTCTCATTACTGTGGCTATCACCACTTTACCCCATTGCCAATCTTTTTTCTCCTGTACAGACCAACTGCTTGCTAGTGGCTACACCATATTGCTGAGAAGGATTTTCAAACCTTCTTCAGGCGCATGAGGAAGAATTCTGTGACTGACCGACAGTGTTGGTCATGGGCAAGGGTGAGGGTAGCAGTGATGTGCATGTCATGTTGGTGCTCTCTCTGCAAGCCGGTATCTCACAGTGCTGAGAGGTGCTTGTTTGGATTGCCTACTGTGTCTAGCAGGCACATTACCGACATCTGCTGACTGGTTTTAATAATTTCTCTGAAAGGAGGGACGAAGTGCTGGTTTATCTCTAGGTGGTGAAATTATGGACAATTTTGTTCTTTGCTCTAGTTATTTCTATATTCTCTAAGTTTTTTTATGAGCATATTTTATTTTCATATTTCATCAGAAAATAACACATTGACTTTTTATTTAAATAAAACAGCATATGATATTAGGAGAGTAAATTCTTCTTGAAAAAGGAGGGGTCACAAGAATCTTCATGATAGATTTCAAGACTTTTAAAATACTTCTCTATAAATTTTTACATAGTTGTGAGGAGAAGGCATTGGTGTAAGGGGTATTCTGATTTTTAAATGAAGTCATAATCATTTACCAGAGCCTTAAAATTTTTTCTAAACATAACTTATAGTGGTACATATCGCTGCTGACTCTTACCTCTTCTATTGTGTAAGTAATAGGTTTTAAGTTCTTAACTACCATAAATAATGTGACAGGCACCTTATGTAGAATACCTTTATAAAAGTAATAATGAACAAAACAAAGTGGTCAAACAGAATTATTTGAGTTTCTTTTTTGATTTAGTTTCTCAGTGTAAATTATATTGAGTTTTGGAATATCCACCTGCAAAGCAGTAAAGTCAGCTCCCCCAAAGCTGATCCAAAGTTTGCTAAAACAGATTCATGTCAATAAAGGCTCTTTTTAAATGTATTTGCTGTATGTCTTATGGCTAACAAGAAAAACAATTTTTTCCTGCAAGCATTGTTAAGTTCACATAAAAATGCTTACAGTAACATCCAAATTGCAAGTCTCATTATCAATAGGGTTAATTTATTTTTCATTAATTATTAAAGGTTTATAATTGTTAAAACATGAATTAAACAAATGTTACCAGGGCCAGGCATAAAGAGATTGGACTAATTAAACCATAAAGATCTTTGAGTGATGAAATCTAACTGTAATCAAATCTACTCCTCACTTTTTTCACCGTAACAATTTCCACACACCCTGAGTTCTTAGCCTCCTTTCTCACTCCCTCAGTCTTGGTTGGGTGGTGGCTACAGCAGTGCATCCATATATATGAGTTCATTAAGCTATACATTAACAATCTGTGCACTGTACTGATGTAAAAACTGTAAAAATCCAGAGAAGCTTTATGTTAATGTAAAAAAGCAGTAATAATAATAATTGCAAAGATACTTGTTCACTAGTTATAATAATATACATTGTAGATGCCAGCTGCAAGCACCTGGCCCACCACTAGAATGTAAGCATCCTGAGGGCAGAGACCATGCCTAATACTTCACCCATGACTCTGCCCCATGTGTGCAGGGTATGCTCAGCCTGCAGAGGGAATACTGACTGATGGGCACTGTGGAGGGAAGGCCCGTGCCGCCAACAACTCACCCCTGTAGAAAGGACCCTGTGTCAAAGTCACAGGTGTCAGAAGACAGCATTTCTTAGAGAAAAGCATGCATTTGACCTGCAGGACATTAATCACCTGGCTTACAAAATGAACCTATCTAGATATTTCTTCAACTCTGTAATATCTGGTGTCATTAAGCTAATACTACTTGTGGCTGCTAGAAATTTTATGTCCAGGTGTCCAGTTATTTAAAGAGAAGTAGGAAAAACCATGCTGACAATTCCATTTCCCCATGGGTGACCCCAGTATTTACAGCTCATCCTTTACATTCTCCGTTCTCCTGGAAACGCATGGCTTTCTGCCTCACTGACTTTATGTCCTTCTTTGGGACATTACATCCACTGCAGCCCATCATGCCTCCAGATCTTCACCTCACAGCTCCTCCCCAGCTAAATGCTCTAAGCCATGCTCCTGCTTTCTGTCACCTAATTCAGAGACCTCTAAGGGAATTGTAACATGTCTCCCTTCTAAAGACATTCTGAATGGCCAGGGCCTCCATTTGCAGGGTGCTTCTCCATCTGTTCTGGCTATTCAGCAGAGTCCTTGCTATGTTTTATCATTCCAATTCCAACAATGGTCTTTAAAATTACGGCAAGTTTATTTGCCAAAGGATAAACAAAGAGATTATTTTAGTGGTTAATGTACAAGATGGATATTAAGGCCCTGGTTTTGCTGCAGCTTCAAGAAGTCAGAGGATGTGGGTCAGACTCTAGGCTTGTCTGAATCCACCATTAGAATAATTCTAAAGAATATGGAAAAGATCCCACGTCAGCCAATAAAACTCCTCATGGTTGATTAACCGTTGATAACAGGGTATAAATGAGGTTAAGAAATCTGGCTTCACAGGGACAATGCCTTAATAATCTTCTTATCTGTCTGTGTAACTGTTATTGCTCTGTTTTTATTATCTTAAGTGATGTGCTCACAGTTCACGGGTCAAGCGTTCCCTTATTGAAATGAGTGTTCTGATTTGTGAATCAGTCCCCAGTGCTTGGGTGACTTACGAGGAAGTTATAGAGCTGGAATGCTGGGAATCAGAGTGCCAACAGGGACAACCCCCAAGGGAGAGTTGCACAGGCACACGCCAGTGCTGTCTTTCAAAAGCAGGTGGGTGGGCTGCAGGGTCCCCTCCAGCCTGCCATGCTGGAGTGGACTCAGATGCATCTACTGAGGCTCAAGGGCACCTGCACTAGTGCCCGAGTTCTCAGCCTTTCCCAACCTCTCAGTCAACTGCAGTTAATTCTCACAGGGAGGGGGATGAGTGTGGAAGAGGAGCAGGCCTACAGAGCCCCCTCCCAACAGAATCTAGAAAAGTAGCTGTGCGGTTGTTGGTTGAAGCGCCCCTCCTGCTGCTGCCACCCCCATGCTTCACCCATACCAGATGCTCATACATGCTCGTGAGAGATGTGCCACACGGCCAACACCCCTTTCACACAGACTCTGAAAAGTGCATGGATGCTGCTGGCTCAGGTGAGTGGGGCAGAATGTTGATGGAGGCTGCCTGAAGGAATACGTTTTTTAAAAAGTATATTTTATTGATTATGCTATTAGAGTCATGCCATTCTTTTCTCCCCTTTATTCCCCTCAGCCCTGCACTCCCCTCCCTACAGCATTCTTCCCCTCTCTTTAGTTCATGGGTCATACACATAAGTTCTTTTGATAGAGAATGAAGACAAAGAGAACACAAGAAAGAGGACGCAATCAAAAAAGCAATCTGGAGGTGCCAAAATAAGTAAGAGACCATGGAAAACATTCAAAATATTACACTTTCCTTAATGAGATTTGTTACTGGATTCTTAAATCTAACCAAACAGGATTTATAGACTAGCATTAATAATGACAACCACCTTTTCCCAAGCTTAGGACACCTCTGATCATTCTAGAAAACACTTGGCTTCTTCCAATATAAAAGATGGATTTAAAAACTGCTGAATGTTACTAAGACCAGACACCAAGAGACTGGATTGGTTAAAAGATAATTCCAGATCATACCTACTCCTCGTCCCTCACATAACCTGAGTTCACAGCCTCCTTTGTGCACCAACTTTCTCAATTTTTATATCTCCGCCCTTCTTGATTTGACCTTCTTCTCCATGGATTTTGCCTGGGAATTCTGTGAGAGTATACTCTGCTCTTCTACCTAGAGCAGGAAATTGCTGTTGGGGGAACTTCCTATGAGAACTAAGCTTTCCCCAGCAATGCCATGGGGGAAGGGAGTAGAGTACAGGCTGCCTAGAATAGATCCTGGAGGTTGGGCCACACAACCTCCTCACACCTCCTATTAACATTCCAGTTGACGGAGCAATTTCACACACTAGCTGGCAATCCTAAACCTGCTGTAAAACCAACCAGGGATCCACCCTGTCCATCAAAGGGCTGCAGCTGCCTTTTGAGGGCCACAGCACGGGAGTTCCTTTGCCCGGACTAAATCAACCAGTGAAAAGTGATCTTCCCTCAGATTCAAACGCTGGAAAGCAACGCATCAGAAGCTGATCTGGAGTTCAAGATGGGTTCCAAAGGTGGAGGGAGTGGAGGGAGCTGGGTTCAGATCCTTCTCCAGAACTTAACTAGCTGTGTGATTTTGGGCAGGACACCTAATTTCCCAAAACTTGTTTCTTCCTCTGTGAAATGAGGATAACAAAATGGACTTTACAAGGTTGGAGAAGTTTTAAAAGAAATGATGCAGGCAGCCCCGTGTCTGCTACACCAGAAGAACACAGCAGGTTCGGTCCAAACCCTACCCCCACCCCCTAGTGGAGTAGAGCGCCGCATAAATTATGTAACCTCTATGACTCAGTTTCCTCGTCATTAAAATGGAGTGTTATTACAACACGAAGTATATATCCCATAAATATTACCTACTTTTTTATTTCCTTGTAAAAACAGCCTGTGTTTCCAGCTCAATCAATGCTGTAATGGTGAATTAAATGAGTTCAATATAATGTGTATTTTTTTTAATCGTGAAGACTTTGCATGCTTTTACGATTTTTCTGGGCTGAGTCAAGCAGCAGTGCTCGGGGTGGGGCTAAACTGTAATATGAAGAAAAAATTTCAAAGAGGGAGAATAACCGCCCACCAGGGAGCTATTTCTTTTGTAATGTACATTCCATTTCTTCTCCCTCATGCTTTTTAATTCCTTCCACATTTCCTGCCATAATTACCAAATGTTTGGTTTCTGACCTCACTTTTCTGGAGACTAGAGCCCAGGGAATTTAGAATTGTTTATTTTCTGTCCATAAACCTTTGAGTTAATGGAAGGGCTTGTGAGTGAAGGGTTTGTTGGTTGTTTGTAGTGTCTCAGGAAGGTCACTGGAGTTGAGAAAGAAACATCACCAAAAAAGTGCTGAAATACTTTGACTGCAAAAGCCCAGCCCTCCGAGGGCTGAGCAATGGATGGGCTCACACTTATGCAAACGCTAGTTTAAGAGAAAATTTGAGAATTTAGAAGGCCGTTATATGGTCCTGACAATAACACAAAATCCGAAGTATCTTTACAAAGGAAGGAAAAAAATCAAGGATTTGTAATCTTATTTTATAAAAGAAAAAAAAATTATTTTGCCCTAAAAGAAGAATCTCTTGGGATTTGGGGGTGAGGGGGTCGGGTGTTACTTTTTGCTTTTTTCACCCGGAGGAGACAGACTCGGAAGGAAAAGTGCCGACTCTTCGCACTTTCCTCGCCAGGCACCTTTCTCAATTCGGCTGCGCCCCGCCGCCGCCTCGGTCCCGCAGGGCCCAGCTCGTCCTCTCTTCCCACCCCGCTCCCCTCCATGTTAGCCGCGGAGGGGCTCCCGCTCACTGCTCAAACTTCTTTTCCTGATTTTTGAGGCTTAAGTTTCGTGAGTGGCGGTCTCGCTCCGAGCGCCGCCCTCCCCGCATTTGGAAACTCCAGTCCCACCCGCTGAGCGCATCCCCGGACGCGCCCCCGCCCGCCCGCGCGCAGACCGCGGGGCCCCGGGGCCCGAGGTCGGACCTCGTCGGCCGCTGCCTACCTCCGCGCGGACCCAGGCCGCCGCCACCACCGCGAGCGCGAGCCAGCGTGTCCACATCTGCGGAAGAGACGAGAGCGTGGCTGAAGGCACCGGGCCCCGCGCCCACCCCGGAAACTTCCTGGGGTCCCGCAGGCTAGCCCCCTACGCCCGGCGCCCCCGGCTTCCCCGCGGGGCCCAACCCCCGCGCGGCGCCGCGCGTCGGACTCTCACCCTGGTCCTGTCCCGGTTCCCAGAGGGCGCGGAGCAGGGCGGCTGCAGCAAGCTCTGTGGGAGCTTCACCGATCGCCAGTCTCGAAGGAAATCCGACCTGCGCTCGCCGCCCCGTAAGACCCCTCCTTCCCCGGCTGCCTGCCCCCCAGCTCCTCCCCGTTCTCCTCCCCCTTCTGCAGCAGCGGCCCCGCGGCAGCCAGCTCCGCTCCCTCCTCCTGCCGCTGGCTCCCGGGAGCCCGCGTGCGTCCTGGCGCCGCCCGAACTCCGCTCCGCGCCCGGCCCCCAGGACGCGGAGGCTGAGCAGAGATGGGGTGCCCCGGGGGACACTGCAACAAAAGCTGAGGGTGCGTGGGGGGCGGAGGGAGCCGAAACCTCACCTCCGGGAGGGGCCCGGGCGTGCTGCAGCTCAGGCGGGCTGCGGTGGTGCCCAGCATGGGCGGTGCTGCTGGGGTACCCCAGTCCGGTGTGGGACAGGAGCCTGCAGGGAGAGGCGCCCTGCAGCCTCGGGAGTCTCAGCCGACCCCCAGGAGTGAGAGACCCGGAGATGCCAAGGGACACTCACAGTCCGGGGTCACTGCAGGCAGGACTCGAGGAAGTGGGCGCGGGGCCGGAAGGCTGCTTTGGGTTCTACCGTGCATTTCCTGGGGGAGAGTTGGCGGCAGCCGTGCTCTGTTGGAAATACCCGGACTGGAGCGCGTTTACTAGCAGCCTCACCCCGTCCATCCTTTCCTCTGGTCCAGGAGCTGTGCCCCCTCCTGTCTTCCGCTCACCCGTCACCTGTGTCCCTGCTCCCATTCCTGTCACCCCAGCTACCCTCCATGTTCATGCTTTCTATCTCCCCCAGCCTCTTCCCAGCGGGTTTCAAACGTGTGCTGCCTCTTTGTATCGATTATCCAAACTTCCAACTGTGGCCTCTTACCTCCCTTGCCTTCGGTGTCTCTGGTGCTGAGAAACAAAATCCACTTGGCACTTTAGATTGGACATGCCCTAGGCTGAGCCCCACTTCCCACCAGCTCCCAGGCCTGCCCCTCTGCATCTTTATGAGAAGTGCCCTGAAAAACGCTTCTCCGCTTCCCAGACCTAGGTTGTCGCCATATCCTGGCAGTTTTCACTTTGACATCTGCTGTTGTCATTCACATTTCCACTTCCCTAGGCCAGACCTTCATCTGTCCTCACTTGCAGGATTCTGGAAACCACCTCTGGTTGGCGTCCACCTCCAGGCTCTCTAGTCTCCACTGCACCTCATTGCCTATTCCTTCTAACTACCGGATTTAAACACTGTCTTTCTCATACGCTTCTGGGCTCAGAAACTTTCAGCACTCTCTCCCACATGAAATCCAAACTCTGCCTTCCTTGTAAAGTCTTTCATTACTGGAACCACCCATCCATCTAACTTTACATCTGTTTAATATATTCCCTATGCTCAGATCAAGCCAGTCTTCTCTCATTGTCCACTGACCTGTTCACATTCACTCTACTTCCAGGGTTTGCTGAGTGCCTAATGTTGTGGTTTTAGGGGCTTCAAATAACACTCATATTCCCCATGCATGTTCACAGCTAGCCACCAGAGCCAGACTGTTGGAGAGCAAAATGTCAGCTTTGTCCCTGGTAAAAGCTGGAATGGTGACCATGGCTTTAGATTGGCACAGACAATGAATGGATCTGCTTATAATTCGTCGCAGAATTAAATAAAATAAAACACACTGACTGGCTCCCTTAGTACCTGGCTGTCACACATAAGAGTTGGAAGACCTGTATGTAAGATTGGGGAGCTGGAGCCACCCCACAGGGCTGATGGAGAGAGGGCTGGAGGTGCAGAAGAACCCTTGTAATGAAGATTGGCCGTGTGAAGTTGCAGTTTTACAGTTTCTGGAAAAGCAGAACACACGTGCTTCCTAAGGCAGACCTGCTCCCCAGACTTGAGGGGCAGAGTGACACATACTTTCCAGCTCACCAGTCAGATAACTCACTCCTGCTTCCTTGATATGAAAATAAGAGAGAGGGGAATAGCTGTCCCCTGCCACCTGCTCTGTGCCAGGGCTCCCAGTCTCTGCCAGGACTCAAGTGAACTGTGATGCACAGGTTTTCTTCTGCTTACCACACTTTCATCCCTTACACATGCACTGCACCCCTGTACACATGCACTGAACCCCCTCACAAACGTGCTGCACCCCTTACACATGCACTGCGCCCCTGTACACATGCACTGAACCCCCACACACGTGCTGCACCCCTTACACATGCACTGGACCCCCTCACACACGTGCTGCACCCCTTACACATGCACTGCGCCCCTGTACACATGCACTGAACCCCCTCACAAACGTGCTGCACCCCTTACACATGCACTGCGCCCCTGTACACATGCACTGAACCCCCAAACATGTGCTGCACCCCTGTACACATGCACTGCATCCTCTTACACATGCGCTGCACCCCCTCAGAATCAGGCGTGGTCTTTTCTTCCTCTTTCTGTTTATTCAAACCTGTCTTTTTTTTTCAGTACTCAAAGTTTCATCGCTTCTCTAGCAACAACTTATTTCTTTAGACAATAACTTGACATAGTAGAAAGCATATGAGGTTTAAGTTCAAACAGATCTGGCTCTTAATTCTATCACTAAGTAAACTCCATTTACTTAGGAGTTGTATGACCTCAAATTATTTAAGCTCTCTGAAACTCAGTTTCTGCATCTGATAATCAGCAGAGATAATGCCTTTCAGTGGGCTATGAAATTTAAATATGGAATATTATAGAAAGTATCTCAAGGGTAGTAGACCTCCATAAATCTAGCTGTTAGCATTTCATCCATCTACTTTGCAAATGAATTGTTGTTGGTACCATATGCCATTCGACATGTCTAATTTATTTATCACAACAAACTGAAAGGTATTTTTTTATTGTTTCCATTTTCCAAACAAGGACACTGAATCTCAGAAAATTTGGATACTTTTCCAAGGTTAACAGTTGGTTATTAAGCCTTACAACTTGGCGTTCTGTTGCATACCATTGCAGCAAAACCTTTGACACTGTTCACACAGTTGTTCTTGATTCTCTGGCTGGATTTCACGTTACTTAGGGCATAAACAGTGTTTTTCATACCTTAATTCTCTTTACATTTGGGGTACAATTGATGGATTTGATCATATAAAAATTAAAGAATCTTACTCAATCAAGGGCACCATAAAAAAAAAGATAGATTAGAAGGAGAGAATCAGTACCTAAAACTGAAAGGAACTCATAAGTGCAACCCTTGCAAATCAACAAGAAAAAGACAGCAAACCCAACAGAAGAACAGTCAAACCCAACAAGTACACAGAAGATGCTTAAAGTCGCTGGTGCTGGTTAAACTGTATAACAATCATATGATGTCAGTATTGTTTTATTATGTTTTACAGATAAGGAAACCAAGACAGAGATTTTTAGTAATTTGTCCAAGATAACACAGTAAGTGTTCAATTTTATCTTAGACTCACCATGGTGGCAAAAATTAGACAATTAGATAATGCCAAATGTTAGCATGTGAGTAGTGCAGTCCTTCTGGTGCACTGTCATGATTAAGAGCATTAGTGTAGGAGCCAGAAGCCCTGGTTCAAATGTATCTTGGCAGTAAATCTTGGCTTTACTTCTTACTATGTGACCGTGGGCAAGTTAGTTTGCTTGTTTGTAAAATAGGGATCATCATAGTACTGATTCCATAGCATTATTGGACAGATTAAATGTGTTAATATGTGTGAGTTACTTAGGACAGTGTCTGGTACATAGCTTAATGTGTGCTAATAAGGAAATAATTCAATAGGACTTTTGTAGGTACTGATGATAATTCTGTGCTACAGAGTATGATTAACTTAACTCTACAATAAATCAAAAACAAAACAAATTGCATGAGGGAGTTGACACTTATATCAGTGAGGACTTTTTTGGTTGCAGATGATAGAGGAGCTAATTTAAATAAGTGGCTTGTGCATTTAAATGGAATTTATTGGTGCCTAGAGCTGAGAGATCCACCGGTAGATCTGGTCAGGAAAGACTTCATCTAGGAGCTCAAACAAGGTCACCAAGGATTTGATTTCTTGCCATCTCTTGCCTTTATCTTCAGCAATTCCATTTCATACCTGGGTCCCATGTGGTGGTGTCTGCGAATTCCGGTCTGTGCCCTCTAGGTAGTAAACTGGCTGCAGTGGAGGAGGCCTCATCATGCCCTTGGTGAGGGAGAGACCCTGTTTCTGGAGCTACTACGAAAGTCCTAGAATTCCCTTTTTTTTTAAGTCTAGATTGAGTTTCTTGATATCTCCATACTAGTCACCAGGAGAAGAAGAAGGGTGGCTCAGGAGTCGGGGTAGGATGGGAGTTGAGGACTCACTCAAAGAAAATCAGGGTGATGATGGACAGGAAGAAAGAGCAGGGAAGGGAATGAGTGCGAAGACTAGCAGAACAGTGACCACTGCAGCAACAAATCACCAACCACAGGGGAAACCAGTGCTCTCCAAAGTGGGGTGCAGGGTTCCCAGGGGGCATGGGAAAATAATATCTGTCTGTTTACTATTTCCAACCTAAAAACAGAAATTGACTTTGCAAACATGTAGACAGACTGTGGTGCCCTTATTTGGTCTGTATGTCAGACATGTACCCTGAGGAGAGAGCGGGCATTCTCCCACACAGAGGGACTGACAGCAGCTCATTCCCGTTTAACTCATCATGATACACTGAGGTTGCCCACTTAAATGAATTACACATACTACTATCTAGTTTTAACTAGCCAGATAAAAAACATTTGGCTATGAAACAAAAAAAATGAAGATAAAGATTTTTTCCTATTAATAGGAAAATGGCTCAGTGAATTGAGTGCCAGCCTGTGAACCAAAGGTTTGCTGGTTCAATTCCCAGTGAGGGCACATGCCTAAATTGCGGGTCAGGTCCCCAGTAGAGGGTGTGTGAGAGGTCACCACACATTGATGTTTCTCTCCTTCTCTCTCTATCTAAAAAACAAGGACAGAGTTGACATATTTCTTCCTTTTGTAAAAGAGCTTGCTGTCTGCCACATTAGCAAGGTAAAATCAATGACTCAATCAGATCTGACAATAATTAAGTCAGCAACTTCAAAGATAACAAAAAAGGTATTTGAAATATAAATTCACATTCATTATTATTAGTGATATTCTCATCCCAAGTGTGCCTTACGGTATCAGTTAAAAATGTTTAGGATTAGCAAGAATTTTAGAAACCAGGTATAAAGACAAACACATTTTTTTTAAGATAGAGGCTCTTTTTATCTTTTTTAATTTAATTTATTTATTTTTAGAGAAAGGGGAAGGGAAGGAGGAAGAGAGGGAGAGAAACATTGATCGGTTGCCTCTTTTAAGAGCGGCGCCCCGGGCGGGGACTGAACTCACAACCCAGGCATGTGCCCTGACCAGGAATCCAACGACAGCATTTCGCTTTGGGGAAGGAAGCACAACCAACTGAGCCACGCCAGTCAGGGCTCTTTTTCTTTTAAATTTTGATGGTACTTGAAGATGTGCAATATGCAATTCAGTACTTTAGAAAATTCCACCCAATTTAGATTAAATATTGAGAGACCTTCTTTTAGATTTCGTACTTAATGGTAAAAGACATACATTTAGGGGAAACAGTTGGCTTCCTGCTCTAATCAGGAGTAGTAGAAGCAGTACCTGGAAAACCATACGCCGACAAGATAAAATACAGTTATGGTCAGCACAGACTATTGAAATTAGCAAAAAAATTATATGTATAAATTGCAGGCATGTGTATATATACCTGAAGATTAGCAGGAAAAGCAAGTATTAGAGCAAATTACACCATGCTGATTGGCTATAAAGGGAATAAAAATACAAGTGTTTCAAATGTTTCTAAACTTATTACATTGGCTGCATTACGTTTCAATAACGACGTAATGAAGTACTATGTTTGCGAACAACTAAGGAAAGCTATACTGGAAAAAGATACATTCTTAATAATAAATCACTTCTTTAAAGAAATATTTTCTAGAAGGCTTGTGCAAATGGAGCCACAGAGGAATGGCTGCTTTGAATGGAGCAGAAGGAGGGTTCAGGGTAAGGTCCCACGGCCACCCCACACCTGGTCTCCGTGGCTGCACCATCCACAGATGAGCCACTGCAGCAAAGACACTGAGGGCAGAGCTGCACAGCATGTTGTAGAAAGTCATGATGTGGTTAATTTTTATAAGTTAACATGTAGCAGAAAACTTGTAATACTTAAAAGTGACATGGGAAGTGACTGTGTTTATACCACACTGAGGTTCACAGATGATCTTGGGACAGAGGCCATTAATGTTGAACTTGAAAATAGAGGTATTTGTTTGACATAAAGACAGCTGTTCCAAATGCATTGTCTTTTTATGTGATAACAAGTGGAATGTTACCTACTAGTTTAAAAAAATCCACATCTACTGCTTCAAGGAAAATTTGTGATGCAAATAATGAATGAGCAATTAATTGCTTTTAAAAACATGTTCTATGAAGCCCATATTTTGAAATGGAATATTTGGAAATGTTCATCATTAGGTGATTTTGTTGTTTAAAATAATAGAGGTGTGGCACCCATAAAAACTCTCAAAAATATACATCTTTAAAACATCAAAAAAAACTTCTAACCCACTTAAAAATCCTCCAAACAAGAGTCCCAGTAAGTTTATTTACTCATTTGTGAAAAATATAAAAATGCAACAACTTTCAATTTATTTGAAGAACAATTTCTAGAGCAGATGAAAATTTACTAGACAAATTTTAACTACAACTTTTGCATAATTGGTTCATAGGATGGAAAAATGAGCACTATAGTTTTGTGAGTCAGTGATGTGCATTTTCCATCTAGATCTATGTGTATTTGTAGTGTGTTCGGCTGCGAGGGCTGCCATAACAGAACACCACAGACCGGGTGACTCACACACCAGCAATGTAGTTTCACACAGTTTACGAAACTGGAGGTCCAAGGTGAAGGTGCCGGCAGGGTTGGTTTCTGGTGAGGCCTCTCTCGGCTTGCAGGTGGCCACTTCCTCTCTGTGTTCTCACCTGGCCTTTTTTTTTCTGTGTGTGCATCTTTAGTATCTCTTTCTTTTGTTATAGGAACACAAGTTCAATCAAATTAAGACTGCATCCTTCTGACCTTGTTAAACCTTATTTACTTCCTTAAAGGCCCTATTTCCAAATACAGCCACATAGAGGGTTAGGGCTTCAACATGAATTTTGTGTAGACACAATTCAGTCTGTAACAGTGAGTTGTCTTTTTTACAGTCATAAAGCCAAATATCAAAATAGACTGGACTTAGAATCAGATCTTCAACCCTCCTTCTCACAAAATGTTGAGAAAATGTTTTCTCAATGAAATAAAACATCACTGTCATTTATTTTTCGAGTTGTAACAAGGTGCAGCCAAGGGTGGCCCCAAATAGGGTTCAGAACTCAAAGTGTCTAGGAAATATTAGAAAAAATATATATAGGATGTCCTCACCAGTCTGAGCTGGGGGATGGGACACATGGAGCAGGGCCATTGAAAGCTGTTTTGCATAACAACAGCTTTGCAGCTAACCCCCCCTCCATGGACATTTAACATATCTATAACCTTTAAATGGTTTCGTGGATATGTTAAATAGCTGTGGTCATGCTTTGAGCCAGGGGGATGGAAGTCATTTCCACACAAGAGGTAACTGGGAGGCAACTCCCCCTGGTTACAGCACCTGCGTGAGAGCTTGGAGATGATTGGTTCCGTGCCATGGGGCCATACCTGCCCCGACTTACTATGGCAGCCCAGTAAAGCTGGAAGAATATGGGAGTGTTGACAGTAACTGATTGTGGGAGGAATCAGAAATGGGGCTGCAGAGGAAGATTGGCACTGGGATTTAAACCCAGGTATGGCAGTCATAACAAGGGGGGACCCCGTGGCTTGGGCAAGAGCCAGGACCACGTGGCTTTGGGGTGCTCCCATTTGCCACATGGCTTAGGAAGCAGGAGAGACTTTGCCCGAAGACAGGGGGTGAAAGGACTCTTGCTGGTGGGCCATTGAGAAGGTGCCACGTGGCTTTGGATTAACTGGAGATCATGGTGGTGACATAGCTGATGGTGCAGGGAGCCTGAATCACAGACTTCTACTTCTTTTCCTGAGATATGGTACCCCAGACTGGGCAAAGGGGAGAAGGAAGGACTGTGTGCATTGGTGGGTATTCTAAAGAACTTCAGTATTTTAATGAAGACATTAAGTCATTACTCTAGGTCTGTATAACTTTTAAATAAATGATTCTTTTCCTTTTCACCAGTCTCTGGCATTGAGAGACGTCTTTCCTCAGGCAGCGGGCAAAGCGAACCTAGTACACAGGAGGAACCCCCAAAGAAAAAGGGGGGTCCATTTGGTAATAATAATATATTGTTCACCATGTCCCAGTCTGTTCTGTAACAGAGAGCAAATAGTTTTTTGATCATTAACAAATAAAATGTTTTTAAAATGTGGCTTATTTTACCTTTAATTCATCTTGTTGCTTTATAAATTTTGTGTATATTTTATAACGTACATGATATATTAGCCCACTGTTATTGGTGGAGGCATGTACCCATAAAGTTTGAAGCCAACCACTATAGAAGTTAATGTCACACTTAGGCCAAAAGAACAATTCTAGAATGGAGTACAATATTTATTACTGTTAATCATATTTATTGTGACATTAATCACATTTATGGGGATATTTTGTTTAATTATAGAGAGCACCTGCGACAAGATGCTTTCATCAGCAACTTGAAGGAAATAAAGTATCTATTAAATATTCATGTATTTATTGACTTATACAGAGCGACATATAATTTAAATGTATGCCTATTCAGCCTTGTCTAAAGATGCTAACTCCACACAATCTCCTCAGTTAATTTCTGAAAATTCTGTAAATTAATAGTGTAAATTTTCATGTTATATTCACAGAACTGTGATTTATGATAATCAATCTGCTTATCACAAGCTTGGTAGTCCTATAAATGTGTATAAATAAAGGAATTTTATATCATGAAATTGTCACGATATCCGGTACTCGCCTATTCCTTTGGCAGCCAGCATGCTTTCACTCCGTTTCTGGTGATGATGTCTACTTGCCCTCTCTCCCTAGAACGCCGTTCCTCTTTCAGTCATCATCTGTGCTTTCTGCTCCTCTAGAGCTGAAGCAGTGACTAGGGGTAGGACAATCCGTGCGTTTCATTTCCCTGCCCACATTTTAGGAGTAGGTATCTGACAGAAGTCAGGCCAAAAGGGCCAATGAGATCCTGTTCCAAGATTTTTGTTCCACTCATTAGGAAAACTGCCTCTCTCTTTCACTGGCCCAGGTACAAGATAATGTGAGTTTGAGGTGCAGGGGGCGCCTCCTGGGGCCTGAGATACTGCCAACTCTGCAGAACCAAGAGGTGGAACCCGATAATATATTCAGAACCTCAAACTGAGCTGAAACTGATTAGCCCCACAGTTTTTAGCTTTGCTGTCTGCTTATTTTTGCTCAAGCCTCTTACGTTGGGGTTTTGATCATAACTGAAAAAAATCCCACTGATTATCAGGCCATAAATATAATTTCAGAGTGTTTAAAACAATAAAACAGCTAGCATAAATAAATACAACAGTTCTTTTCAAAACATTAGAACTGGGAAAAGGCAATGACTTTCTCAAACACTTGCAGAAGGGCAGATGTTCTGTCCATTTTACCAGGCTGCCTCCTCCATTTCCCAGCCTGCTGCAGACACAGGGATGTGTATTATTTAAAGACATCTTTAATACAAGCAATTTGAACTCGACTCATACTAGCCTAAGGCAAGAGGGAACTTACTGGCTAGTGAGGGTAGATGGGGTTGAAGGAAGAGCTGTAGGAACTAAGGTCCCAGGAATTTGAATGGGACTATAGTAGGCTTAACAAAAAATGCTCCCTCCATCCCTGCCAAGATTTACTCACGTCCTAATCTCTGGAACCTGCAATGTTACCTTACATGAAAATGAGTGAATATTGCCTCATATGGCAAAGATGTGAGTAAGCTAAGGATCTTGAGAGGAGAAGCTTATCCTGGATTATCCAGGTGAGTCTTAATTCCAATCACATGCATCCATATAAGAGAGGGGCAGAGGGATATTAGACTCAGGCAGAGGATGAGAAGAGACACACAGAGAAGGCCACAGGAAGATAGAGGCAGAGATTGGAGTGGTGCAGCCAAGGAACACCAGGGAATACTGGCAGCTACCAGAGCGGGAAGAGGCAAGGAACAGACCCTCCCCCGGCGGCCTCCAGACAGAGCAGTGCCTTGCGGACGGCTTGATTTCAGTCTTCTGGCCTCCAGAACTGAGAAGATATTTCTGATGTTGTAAGCCACCAAGATTGCAATCAACTTTTAAGGCAGCCCCTGAAAACAAATACAGAACTCAAAGCTGTCATCTCTCTCTCTCTTTCCCTCTTTCTTTCTTATCAGACTCTCGGCTTATTCTGCAGTTTTAGTTTCTCCATATGGCTGAGAAGGTGGCTAGTACAAGTCCCAAAATTGCACTCGACTAACTTTGGAACCCCAGCAAGAAGACAGCTTTTATTTTCCCAAGGTGTATGTATCCACCTCAGGGAAGGATTCTGTTTAGTCCTGTTTGCGCCATTGCCCCACCTACCCTTGGACAAAGCATGTTGCCAAGGGAGTTGCCCAGTGGTTGGCTCTGCCTGGGTCACGACACCACCCTTACAGCAGGCAGCACACTGATTGACATCTTCACAAACCACATGAGGGAGGCATGAGGGAGGAAATTTTTCCAAAGGTGGGATACTGGGCGGACCAAAACAACAAATATACTATGTAAGGGCCAGATTCCTGGGCTCTTTCCCACTTTGACACAAGGACATGTATGTAGAGATGTGGGCAGAAGAACAACAGACTTGTCTCGGGGAGGTGGGACACAGCATATTCCCTCCTCTAATCCAGATGTAGAAGTAAACAACTGCCTTTGGAATGTATGTGTTCGATCAGAATGATGGGCCCATCTTCCTGTAGGTTCCAGTCGGAGTGGACCTGGTCTAGGCTGGATGAGAGAGTGGCGTCAGTGGCATCAGACTATTGGTAGGTTGGGGCTCCCCTGAGAGGACCCCAGGGGACAGAGGTTTTCATGGCCAGAGCTAAGGCCGAAGAGAGCCTTTCTTCATTCTGTGGCTGTTTCATCTTCCTCTCTCCCCTCTCCCACTTTAGTCTCCCTCCCTCCAAAACCTTTCCTTTGTCTTCGTTCTCTCTTCTTCTGTCCACACTCCCACCCCGGGGAGAAGAAGCAGGATGTTAATGCACCAGTCATGGGCTTTGTACAAAGCAGGTGATGCTTTTTTTCCCCACTGAAAAGAGAATGCCTTCTCCTGCCTAGTTTTGGTGGAACACTTTGTTATCAGCATAATCACTGACATTTATAAAACCTCACTGTTGGAGATTCTTCCAGGGCCTGGCCTACTCCCTGGGAGTAAATCAGGCACTTTTGAGCAATGATAGGGCTTCTTTCAGACCCTCAGGTATTATTTTTAATGCACCAGCAAAACTTAAAAATGGAAGTGAATAAATGCAGCTGGTTAAAGGAACTGACCTGCTCATGAAGGTCATACAGTAGAAGAATTTGCCTCATTAAGAATCTGTGACCATGGCAGAAATGCTCATTTTTACTGGCTTTTCATGATAAATAGAAATGCTGCTGTTAACCTGCTGAACACCACTCTGAGCAAGCCTACGGGGTGCCGCCCGGACGCCCCTCCAGCCGTGCCTGCCCCTTGATGTCTCCTCTTTGCCCTCATTAAATTTTTAGTCACTATGACTCCTTCCAAAGAAAGCTGACTCTTTCAAGTTATTGCTTTAAATAGTTGTAATGGATGTATGAGGGAGGGAGTTGTAATATCTCTGCAAGAAAGAGACTTACAGTTTATTTTTTTAATGTGAAGAAGTGTTGCTACTCCGATATGAAGTTCCAGTCACATGCACCTCATTGACTCTGTGTTGGGGGTCTCCAAGACCACTCCCAGGTTCCAAAATTTACTAGGAGGATTTGCAGGACTGGGCACGCGGTTGAGCTTATGACAGTGATTTATTACAGTGAAAGGGCACAAAGCAAGATCAGCAAAAGGCGGGACACGTGAGGCAAAACACCAGGTGCAACTTAATTTTTTCAGCCACAAATTGGGACATGTGTGAAATGTTGTCCACCAGGGAAGGTCATCAGAGACTCAATGCCTAGGGTTTTTGTTGGGGGCTGGTTATGTGGGCACTCTCTGCCTAGTATGTACCAGCATTTCAGAGCCTTAGAAGGAAAGCAAGTGTTGGGCATAAGCAATGCCGTTTGCACAGTTGAGGTGCAGTGAGCTACTCTCATCACTTGTGGAAATGGTGGGAACTCTCTTGGAATCCAAGTTTCCTCATGCCAGCTATGGACCAACCTTACAATCAGAGCTTTTTGAGGATAGCCGTCTCAGGCCTGCTGTGTTAACACTTTAATCTCCACAATTTGCCAATGGTCATGACATTTCCTGCATTAAGGAAAATTTGATGTTTTAAAACAAAACAGTAAATATAAATTAGGAGATATACCATGAAGTCACAAATGTCTGTCATGCCCCTAGCTTTCTTTCAAATGGTGCTGGCTGTTAATGATGGAACAAGAGATTTCTCCTTGAGTCAAAAGCTAAGAAGTATGGTTGGACATGACTGAGATGAACAGTCACAGAGTCTGACCTATTAGGGGAGCTCTGTACTAGATGGAACAGCATCAGGCTGATCTAACCCACTGTCTTTGGAAGAATAAATGCTAGATGGAGAAGGGAAAAGTAAGTAACTGGAGCTCAGAGTGAGAACAATGTTGAGTTATTGTTCCAAGTCTCTATGAAGACAGGGATGCTACTCCATCTTGGAAGTCTATGGGCAAGATGGAGATGATGCTCTGGCCAGGTAGCTCAGCTGATGAGAGCATCATCCCGATTCGTCAGGGTCGCAGTTTTGATTCCCATTGAAACCAAGAATTAACCAGTGAATGCATAAATAAGTGGAACAACAAATCAATGTTTCTCTCCCCCTTCTTCTCTAAAAAATCAATGTAAAAAAAAAAAAGATGGATATGATGCCCTGTGGATCACATTTTGTGTCCTGGCAATGAACACGTTTCTTTCACTGATAGAGGTGTGTGTTTTCCAAGTAGCCTGAAAAAGCCCAGCTAACCACAGGGGTAAAAATTCCCTTTACAAAGGGATTTGGCAACTAAAATGAGAATAGTTGTACTAGAGAATATCTGAGGAAACTTGAAAGAATATATAGTTCAGGTCAATAGCAAGAAGTAGCACCTTACATTGTAAAATGGAAGTTTCAGAACACATTTCACTTCCTCAAAAAAATTAAATAAGCGTAAGTAGGCTTAGGAAAAGCTTTAAAAATTGTCTGCATGGTTGAATCATAAGAACTTATTGGGAAAAATTCAATTTGTTGGAATGATTTCCTCTCTATGAGATCAATGCCAGGAAAGGGAGTAATGATTTCCTACCACCCAACTCCAGTGTCCTTGGCACATACCGTCCCAGGCAGGAGGAACACAAGGTGGCCTGGAGCAAGAGTTTCCCTTGAGGAGGCTGCCTGCAGGCGGCTGTGACATTGGTAATGGCCCCTAAGGGCTTGAGCCCCAGAATCCCCAAACCGGACTTGAACAGTGAGCTAAAGCATCCTGGTGGGCCCAGTGGGGGGCAATATTCAAACCCTACATCCCAAGCAGGCTCAGAGGCAGGAGTGTAGTGTATTTATCAACTTGACCATGAATCGAATAGATTGCAAGAGTTAAAATTCTGAGACTCTGCAAGAAGTGTACTCCATGGGCACCACTTAGCAGAAGACGTCCTTGTGAAGGCCCCTCAGAACACGTAGTTAGTGTGGGGGACACCCCATCAGCCATCTGGCTGAGCACCTCAGAGACTCCCGTTGGCTGAAGAAAGACTGTGATTAGAAAGAATGGTTTGATTTCAATGCCATCACCTTCTTTATCGGGCATGTGACCTTTTAGTTGAATTTGAAGTATTTGGGGCTGCTCAGGGACAGCGCTACTTGGCACAGGAATGCTTGCTCTGTGATGATTGTTTCCCAGTAAGCTTCCTGAAGGAAAAGTGATAAGGGTTGTCTGGAGACTAGTATTTGGGACATTTCCATTCTCTGTTATTTAAAATAGGCTCAAGTTTTCTTTCTCTTTAGGGGGAGGGGAAAATGAATATCTTCCTTATGCATTCAGGGCTTGGTTATGCTTTGAACACAGGGTAGTGTGGTTAAGACTATGGGTTGTGAAGGATTTGAGTCCTGCAAGGTAGCTACTTGGGCCAGTTACCTAAACTCTGCTCCTCTGTTTCTTTTGCAAATGTGAATAATGCTAATATCACACAGGGTTTTTATAAGGATGAGATTGGATAACGTGTGTAAAACACTTAGCATAGTGCCCAGCACAGAAGGAGCACTCAATGACTACTAGCTATTTATTTAACTATTTTATTTTTTCACATGTGCTGAATCCTGCACATTATTACTTGATATCTGAACCCTCCAATATCAGAATTCCACCACTGGAAGTGGTCAAGAGGAGAACGTTCTATAGACATTTAGCAAGTGTAAATTTATTGTCAAATGTAGTAGACCTTAAATTTCAGTTTTGTGGTTTCTGCTATTCTTAGACAACCTCAAGGGTTCATGATATGGTATGTTTTGTTTATATATATCTCACTTTAATCTAAAAGGGATAAAAAGTAGTCAGGATTCAGGATAATCATTTTGAGTACCCATGCAGCCATGTCCTTCCCTGAGGACTCTCCCTCCCCCTACCCAGCCCAGCAGAGAGATGGACTCTAAAGATGGTATTGCACCTTGTGACTCCTCACAACTGCTTGGGCACTTGACCTGGTGAGAGCCAATTTGGGTTTGAGTCTACCCAATTTTCTCTCCTGGATTGTTCTTGTTTTCAGGACATACATGAAGAAGAAATTGGGAATAATATCCCATGATAGCTATAATTTATTTTTATTTTCAAATAGTTCAGAAAAAGAAGGTATATATAATACAGAGGGAGAAAAGCATCAGAGTCATAACAATCAGCAAATCTAACTAAAAGCTATACAACTGTTCATTGTACTATTCTTTCCATTTTTCTTTGGTTTAAAATTTTAAAAGTTAGAGAAAGTTTTTAATGGAAAATAAAAATCTCACTTAAAAAGATTAAATGAAAGAATATTCCTTGAGTTAGAAATTAACTCCAGAGCATCTAGCCATCTCTCCTAGGCCTTGAGCTGAGAAACTACCTGTTAATCTTGGGTGGAGGAACCAAGCACACACAGAAGAGGAAGCTGTACTTCAGGGAGAGACTAGAGAAGCAGAGGTGCAGAAACACGCAGAGGGGAGAGAGCCTGGCATCCTTGGAAATGGGGGATGCAGGCTATATTCCTGATGGCTTGGTTCTGGCTCCGGAGTCCTGATTCTGGTACAAGGCCTGGATCTTCTCGAGATAGGCTATGTGATGAAACGGCTGCAATCGATAAAAGCTACAGGAACTGTTAACAAGGAAATAAGATCACCCCACTAGGAATTTATGGCTTAAAACTGGCAGGGACAAGATCGATCCAACATAGCAACTAATTTCACCCAACAGTAACCCTTAACTTCATTATGTGCTCATTGTAATGCATCAGGATGGTGAACAACATACCCCGAACCTCCATGATCAGAAACAGAAAGCCCGCATAAGGACACAAAATGGCCAATGGAGCTCCTCTGAGAAATCGCCCTTCCTTTCCTAAGAAGATCCTGAATATTCCTCCCCTTTAATGAATACTCCCTGATGATATGGGCTTCAGTAAAGGAAGCAAATCCGGCTAAGGGGGCTGCTCTGACTGTGGAATAGTCCACCCTCTGTCTCACTGCTACACCAGTAAACTCACTTTCCCTTTGAACTCTATGATGCTTCATATTTGAATTCTTTCTTGCCTAAACCCAAGAACCCACACTGGGCCATGAACCCTCAGGTCCCCAGACTCTTGGAATGTCTGCATCATTCTTTCTGCCTCTGAGGTGCAATTGATACCCTGGTATCCTTCCAGTAAATTATTTTTAGAAAAATTTTGCTTATGACAGCTTGAATAGTTCTGGTCATCGTGAACAAGTGGGCTCTGATTAAGCCCCCTTAATCAGATGCACTGAGGCATGTATGGGACTCTTCCTCTGAGTTGGTGAGTGGAATGAGCAGCTCAGCAAGAGATCATGACTTGCAGATGGCTAGTATCTGCATCTCAATGGAGTGTGTAGGACAGGGAATGCAAGCATTAACTGGAAGTATAACTTTCCATTACACTTTACAGCTTGGGGAGGGGTGTAAATCATATGTGTAGTGGGGAACATATTCCTCAGAACACAAACTCAGGAGTAGGGCTGGGGTTGGGGAAGTAATATATTTTCCTTTTCTATCCTGAGTTTAAGTTCTATTTACAGCCTCCTTCTACCTGGTAGCAGACTTTGAGTTTGCTCATTGGCTTTCCCTGTTTTCCCCTGGGGGAAAATGTTGGGAAAGGATGGGCTATAAACTCTGGGTCATCACCGTGATCCTCCCTGAACTCACTGTGGGGTATTTCCTGGCTCACCTGCTCTCAGGAGCCAGAACAGCTGCTTGAGTACACAGGGACTCCCTGAGGCAGATTCTGGTCTCTTGGCCCTTAAGGGCCAGACCATTCAACTGCCCCCTGATCTGCAGATCTGGGCTTGGGTCTCCCCAATGGATTCTGAGAGTTCTGTTTTCTTTCCCCGCTAGCTTGTGGAAAGGCACAGGGTCTTTCTCAAGTCACCCAGGTGACTTCTCTCTCTTCCCTCCTATGCAACACTGGGATGGAGGACTGGGTCATAGAGCCCCTAGAATTCTTCTCAGTATTGTTTATAGCACATTCTTTTAAAACATAGTGTTTTATTTTTACTAGAGTATCTGCACAGAAATAGCCTGTTTTGTTTTCTTTAATTACAACATAACCAGGGCTAACAAAGAGAGGCTTTCTATGTAGCTCTTTTAGAAAAATGGGATTCACAATTTAATGTATAATCTGCCATGATTTTATGCCCTGAATCATTTTGGGTATTAGCTTTTGATGTCTGAAAACCAAGTTTTTGAATTGCAAAATCCTTTTTTCCTGCAAAGCCTATTTTGAAACTCAAATGTTAAGAACTGACTTTTTGTTCTTTGTATTTTGTTGTAACAAAACTAGCCCAAGGCAATGGCAACTTCAAGTCTAGGTCAAATGGAGACTGGTCACAGGATGTAAATGAGAAAATGTGGGGGTGGGCAGGAGGAGAACTATCAGGTTATACTATCCACTCTATGTGCCGATGTAATATTCATGAATTTGGGGATTTAAATAGATTCCAGAGTTTCCCCTGCCAAAGTCAAGGTTTTTCTCTATTGAAAGGTACAAGATTTTTCCTTGCCTGAGATTCTACTATATGGAAACATCTCATGGACCTGGAACTTGAGTTGGATGGGGCAACCTCGACAACCAAAACACAGGCAGAGATAGTAGGTAGTAAGCAAAGTCTGTAAGTCTCTAAAACAGGTTTCATACAAGCCACACACCAAAGAGTTCATCCATAGGCAAACCTCTTACACAAAGTCCATACATTTTTATTTCGAACTCAGTTATCCAGTTTCTAAGGTTAAATTGGGGTAAGTGACAGAAGGATCATAGTGTATATTGCAAACAGCAAGAAAAACTGTTGATAGCATTAGATAGCAATGGAGGAGTCAGAAGAACAGCAAAAAATCAGTATAAACATTTAAAACATCAAGACTGTCTAGGTCTTTAGTGTAAAGATAGCATGTCTTAAATTTCTTGTTTGTCCCTATAACCAGTACTGTAATTGATCAATGTGATTGATCAACTGAGTACAGTGGAAATTCAAAGAAATTTAATCCAAGTGTGATATATAGGATTCATAATTTAATAATATGACATAATAATAATAGTGTGACATGATTTTATGCCCTTAGTCTTTTGGGGGCATTTGCTTTTGATAACTAAAAGCCAAGTTTTTAGATCTCAAAACTCTTTTTTTTACAAAGACTATTCTGGGCTAAATTGCACCCCAAAAGCTCATTTGCTATAGCTTCAACCCCCAGTACCCCAGAATGTTGGAGATAGGGCCTATGAAGAGGTGATTGCGTTAAAATGAGGCTATCTGTAAAAGTGGGCCCTAATCCAATCAGACTGGTGTTCTTATAAGAAGAGATTAGGACACACAGAGAGATTAAGTGAGGACACATTGAGAAGAAGGCCATTTGAAGCCAAGGAGAGAGGCTGAAGAAGAACCCAAACCTGCTAGTACCTTGATCTTGTACTTCCAGCCTCCAGGCTGTGAGAAAATAATGTCCTGTTGTTT
Organism: Trachops cirrhosus; assembly: GCA_028533065.1. Classification (NCBI taxonomy): domain Eukaryota; kingdom Metazoa; phylum Chordata; class Mammalia; order Chiroptera; family Phyllostomidae; genus Trachops; species Trachops cirrhosus. The sequence goes on along the minus strand of CM052539.1, from coordinate 101,985,284 downwards.
AAGCCATCCAGTCTGTGGTATTGTTAGGGCAGCCCTAACAAACTGATATTGAAACTATTTTGAAACCCAAATAAGAACCAACTTCTACTGACAAAAAGCCTACCTGCAGGTTTACAGTTTAGTCTCAGAGCAGTCCAGTGGTTTTTCCGGGATCTCCAGGAGACACAGAGTTGACCCAGTGCTCTCCCCTCTGGGCACGCAATGGGGTGGCAGAAAGAACACAAGGCCTCAGCTTCAAACCTAGGTCCTGCCACTGAGAAGGTGACCTGCAGTTTATCATCTCCTTTACTTCTCTGAGCCTGTTTGCTCATTTATAAAACCCAGATGAGCTGTGAAAATTATGTGAGATGACATTCAGGTTGCATATGTCAAATACTGCAGGCCTGGCACATAACAGGCAGTAATATAATTCTAGTATTACTTCTACTCACCTAATTATGACCTTAAGCCTCAATAGGGTAAATTGTTTTGTTTTTCTCTGTTGAATAAGGAGGGCCGTATGCTATTTTTGGAATAGATTTTTCGTCTTTGTGAAAAGATTCAGATACCTTGATGTTTAATTAAGGGGATGAACACTAGGTATTCAGAATGCCGAACTATCCAGAACTATTCTCCGAAGACTGTCACTAGTTGAGATTTTGGTGTAAACATTTTGCATTCTTTGAACTGTTTTCAATTCCTGTTCTCCTTGTTTAGTTCTTTACCCCAAGGACCCCAGTTCTCTCATACGTGTGGTATGGTTTCTCAGAACTTTTTAAAAATGTGTCTTATTCTTTTCTGATTTTCTAAAATGTCTATAATGACTGTGTATCTATTTTAAACCAGGAAAAAAAATCATGAAATTTACCAAGAGGTTAGGTAAGAGAAGTACACAATGAATTCAGTCATTTTGTCCTTGCTGACCATTCTGGAAAGTGTTTAAAAGATGCCAGAGGGCAAGGGTAGAGGAGTGACTGAACAGTAAGGAAGGAAAGATACACATGGATGTGAGTGTGAAAACAGAGCTGGGTTTCGGGAAGTTTTTTTTCCAGGTGGAAGAATATTTGAATGTGTTTATAGGTGGAGAGGAAGTAGCATTGGGAGAGAGAGAGGCAATAAAAAATATAGACAAAAGAGCAAGGCCTGGAGGAGGCAGGAGGAATGGGGGTTTGTAGCCCACAGTGAGGAGATTAGCCTGGCACAGGCAGGAAGGAGGAAAGTTAGGGGCAGAATAGGCAAGGTTAGAGGAAGAAGGAGGAGAAGTTGAGGACTTCCTGTCTGAGAATCCATTTTCTTTGTGATAAATGATCTCAGTTGCTGAGATTCAGGGGGGTAAACTGGAGGAAGGGCTTATGAAGAGAGTGCAGAGTTGTCAACACGAAGAATGAGAAAGGACATTTAATAGGAACAAGTGAAAGCATTGTTGGTCAGGGCTGAGGGCCTGGCCAAGATTGAGAGAAAATAGGGTAATACAGACAAATGTGAGTTAATAAAGTTGAGGAGTAATGGGAGTGTATTTCAGGAAAATTTTTAAATGCTGATATACCAGATGGTTCAGGCAAACTTGGCCAAGTTTCAGGGCGACTGGTAATGAGGCTGGAGACGGGATGGTGAGCAGGACTCAGGGGTATCCAACCTGTAGCCCACGGGCCGCATGTAGCTGAGGATGGCTATGACTCAGCCCGACACAAAATTGTAAATTTACTTAAATAATTAGGAGACCTACTTTTGTGATTGTGTGTCACAGTGTATTTAGTGTGTGGCCCAACTCTTCTTCCAGTGTGGTGCAGAGGCGCCAAAAGGTTGGACACCACTCCAGGCCTTTATAATAAGAGGGACACCACCAAACTACATTTCTCCTTGGCCAGTTAGCTCCCTGTGACACTGACTGTTCGGGACACTATAGAGAGACTGGAAGCCTGGAAGAGATTCTTGAGACTATTTTGTTTTCTGCTTCTATCAATGTCACCCCAGAAAAGGTTCTTCACCGTGTGATGACAACTGGTTCTGGTTTTCGTACTTGTAAGCCAACCTCATAGAGTCCCCTTGGAGATACCAGCCCTACCACCTGCTCCCTCTCCTCAGAGATCTGAGTTCCAGTTTGGTGGGTCCCTTCCCTGAGCTCCCAAAGACACCAGCTCTGACAGGCAGCCTCCAAGTCTGGGCCCCAGCTCAGCAGGACCTCTTCTCTGAGCTTCTAGATTCTGATAACCCCACCTCTTCCCTTTCTCTCTAGCCTTAAAGATGGTAGCTGCTTCCTGCAATTCTGTTACCTCAGAGCTCCCCCTTTACATTTCAGTCCCCAATACCTCTTTAACCAGTTTCTTCAATTAAATTCTTTTTATGAAAAATAACCAGTGGTTTTTATTTTCTTGATTAAATCCTTACTATAGAGTCACTTTATTAGTTTGCTAGGGTTCCCCAAATCGGGGTGACTTAATCAATAAAAATTTGTTTCACAGTTCGGCAGGAGGCGAGAAGTCTGAAATCAAAGTATTGGCATGGTTGGTTCCTTCTGAGGGCCAGGAGGGAAAGCTGCACATAGCCATCTTTTTCCTATGTCTCTTTACGCTGTCTTCCCTCTGTGTGTATCTGTCTCCAAATTTCTCCTTTTTATAAGGACATCCGTCATGTTGCTTTAGAGCCCAGCCTAATGATCCCACTTTAATCTGATTACCTCTGTAAATCTCCTCTTCAAATAAGGTTATAGTGTGAGGTTGTGGGGGTTAGGACTTCAACACACGAATATGGTAGGTGTGAGGAAAGATGCAGTTCCATCTCTAACAGTCACCTCAGCATAATAAACAGCAATTAGAGAAAAGTGTGTGTTTAAGTTTTGGTTAGACCACTTCTAGTTTTCTGTCCTTGGGCAAGTAACTTCATCTCTCAAAACTTCAATTTTATATTCTATGCAATGTATATAATAATTCTTACTTCAAAGATTAAATTAGATGATAAAAAGAAATTCCTGTTCTCTCTTTCTTTCTTTTTTCTTTGTATTTTCTAGGAAAAGATAAATGTGTTGTTCCTTTGTCCACTGCTCACTCTATTATTCTTACCCCATTTAGATGAAAAAAAAAAAAAGGAGTTTGGTTGCTCACAGCTGTCTCTGAGACCTGACTGACAAGGGTCGTATTGATTCCTGGAAATTCACCCTCCGCTAACAACTCTCTGCAAACGTTCCTTCTTACCCGCGTGGTGTCACTAGGACTTCCTCCCAGCCTTCCTTTGCTCTGTGACTCATTTCTCTGCTTCCTTTGCCATGATCTGGGTGTGCCTCTGTTAGAGACCCCACTTTCTCAAACAAGTCTTGGCCAAGTTTCTCACTGCTAACCACACCCCTGCCTCTCAGGGAGAGTGCTTTTCCACACAAGACTTTGTTTAAAAATTCTTGTTCCTGGAAGCTAACAAGCTGTGAGTTACTTAAAAAGTAATGGTTACCTGTGAACAGCAGAGCTAAATATAGTCATGCAAAATGCAGTATTTTAAAACAGAAGAGTGTTGTTTAAACATGAATTTGAATAGTTTTCTTCCATGTAAGGATATAATGAGGTACCTCAGTGAAGCCTGTATTATATAATATTTTTAAAAGAAATGGCATTTTTAGAGTGGCATGATGGTTAATTTTATATATCTACTTGATTGAGTCACAGGGTGCCCAGATATTTGGTCAAACATTATTCTGGGTATTTGTCTGAGTGTGTTCTTGACATCTAGTGAGTTTAGGAATGCTGCTAAACATTCTTCAATGCACAGGACAGTCCCCACAAGGAATTTTCTAGCCCAAAATGTAGATAATGTCATCCATGCTCCAGACACTTTGACTCAGTGAACTCATTCCAGACCGTGGCATCAGCCCAGAGTAACCTTCTGAGCTCCATCACATACAACCAACAGCTTAGCCGGTGTCTCTACCTGGAGGTCTCAAAGGCCCCTCACACTCAACATGTCAAAAACTCATCTTCATTCTCAGTCATTCAACAAACATAAATCAACACTTGATATGTGATGGGCACTACTCTGGTAATGAAAACATAGGTTTAAGAAAGACAGAGTCTCTGCCATCTTAAAAATTCTGATTTGGTGGAAGGTCTAAGCAGCCAAGGAGGCAATTATAATACTGAGTGGGAAGTGTTAACTGTCCAATGAAAGACAGATTTTGGAATTTTTAACCAGAAATACACCATAGGAACTTTCTAAAAATATTTATTTATTTATTATTGTTGTTCAAATACAGTTTTCTGCATTTTCCCCCACCCCTCCCCACCACCCCAGCCCTCCCTGCCTCTCTCCCCCATTTCCACCTGCCTTGTTGTTATCCATATGTCCTTTATAATTGAGGAACTTACTCTTATTTATATCAATTAGTTTATGATAAAACTGGTTTTGTTATATGTCTTTTCACTTAAAGTTGAAGTTTCCAAGAACCTATTAGCAACATTAAGTGGAGACTTACTGTACATGTTTACTGTACATGTGTTCACATGTTGTCACACTGTAGTTTCAGGGCCAGACTGAACTTCCTCCAAGGCTAGTAGCAACGAGTGCTCTGAGGAAATACAGATGTAGAGCTGGGTAGTACAGCTCATATGCATGAAAAAAAGTATTATCCTACCAAAGGAGGAGAAGGGATTTATAGATAGTTGATGTTAACTAGAGGTAAGCAACAACCTAGCTTGTTCTGTCAGCCATCACAACATAAATGGGTAGTGCCAGCCTAAAGGTACATTGCCAAGTGAACATGCCACTCGTCAAAATTTTTTCTCTAATTGGCCAAGCCCATGATCTCACTGGCTCCTTAAGATATCCCAGCTCAGTGCTCTGAGCCTTCCCTGCTGCACCTCTGCTCCCTCATACCTAACCAGGTGTGCTCTGTACTCCTCAGGATCTTCCCGTTACTCACCACATGGGACTCCTAATAGATAGAATTCCATCAAGTTTCAGAGCCAGAGGGAGCCTGCAGAACATAATATCCAACTTCTTCATTTTACAGCTGAGGAAACACAATTTACAGGGGAGAGCTGGTGGAGGAAGACATTATCTGCTACATGGACTGAGTAACAGAGAAAGCCTGGCTACTGCAGGGAGACATGAGGCACAGAGACTGCAAAGGAGGATTCCCAGGTTGCCTGGTTTTGTCTGTTCTTAAAGTCCAGCTGCATCCCTACCTTCATACTCCATGAGTCTTCCCTGGACCCTAATTACAATTTCCCTTTTCTGCTTATGGTAGCTAAAGTCAGTTTCCAATATATGTATGGCTATTAGTTCACACACATAATAAATCAGAGTTCAGGTGTGTAAATTCATGTTGGAGGAGAGCTCATGAATACCTTGGACCTCCAGAAAGATGAACAAGTGGGTCCTAGAAAAAGTTAAGCATGAAACATTTCCTGAGGCAAAAATGACAAAACTGAAGCTGTCCTACTTTGGGCACATCACGAGAAAACAGGATTCCTTTGAAAAGACAAAAATGCTGGGAAAAATAGAAGGCAGCAGGAAAAGAGGAAGGGAAAATAAGAGATGATCGACTCTATAAAAGAAGCCATAGGCATGAGTCTATGGGAGCTGAGCAGGACAGTGGAGGACAGGACATGTGGACATCACTTATTCACAGGGACTCTAGAAATTGGAGTTGACTCAACAGTAGGTAACACACACAAAATCTGTAAGAGAAAGGGTGACTGCAACTGAGTATTGGTGTATTAGTTTCTCAGGGCTACTGTAAAAATGACCACACACTTGGTGGCTTAAAACAACAGAAATTTATTTTTTCACTGTTCTGGAGACCAGAAGTCCCAATCAGTATCACTGGGCGGAAATCAGGGTGTTGGCAGGGCCGTGCTCACTCCAGGGCCATACTCCTTCCAGGGCTCTGGGGGATAATCTGTCATTGCCTCATCCCTCTGCTACTGGCTGCCATCACCCCTTGATTTGTGCAATCTCTGCTTTTGGAGTCATTTTGTCTTCTCACCTTCTGTCTGTGCACCAAGTCTCCCTACTCTTATAGGGACTCTTGTGATTATATTTAAGACCTGCTTATTTAATCCAGGATAATAGCCCACCTCAAGATATTTAATCTAATCATGTCTGCAAGGCCTCCTTTTGCCATGTAAGGTAATATTCACAGATTCCAGGGATTAGGATGTGAATATCTTTCAGGCGGACCATGCTTCAACCTACCACGTTTGGGATATTTAAAAAATGAAATGCCGCTTTAAAAGGGTGTTAGCTGGTGATTGAATAATAAAGAAAGGTAAAGCCAATGAGTGTTTCCAGCACCAGGATGAATAAAAGGCATCTAGTAAAAGGCATCTAGACCCAAAGAACACAAGATCTGGCCCTCAAGGTTGGCATATCTCTTGTTCTGGATGCTAGCAAAATGATTATAAGGAATTTTCTGATAATCTTGCTGCTTATGCAGATTAACCTACAGTGAGAGAATAAGCTGATTTGCACACTAAAGTATTTAGTTTGTTGATCATTACATTTCTCATTGCAAATGTAGAAATCAGAGTTCTGTCTTATTGTTTATTAGTTTATAAGAGTTTGGTCCATTTTTCAAGCTCAGATATGTAATCTACTAGCACAGTAATAGTATATCTATTCATGAAGGGGCAGTCAAACTGAGTCGTAATCTCTTGGTCCTAACTCAGACTCTTAAGGAAAAAGTGTAATTAGTCAAACTCAAGTCAATTTCTTACCATGGATCAATCAGCTGTGGCCAGGGAATGAGCTCCCTTTGAATGGACTGCTCTAGTTTTATATTCATTTAGAAGGGATAGGTCAGTGTCCTCAAAATTTGGAGAATATGGTAAACAAAGGACATAATGCTCCAGTGTCGTCTGTTTTGTACCTTAATTACCAGAAGGTATTTTTTAATATTTCCAAATGTCCCCTGTGTCATCTACTAAGCCTTCATAATTGTGTGTTTGTGTGCATTTTCAGGATTCACAGTGAAACTACACTTTTCCCTTCCTCCAATGTATGCTTCTCACTTCTACAAAATTAATCTCTATAAAATATCTTTGATTTACAGTCTATCATGACTATTGCTCATATACTATCTGTATTTTAGCCTTTCCTATGTTCTCCTATATTTTATCACTTAATATATCTTTTAAAAACAACTCACTCTATAATTAAATACATTAATTTAAAAAATAAATTCTTTCTACCATAAATAAAAAACTGATATCTCTTTCCTTAAATAGAAGATACTCATTCAAATAAATGTAGCAGGATGTTAGGTTGTGGTTTCCAGACATGGTTTTGACTGAGGCTCCAAATACAATATACACGATGTAATATACATATTACCAAAGCTAGTGTAAGATGGACTCTTCCCATGCAAGTTTACAAAGGCATTTGTGGAGAACTGCTTCCTGGTGTGTGTACTCCTTAGTCAGATCAGTGACATTCACAATGAGTAAGCACGTGGAGGAAGAGGATTTCTGGAGGATCTCTTAGGAGGGATTTAGTGATATGCCAGAGGCCCAAGGGAGTGTGCTGCCTTCTGCTCAGACCTTGTGTGACAAATTTCCATGGGACTACACAGAGAGCTAAGGAAGGTATTCCCTGCAGTTAGGGAATATGGTGCAAGGGAAACTGACTTCCACTTAAGAAAGTGTGGAAATGGGCTGCATACCCAGAGTTTTGGGACAAGGGAGGTATGACTATTTCCTGTGGACCAGATGTAGATCTGGGAGAAAGGGAACTGGAGTCTGGGCAGAGGATCTTGGGTCCGTCCAATAGACAGACTTGGGGGAAATCCAGTAAGAAGCCAGTGCATGAGAGGAGTCATCGGTGACCTCTCAGATGAGGAATGCTTGAGTTAAATGACCTGCCACAGGGAGTGATAGATTTTTCATGAAAGTAACCAGGCAAGATGGTGGCATAGGTAAACATGACTCACATCCTCACACAACCACATCAACATTATGACTAAATTATAGAACAACCAAACTCAAGACCATCAGAAATTGAGGGGAATAGAAATCTGACAACCACAGAATTAAAGAAACTACATCCACCCAGACTAGTAGGAGGCACACAACAGGCTGGTCCCACACCCATGTGTGGTGGATAAAAGTGCAGGAGGGATATTTCAGGAGTAAGGAGTCACAGTCCCACACCAGGCCACCCAGCCCAGGGTTTCAGTGACCAGAAGATAAGTCTCTATAACTTCTGGCACAAAAAACCCAGTGCAGACTCAGTCAGTGGAAGAAACTACTGGAGTCCCAAGCAGTTACTCTTAAAGAATCCACACACAGACTCACCGACTCCCTCTGAGCTGCAGCACCAGGGTACAAGCTTGAAAAACACCAGTGGCATACAGGGAAGGAGTGAAGGGTCTGGCATCAAGGCGAGAGCTGGGGGACAGCATTCCCCAAGAGAGAAAGACCATTGTCCCTTTCTGAACCCTGTCCCCACAGAGCCAGAAGGCAGGTGCCATATCTGACGCTCCATCAACCTCACTA
>CM052539.1:101936681-101976328 GCA_028533065.1 Trachops cirrhosus | reverse complement strand
TAGTGAGGTTGATGGAGCGTCAGATATGGCACCTGCCTTCTGGCTCTGTGGGGACAGGGTTCAGAAAGGGACAATGGTCTTTCTCTCTTGGGGAATGCTGTCCCCCAGCTCTCGCCTTGATGCCAGACCCTTCACTCCTTCCCTGTATGCCACTGGTGTTTTTCAAGCTTGTACCCTGGTGCTGCAGCTCAGAGGGAGTGAGTCTGAGTAGGTTAGACCATGTGCAGGTTCTTTAAAAGGAACTGCTTAGGGGTCCCAAAGTTTCTTCCACCAACTCAATCTCTGCTGGGTCTTGCAGCCAGAAGTTGTGGAGGCTTATCTTCCTGGTACTAGTACTGTGGGCTGGGTGGGGGGGACTGATGGGGGCTGAGAGTCCTTGCTTCTAAGATATCTCTCCCAATTTTTTATGCACCATATGTGGGTGTGGGACCAGCCTGTTCCACGTCTGTACCCCTCCTACTAGTCTGGATAGATGTGGTTTCTTTAATTCTATAGTTGTCAGACTTCCATTCAACTCAATTTCTGATGGTCTTGAGTTTGGTTGTTCTATATTTAAGTTGTAATTTTGATGTGGTTGTGCAAAGAGGCAAGTCATATCTGCCTATGCTGCTATCTTGACCAGAAGTCATGTATATACAGTCTCAGAACAAAAATTTCTGTTTGGTTGGTTGCTCTTTCTTCTTCATTTATATATTATACTTTTTAAAATTGACTTCAAAGCACTAATAGTCATGCAAATAATAAAGAAGTTACACTATGCAGAATCTATAATGTACGACAAATAGGAACTGGCTAGCAAGTAAAAGGTGCCATTGGTATTCATTAAAATCAAAGTCCTTAGAGTTGTTTTGGTTTATGAAAAGGAACAGGGAACAATCTGGGTTATATAAATGTATTCAACAGAGAAGATTATAGTGAGGCTTGGTATCTTGAGGCAAATTACACTTTGCTGTAAGTTAGATTACTTATGTGCATCTTTTTAATTAACACTTAAAAAATGAGTAGTTCCTAACTCCTTAAAGTGCAAACCCTATTCAGCAGCAGAATCTTTTCTGTAGTCAGAGCCTAGTGAAAACTGGGAAGGGAGAAAAGGGAGAAAAAACAAACCGTTACCATTTAAAAAACATGTTGCATCTAAACAGAGGAGATGAGTTGTAACTTCTCATTACATTAAAAAAAAAGGCGGGGGGGAGTACCTTTCAAAGCGGACAAGATGGCTAGGATCTGGCATTCTGTTCTGTTTTGTCCAAGTACTCCCTAACCAGTCCTCTAGCAAGAATGATGCCTCAGTGTAGGTGGGTCTAATCACTTTCTCCAACTCTTCTATGGTCAGCATGTTTGTTCTTGAGGCACTGAGTTGTTCCTATCCCTGGGTGTGTCCTAGTGATGGCCCAGACTCACTCAGCAGCTGGTGTTTCTGTAAGGACATTTCCACGAATGTAAAAGGTGAGTTGGAGCCCTGGTCAGGCTGCTCAGTTGGTTGGAGCATCACCCTGTGTACCAAAAGCTTACAGGTTCAATCTCCAGTCAGGGCACATATGTAGGTTGAGGGTTTGATCCCGGTCAGGACACATAGGAGAGGCAACCAATTGATGTTTCTCTCTCATATTGATGTTTGTTTGTTTCTTTCTTTCTCCCCTTCTTTCTCTCTATAATCAATAAATATGTTATTAGGTGAAGATTAAAAAAGGTGAGTGGACATTTGTAGTCTAGTGAGCAATCAAGCTTAGTTTGTAAGACTTGCCTCTCCTCCTCCCTATCAGTTGCAGGTGGTGCAGGGTATAGACCCATGAGTGTGGCGATGGTGAAGTTTGGTCTATGGACAGAGTGCCGTGGTGGCTTAGTGCTTGCTTAGCCCTGAGATTTGTGTGCTGGATTGTACATACATCTGTGCCTTCCCCAAACTCCTAAATACTTATTATTTCCATTTTATTTTTTGTTTGTTTTCATTTCTTTGCTCTTTCACTTATTTGTGATGTTTTTGAGTCTATTTCTTTGCATAGCTATTTTAGTAGTTGCTCTAAGCAATATATTATAAATATTTATCTTGTCAATCTTTTACTGTTATTTTACCAGGTTGAGTAATGTTAGAGAATTATTTCCTTTTATAGCCCTTTACCCTCACCCCTTTATAATACAATTGTCTTAAACATTTTACATTTAGAACCGTATCAGTGTTATAATAGTTTCTTTAATTGTCCAATGAAAACTCAAGAGGACAAGAAAGTTCTATTGTATTTACCCATATTTTTTTTTGCTTCTTATGCTCCTCTTTGCTTATATTCCAAGATCTCATCTTTTATTATTTTCTTTCTGCTTAGAGAGCTTCATTTAGTCATTCATCCAGCATTGGGTCCACTAGTGACAATCTCTTAGTTTTCCTTCATCTGAGAATGTTTTGATTTCCCTGTCATTCCTGAAGGATATTTTCATTGGGTATAGGATTCTGGATCAAAAGTTCTTTTCTTACAACACTTGAAAAATATTGTGCCACTACTTTTGGCGTTCATGATTTATGATGAGAAATCTGCAGTCCTGCAAGTTGTTTCTCCACTATATATAAGGTGTTATTTTTCTTTGGCCACTTTGAATAATTTTTCTTTGTCTTTAGTTTTCAGAAGGTGAATTATAATGTATTTTGGCATGAGTTTCTTTGAGTTTATGTTGTTTGGGGTTTGCTAAGCTTCTTGAATCTAGAAGTATGTGTCTCTTGACAAATTTGGGGAGTTTTCAGTAATTTTTAGTCCCACTCTCTTTCTCCTCTTCTGGGATTCTGATGATACAAATGTTAGAACTTTTGCTATAATCCCACAAGTCTGAGGTGCTGTTCATTTTTTTCCCAGTACATTTTTCTCTATTGTTAAGATTAGGTAATTTCTATCATTAATTATACTGCTTCTTTCCTCTGTCTTCTCCAGTCTGCTGTTGAGTGCATTGATTGAGATTTTAATTTTGGTATTTTCAGTTGTAAACTTTGCACTTGATTCTGCTTTTTTAAATTGTTTTTTAATTTTTATTATTTTTAAAATATATTTTATTGATTATGCTATTACAGTTGTCCCATTTCCCCCCTTTATTCCCCTCCACCCTGCACCCCACCCCCTCACCAGCATTCCCCGCCTTTAGTTCATGTGCATGGGTTGTACATGTAAGTTCTTTGGCTTCTCCATTTCCTATACTGTTCTTAACTTCCCACTGACTATTTTCTACCTACCATTTATGCTACTTATTTCCTGTATCTTTTCCCCTATTCTCTCCCCTTCCCCTCCCTGCTGATGACTCTCCATGTGGTCTTCATTTCTGATTCTGTTTCTGTTTTAGTTGTTTATTTAGTTCATTTTTGTTTTTGTTTTTTTTATAGGCTCAGTTGTTGATAGTTGTGAGTTTGCTGTCATTTTACTGTTCATAGTTTTGATCTTCTTCTTAGATAAATCCCTTTAACATTTCATATAATGAGAGCTGGGTGATGATGAACTCCTTTAACTTCGCTTTATCTAGGAAGCACTTTATCTGCCCTTCCATTCTAAATGATAGCTTTGCTGGATAGAGTAATCTTGGATGTAGGTCTTTGCCTTTCAGGACTTGGAATACTTCTTTCCAGCCCCTTCTTGCCTGTTGGTTTCTTTTGAGAAATCAGCTCATAGCCTTATGGGAACTGCTTTGTAGGTAACTAACTGCTTTACTCTTGCTGCTTTTAAGATTCTCTCCTTATCTTTAATGTTGGCTAATGTAATTATGATGTGCCTCATTGTGTGCTTCCTTGGGTCTAAGTTCTTTGGAACTCTCAGAGCTTCCTGGACTTCCTAGAAGTCTATTTCCTTTGCAAGACTGGGGAAGTTCTCCTTCATTATTTTTTCAATTAAGTTTTCAATTCTTGCTCTTCCTCTTCTCCTTCTGGCACCCTTATGATTCCAATAAAGATGTCCTGGAGGTTCCTCAGTCTCTCCTCATTTTTTTTTAAATTCTTGTTTCTTCATTCTGTTCTGATTGAATATCTCTTTCTTCCTTCTGTCCATACTGTAGATTTGAGTCCTGATTTCCCTCCCATCACTGTTGGTTCCCTGTACATTTTCCTTTATTTCACTTTTCTTAGCCTTCATTTTTCCCTCTAATTTGCTACCATATTCAACCAGTTCTGTGAGCATCCTGATTACCAGTGCTTTGAACTATGCCTCTGATAGGTTGGCTATCTCTTTGTCGCTTAGTTGTATTTTTTCTGGAGCTTCAATCTGTTTCTTCATTTAGGCCATTTTGGTGTGTCTTGGTGTGCCTGTTATGTAGTAAGGGGTGGATCCTTAAGTGTTCACCAGGGCAGAGCCACCCAAGTTGCTGCTTTGTGGTGCTGTATGTGGGGGAGGGGTCTGAGGGAGAACAATGCCAATTGCTCCAATCTCTGCAAGTTTTCAGTCACTTCCGCCACTTCCCCCAAGTAAATTGGGCCCTCCCTTCTGGTGCTGATTCTCGGGTGGGTGTTTTTGTGTACATTCTAGGACTTTGTGGGTCTCTCCAATGAACTCTCTGGTGAGGGTCAGAGTTTCTCCCGATGCCACAACCCTCACAGGTTTTTTAGTCAGAGGTTTTAAGGCTTTATTTTCACACTCTGGGACCCTAGGCTACGTGGTCTCTTTTGCTCCCCAGTTGTTCCTCCTGGTTTATCCACACACAAATGTGGGACTACCCGCTCTGCCAGCCACCACCTTGCTTCGAGTACTCTCTGCCCTGGCTGCTCATGTCCCCCTTCCCACCAGTCTGGATGAATGTTTCTTCTTTAACTCTTTGGTTGTCACACTTCCATACAGTTCAATTTTCTGGCAGTTCTGGTTGTTTTTTGTTTTTAAATTTGTTGTTGGTTGTGTGAGGAAGCACAGTGTGTCTTCCTATGCCTCCATCTTGGCCAGAAATCTCTGATTCTTCTTTATGTCATCTATGTCTTTGCTGAGACTGTCTACTTTTCATTTGTTTCAAACATGTTTGTAAATGCTCACTGAAGCATTTTAATCATGGTTGCTTTAAAATCTTTGTCAGATGATTTTAATATCTCTTATGTCAGTATTGGTACCAATTGATTATCTTCTGTTCACTCAGCTAGAGATATTCCTGGTTCTTGTATGATGAGTAATTTTTTTATTGAAACTTAAGCATTTGATACCCAAGGTGGGAAGAATCTCATTACTGTGGGACAGGGCTGGGAGATCTGAATCTCATGTGGTCTCCACAGGCCCATAGTGGAGGTGACCTGGCTTGCACAGTATGATGGTAAAACTCCTGACCCTTCACTAGGCCTCCTCTGATACCATCCCAGCAGAGAATTTGAGCGATGTTTCATTACTGCTGAGTGAAGATGGAAGTCCAGGCTCTCTGCATGGTTTTTATTGACACTGTTGCACCACCCCAGCAGAAGTGTTGTGGTGTCTCATTATAGGCCCCCAACGGTTGAAGTCTAAGCTCCCCACTAAGACTTTGCTGATGTGGAGAGGTTGAAGCATGATTTTTCTTTTATGTCACTGGATTAGAATTGGTTTTGTCTAAAAGTTTTCTTACTACAATACCTATTTTCTCATCCTTTGGCTAGAGAGAACAGGCTTTTGCTGAGGGTTTCTGTCTGCATATGTTGGCATTTCTGAGTTGCATGTTCTTCAACTCCAAGTCTGGTATCTATGAGGCCAAAAGGGCCCAAGGAAATACCACCATGCCTTCCTAGGGTCCTGAAGTCCAGTCTTCTCTCTACCTTTCAGAGTCTTCTTATTTTGTAATATATTTTTATGTCCAGGGTTTTCATTGTGCTGAGTGGAAGCAATAGAGAACAGTATGTCTTCTCCATCTTCCTGGAAGCAGAAGTAACTGCACCTCTTTTATATCTTAGTAAACACTTGGTGATTTTATTCTGGTACATTATTTCCTCCCTTCCCACTTGTACCCTTTAAACAAATACAAAAGAATGAATACACCAAATTAGTAATATATATTTAATTAATTAGTTAATAATGTAAATGTATTTAACCAACAGGTGAGCTGATTTATAAAAAACAAGTAAATAAAATAAAGATATAATTTAAGACATATGTCTATCTACCTATATAGATATTTGTATACACATAAGTACATGAAAGTTAACAGATTAAAAAAATATATATACACACATACTGACACCACAAATCGGTGAACTGTGGGTATCTTCTAGAGGCCCTCAGAGTTGCAGCCTTGGGGCTACAGACTGATAGTTATCCTGGAAACAAAACCCTGGGCAGAACCAAGATTATGTTCCCTATTCTGCACACAGGCAGTGGATTAGGGCACTTTGGCTTGTGGCTTTTCAATACACATATTCGCATTCATCTGTCCTCAAGGACAGATACAGTAGTATAGTCAGATAGGTAGACACATTGTAACAAAATACGCTAATAGAAAAGTTACTGAAATGGTCTAAATAGAAGAAAAGGACTATATGAAAAATTAATTAGGAGGCATGGTGTGTGATAAAACTAGCAATTATTGATTATCCACTATGTCCTGGATACTTTTAAACATTATCTTATTTAATTCTTGAGGTTTGGTATTGTTACTCCCTTTTAACAAATAAGTAAACTGAGACCTATAGAGGTTAAATAACTTGCCTAATCTAATAATTGCAGAGCCCAGATTCAAACCCCAATTTGTCAGATTTGAAAATTTTCTGCTTTGTTACCTGTCTCTCAGGGAGAAGGTGGGACTTGGAGAAAAGTAGCATTAGAGATGCTTGGTAAGTCCATGAGGCATCCACATAAGACTGATAAATGTGGCTGGACAACACTGCCTTTCTTAGTCTCTGCCGTTTTCTCAATTGTGCTGGGCATTGTCCTAGAGTCTGCAGCCTTCCCCTCCCAGGATGAACTTTTATTTTGAGGTAAAAGTCTGGGCCAAGTTCTTCTTTCCTCTCAGATCTGAAGGGAGTTGGCAAAGTCTCTTCCCTCATGTATATGACTAAGAGAGATGGGAGGGGGCCTATAGCACAGAGATCCATTGCCAAGAACATCTCAGGGTGGAGAGACCTTCGGAACATTTTTTCCACTCTGCATCAGACAGGGTAAAATTGATTAGCATTTAATTGGTTTCAGCTGTTCTTAACATATTGCATAGAAAACTTTGATGTACTTTGCTAAATTCAATATTCCTTATGGTTAACAGATTGAAAGCTAAAAACACCCTTGAAGAAACACCAGAAATCAGTGCTTTGGATGGCACTGAGTTCTTTGCTATTGTTCACCAATTTGGAATGGTCCAGGAATACTAACTACTTTGGACTGGGGATGAGAAAAGGAACAAATCTAAGTCTGACAAGACTCTTCGGTAGATAGCTTCCTAGAAAACAAGATATCTAGATTGCAATTCTAGATTTCCCTGTGCAGCCAGGTGATTTTGATAAACCTCTTCACCTCTTTGGACTGCACTCAGGCTTCTAATCCAGAAAATAAGAAGAATGAACTCAATGAGCCAAAAGTTGTTTCTATCTTTCAAAATTCTCTAATTTATTTTCAGTATTCTGATGCTCCAGTATGATTCTGAAAAAACAACTATAGATTGCCCTCTGCTCAAGAAGTGTGCATAATAGTGATGGCAGATTGTGTCTTGGAACTCAGTGAGACAGATATTTCAAAGAACATATAGGTTAAGGCTTAATCAAGATGTATTTTAGTCTCTAAGGGGCAGATGACAAATGAAGGGCTGGGGAAATCACTGACTGTTTCACTGTGTGTTTTGGGGCAAGGATGCTTCAGCCCCCACCCTTCCTGCCTCCATCTATGTTAATACAAGTATATGTGGTCAAAAAGTAGGCTGCAGCCCTAGCCAGGTGGCTCAGTTGGTTGGAGTATCATCCTGTACACCAAAAGGTTGAGGGTTTGAGTCCTGGTTGGGGCACATATGGGAGGCAATTGATCAATGTTTTTTTTTCTCTCTCTCTTTTCCTCTTTCTAAAAAAAAAATCAATAAAAACATACTCTCAGGTGAGGATTAAAAAATATAGGCTGCAAATAGGGTATATCACACTGAGGGCCATGGAGTGCGTACAGCTACAGTAACTGCTCATTCTCCTACTTTCTCTTTGTCTTTATTTCTTCTGCCATAATACCTCTCTCTTGCTGAGTCACTTTCACTGGGTCTTCTGTTTACTAATGCTCATGGATGACTTTGTGGCCCCTAGAACAGTGAAAAGCTTTGGAGCATGTGAGAGGGAGCCTTCTAAAGCCTTGCTTGTCACCACTTGGCTTTATAGGGTCCCCAGCAGCTGTTGCTCCCTTATCACCAACCCTCAAGTTAGCATTTAATTGACTAGTTTGCAGGCTTAACCTGAAGACCTGGAGAAGTCCTGACCCATCTCCAGCAACCTCAGGGCTGCAAGGATAAAGGTAGACTTACTTAAGCTTGAGAAGAGAGAGACATGAGTCACCTCCCTTGAATGCCTCCCTCATTCCCTAAAGCCAAGGATTCCCCTATGCTTCCACGAATTGGTTAATGCTCGAGAGAGCTCAGCCTGCTGGACCTATAGCTGGTGGGGCTACATCTGTGGTCCAGGACCGTTTAGGATCACAAGGCTTTCACAATGGCGGCAAAAGCCAAAGCTGGATCTAACAAATGCTAGAGCTTTACTGCAGATGGTAACATTAAATAGCTGTTAACTTTGGCTAAGGTGGTTCTCCATGAATTAATACCTCTCACAGGTGAAGAAGGTTTGCGTTAACGACACACAGCTAAGATATCGATGTCAAGAATAATAATTGGAATTTGCAGGCTGCTTGTAAAACTTCATGAGGGTTATTGTATCAGTGAGGATCCTTCTTTCCCAGAACCAAGTTGTGCACTGGAAATCTGAAGTGTGGGAGCAAGTTCAGTCTTGCTCACTGACTCACTCATTTGGGGATGCCAGGCTTACTAGATTAGAAAAAGGATGAATAGTATTCTTTTCCTCTGGAAACGTCCTGTGTCTACCTGGGAGGGTAATGAGGGCTTGTAGGCAGCTAGGTCTTCCCAGTCCCATCTAGTGGCTCTTTACCACAGACCGGGTAGGAGTGGCCTGAACATGCTCTTCATAGCATCTTCTCTCTGAACTCCCTAGGGGAGCAGAACAAAACGGAGCCTGTGGAGTGAGCCCACCGGTCAGCAAGCCCACAGCACTTCACGCTCTCTGGGCTCACTACTCCTTCGGAAACTAGTTCTTTCAGATTCTATTTAGAACCCCTTGCTGAATCTTTCCCTGGCTTGGGAATTACACACTATTTTGGGCATAATTTCTCTTAAGAGTTTACTCAAGGTTGGAAATGTGAGTCGTCCATGGAATAGAAATGAGAAAGAAAAGATGAAAGTGCTTTGTAAACTCTAAAGTGCTGGTGCTATTTATTATCATTACTGGTGCATAAAACCTCATGGACCCTCCCCGAGTTGTTCCTTTTTTCTCTGTGCTTAGTCAGGGAATGGGGCCCTGTCATCAGGTGATTTATATGCCCGTATTCCTCAGGGAGAAGCCCAATCCCCTCCTCCTAGCCTGGCCAGCTTGGCAATAAGCCCAGACTCATCTTGTTGGGCCCTGACTCTGCTCTTCCTCCCCAAAGTCACAGCAACACTCATACTCAGGGATTTCAGGCATTTCCCCTAATTTCTCAACTCTAATTCACCTTGAGTTACAAATGGATGATGAGAGATCATGTGACTTTCTTCATTTTGATTATGAAGGGGGAACCTGAGAGAACTTTAATTCTTGCAGTCACTCTGTGCTCCCAACCCGTAGCTGTGACTCGGGTATGTGAGAGAAGGGTGTGGTTGGAATTGTGCCCCAAGGCCCCCAGGCTTTCAGT
This sequence comes from Trachops cirrhosus, assembly GCA_028533065.1. Taxonomy (NCBI): domain Eukaryota; kingdom Metazoa; phylum Chordata; class Mammalia; order Chiroptera; family Phyllostomidae; genus Trachops; species Trachops cirrhosus. Next base: position 101,966,501 of record CM052539.1, on the reverse strand, counting down.
ACAGCTTCTGCTTCTCCTCTGGATTCCTCTCCCAGCCCCTCTAAAGCCTTCTCTTTCTTTGGCATCCTTTTAGTCTGGACTCACATACACTATTAATGAACCAGGCCGTGTTTTCCAATTTTTATAAATCAAACGATTGAGGTTACAGGAAGAAAACAAGCTGTGATTATGAAAGGTGCCATGAACAACAAGTTCTGCCCTGCTCCTTCTGAATTGGCCTTTATTAAAAATTGATTATAATTCTTCTGGGGTCAGGACTGCTGAAAATATTAGTTGAATCAGACATTCTATGCTTTAATTATGCCCATTTCCCCCTAGTTATTTGTTTTCAGCCAGAAAATCTTTTTCCATAAGCCATAAACTTAATTTTTAGTTGCTGCATCTTGAAAACCTAAGATTCTCAGAATGTTGTTAGTTATATTCAGAAAAAATATTTTATTTTAATCAATAAGGTTTCCTTTACCCATAATTAGGTCAGCTGGGATAAACCTGCATTTTCCCCTACTTTAATGGTGATGAAATGAGAACTACTGTAGCTCATAATCATTCATTTAGATATTGTGCTACCAAAAAACACCAATAAAAGAAAAACAATGAAATGAAACAGATAAATGGGAGAAAACTCTATCCCCTTCTCCCCCTCCCCCATCTTTTTGGCTATTTAAACATAAACAGTGTCACTAACAACCTGCAGAGTTTAAATTCTACTTCTTGCTAGGATGACTATTATAAACTCCTCCCTAAATGAGGATTTTGTGTTCTGAAGTCATTGTATTCTTAGGCTTTGGTCCAAAGTGACTTCATTTTCTGCCTGCTGAGATTTAAGAGAGACTGCTAATGTAAGGACAGACATTTCATGAGCCCAAGAGGTCTTTTTTTCTGACTCATGCTAACTAGGACTGAATTGTGTGTTAGCATGCCCATCAGGTTTCTCTAAAATTTTAGTTAAGTTTTGCAGAATTCTACTAGGCTCAATCATGGAGTTAATTAAAATGGATATTACAGATCTGATAAACTTCATCAAAAATTGGCATTGGGAAGGCATGGGAACAGTTAGTAAAACTCTAAAAATAACAATTCTCAGAGAACAGTTCTCAATCTTATATTAAACACATCAAAGCTAATTTCAACTGCATCAAAAAGTTGGCATGCAAGTCAGTCCAGGATTTTTGTTTTCTTTTGTTTTTAATTGGTTTGAATAGAACAGCAAAAACAATTCTAGGGCTTCAAGATGGAAATGAAGAGTTTATGAATCATGAGCCTGTCTGTTGAGAATGATGCAGTCACCTTAGCTGCTTGCACCAGGGCTTCCAGTGTTTGCCACCATGGTGAGCCACAAAGCCAACACTCCTGGGAGAGCCTGTTCTAGAAGAGAATTGGCACTTAAAAGTTCTCTCTCAAGTCAGTTACTCCAGCCTTCAGGCATAAAAAAAAGTTTCAGAAGTCACCTTAAAAGATCATCTGCCCTGGCTGGTGTAGCTCAGTGGATTGAGCGCGGGCTGCAAACCAAAGGGTTGTGGTTCGATTCCCAGCCAGAGCACATGCCTGGGTTGTGGGCCAGGTTCCCAATAGGGGATGCGTGAGAGGCAATCACACATTGATGTTTCTCTTCCTCTCTTTCTCCCTCCCTTCCCCTCTCTAAAAATAAATAAATAAAATCTAAAAAAAATCTACGATGTGCAAAAAAGATTTTTGTAAGTGTGCTTATTGAACATTATTTATCATAGTGAGAAACTGGAAACATCAAGATAGCCATAAAGATGATTGGCTAAACAAATTATGATACATTGAAACAATGGGATACTCTGCAATCATAAAATGATATTATTGCAGTAATATTAAAGTTCATAAGAAAATTTTATAATATATTAAGCTAATTATCATATATATTGAGATAAAAAGCCAGTTAAAAAATAGCAAACTCCAAAAATTAACCATAGTTATCTGTAGGACAGTGCCAAAAATCTGCATTTTTTTCTCTCTGCCTTTTTCTATATGTTCTTTGTAATCAAAGAAAAGAGAAATAAATGCCATAAAAAGACATTTCATTTGCAAAAACTTCTGTGAGATGGTGCATATTTTAGTCTCTTATTTTTAAACTATAACCCTCAAATTACTTGGCTTTTTAGAGATGCATCTACTGTTTGTGTTTCTCATCAGTTTTTGGAAAATATCTGTCACTTTTTATCATATTTGAAAGTATTCTGCTCTCTATTTATGTGGTGCTTTGGGGAAATTAAATTTGTGCCAAAGTCATCAGAAATGACCTTAATTTTGTTTCTGTGAAGATTTTTAAAAAATTAATAGGCTGCTAAATTGGTCAAGATTCCACCAGGCTTGAAATAAAATAGTTCTTTATTACTGTAAATACCTCTGTGGACAAACTCCACCCTCAAAGCAACACGCAAACCCCAGAAACTGAAAAGAAGAAGACATAGATGCTTAGCCAGGGCCCTCCTGCATTCAGAGCACAGATTAAACTACTTCACTGAAGATGGAGAATTGACGCTTTAACCAGTAGGACTCTGCACTGCGGAAAGATCAGGCCTTAGGTCAATACATTCTTGTATGGGAGGATCCCTGTTCACCGCAATTTCACAACACAAATGAGAATGGCTCTTGGTTAAATGGAAAATTCTATTAAATCTTATTATCTGAGATGGGAAACTAATGTGTTATTGTTAGCCACTCCCGATTTGAGACACATATGTTCAAGAACTACAAAATCTCAGTCTCTCTCTCTCTCTCCTCTCTGTCTCTCTATCTCAGTCTCTGTCTCTCTCTAGCTCAGTCTCTGTCTCTCTCTCTCTCACACACACAAATACAGTAATGGAAAGATAGAAACATTTTAAGATTGTGACTCATTATAGCAAGAGTTGGACTTCTCAGTGTTCTCTCCTGTCACAGCTCTCTCTGCCCATGACCTGGACCTTCTTTCCTCTCTGGCACTCATTTCTTACCTCTACTCCATCCCCTGCACAAAGCTGGTGACTAAAGGATAACAGGGAAGCATGTTTCTATGCTTCTGGTCTTAGGTTGCCCAGGTTGCATGCTCTACAGAAGGAGACAGCACAGACTCTTGGTCACAAGAGGTGTGGCTGTTGGCTTAGGGTGGCAAGATGCAGGAGGCTGCAGGTGCTTGTTGCCCATGCTGTGGGGGTAAGGAGATCCACATTAGAGGAGGAGATGGGTAGTGAGGAAGAGTAGAGGGAGGCCTGAGGGAAAGGGTTAGCAAGATCAGGGACCACACATAGGCAGGGAAGAGAGTGAGGAAGGGGTGGTCTGGCAATGGAGAACTGCGGGAGGAGTGGGTAGGAAGCCTGGCTGGCAAAGGAGTTTCTTTTAATGGAGGTCTGCAGATTATAGTTTTAGTTTTGTGTGTCTGAAATATCTATATTTTCAGCATCACTCAAATTGTGTAGCTGCATATAACAGTCTAAGCTGAGAGTTTTGTTCATTCAGCACTTTGAAAATGACTTTCTTCATCATTTGTACCATTTAATGTTGCTGCTGAGAAGTCTGATGGTGTTATTCTTCATAACACACACATATATTTTTCCAGGTTTACTTTCTGGCACATTTAAGATTTCATTTTATTCTTTCATTTTAAGTCTCATTATAGTGTTCCTAGGTGTGTATTTATTTGTATTTATCCTTTTGTTACCTAGGGTAAGCTTTCAATGTTAGGACTTAAATCTTTCTTTTGCTCTGGAGAATTATGAGCCATTATTTTTATATTAAGCAACTTTCATTGCTTCTCTGTCATTTTTTTCACTCGCTTTTTTTCTGGGACTCATGTTTTATGCATTTAACCACCCTCTATCTCTGTTGAATTTGAGGTGAACTCCTTAGTTTGATCTTCCCAGGGATCAATATTGCCTCTACTGAATCTAGAGTTCACTTCATTTATTAAGTATTTTAAAAATTTCAAGGGCTACTTTTCCCTTGTCAAGAGTTCTTTTGGTTATTTTGCATATCCACCTGTTCTTATCTTGTTTATGCCTGTTTTTGTTCCACAGTTGCTAGTTCTTTTTATAGTTATTCTCTTATTTATTGCCTCACACTTCCTTATTTTAAACAATTTGTTACATTGCTCATGAAAATTACCTTTTCTAATTTTTAAAAAATTTTTTAAAGATTTTATTTATTTATTTTTAGAAAGAGGGCATGGGAAGGAGAAAGAGAGGGATAGAAACATCAATGTGCTGTTGCTTCTTGTGTGACCCCTACTGGATACCTGGCCCGCAACCCAGGCATGTGCTCTGACTGGGAACCAAACCGATGACCCTTTAGTTCACAGGCCAGTGCTCAATCCACTGAGCTACACCAGCCAGGGTGAAAATTACTTTCTTTCTGAGGTGAATTTATGTTCTGATTTCATATTTTATTGATTTTATTTTTTTTTGGATTAGATTTCATGGATTTTGGAATTTTTATTTGCAAGCTTATTTTGAATTGAATTGTTGTTTTTAGTTGGCTTTTTCTCCTCTCTTTTCCTGTGTCTATTTCCATTGGTTTTGTGATTGTCTCTTTGCTTGGCCCCCTGTAATTCTTTTCAGAACCAGATGCTATAAAGGCAATTCAGGGTCTTGGCCAAGCTGATGTCAGGTCCAGTCACAAGGCCAACATGTGGCTTGGTTCTTGTCTTGATTTCAAGGCTGGATCTGTGTCCTTTCACCTCCTTAGGTACACAATCCCTCATAAGTCATAGCTCAGGCAGTTTTTGACTAATGCTGTCACCTTAATTCGGGTCCCTTGTCTTAAGTAGAATGGGCTGTGGAGCAGCCACCACCACCTAATTCTGGACTTAGAGAATTCTGGACTGAGATCTACAACCACAGCCCAGCTCACCCTTTGGCATTCTGTTGGTGTTTCTTGTTCGTGGAGATAGCACTCTTTTTTGCCCTTGAACTCTGCAATGTCATTTTTGTTTCTTTTTTATAGTTTATTTATCTTTATCTATCCACCTGTATCATGGCTCTTTTGTTCTGTGGGGAGACAATGCCACTACCTGGCCTCTGGTGTTTTGCCTGGGAGAAAGCTGTCTCCTGGTTCTTGTACTTCACTTTCTCCCCATGTGCCAGTGGTGCCCTTCCACCTGTTTCCCTGGTGCTGGATCCCAAGGGGATGGGCCTGTGTGAGTCCTAAGTCCGCCTCAGGCCCTTTCAGAGGAGTGTCTTGAGAAGCCCACAGTTTCTTCTGCTGCCCCAACACTCACTGGTTTTTACAGCCAGAAGTTATGGGCACTTGTCTTCCTGGTGCTGGAACCCTGGGCTGGGTAGTCTGGCCTGGGGCTGGGATCCCTTGCTCCCGATGTATCCCTGCCAATTTTTTATCCACTATATATGGATGTGGGTCCACCCATTTCTGTCTTCATGCCTCTTTGTACCACTCTGCATCTCTGCACCTCTCCGTGACTCTCCATACCTCTCTGCATCTCTGTCCCCCCTAACAGTGTGGATGAATGTGGCTTCTTTAAATCCTTAGTTGTCAGAGCTCAATTTTCTCCAACACAGCTCAATTTTCTGACAATTCTGGGTGATATTTGTTGTGCAGTCGAGTTGTATTTTTTGCTATCATTGTGCATGGAGGCGAGGCATGTTTACCTATGCCTCCATCTTGACCAGAAGTCTACTGTCTCTTTAAGATGCAATATGTACATTACTGTCATTTCTGGCTCCAGACAGAAAGAAGAGTTAATCAGGATTTCCTTATTATCTCACATGGCCATGTCCTATTAAGTTCATAATTCAGAGGAATGTAAGAGCATCAAAAATAAGAGTAGGTATGAAAATAGAAGTATAGTGTGTTTCAGGAAAATACTAAGTGTCTAATTTAGATAGCTGTAAGTGTAAAAAATAAGAGTAGATATGAAAATAGAAGTGTATTGTGTTACAAGAAACTAACTCTGGCAGATTCAGCAGAAAAGTAACTTATTACTAAGGTTTTGCGTTGCATACAAAAAAATGTTGGGAAGGCTAGAATCAGGCCTGAGGGTAAGCTTCTAGAAATAGAGCTTCAAACCACAGAACTAGCCTTCTGAGAAAACCACTCCTGCTGCAAGCACCGAGTATTAGGTGCTATAGTGAACTAGATACTTATAGGAACTTGGCTTTCTGAACCTATAGTTGCCACCAGTATCAATGACATTTCTGTGCAGAACATACCATGCTGTGAATGACACCCTCTGAAACTGTGCAGTGTGTTTGTGCTGCTCCAGGCATGGGAGCTCCGCTGTAGCCCCTGCTAGTCCTGAAAGCCAGTGTCCTCGCCCACTGCCCTCAGCAGCAAAATGGATTCTGTGCAAAGCTTCGTTCTTCAAGCAGGAACTGCTGTGCTTGGATATGTCTGTTTGATGTACTCGAAATCACACGTCAACAAGTTAATTGCAAATGAGGGCCTGGGAAGCAAGTTTTCTGTCTTCTGTCTTGGAAAGACAGGGCTCTGAATGTGGCAAATTCCCCAAATATAGCACAAATGTTCAGGTATCAGGCAACCAGAAAGTATGCCAATGTTTTCTAAATTTAATAAATTAAAATTGGCAAACAAACAAGAAAGCTATCATGCCCATAGGGTAGCATATGGGTCAAGACCATCCATTGTGCTAGATATTCTCCACTTACTCCTCTAATTGCACTCTCCACCCTTCTCCACCCTGCACCATGTCCCTGGAAGCTGACCTATGGGCACTGCAGTGACCAGCCTTTTGGCTCTCAGCCTCCAGCTGAGTTTGGCCACTGGGAAGAGCTAGCAGGGGATGGGAAGGTAATAGAAGGACAAGGTTTGGGCATTCAGCCCCATAAATCCCTCCTGGCTTTGTTGCAGGTTATTTCACTCCTGAAAGCTCCTGTTGGGTGGCCTCTCTTATGGGGGGTGGGGAGGGAGTCTGGCTACCACTCCTTTCTCTTGTCCCTTTAGGACTGGGGGTTGTCATATGGCTAGCTTGGGGCACTTACCCAATACATGTGGCTTCCATTATGCCTCTCCAAACCTTGTAAACAGCTTCTTTTTTAAAAAAATTATATTTTATTATTTATGTTATTATAGTTGTTCCTGTTTGTCCCTCTCCACCCAATCCTCCCCACTCCCTCAGACAATCCCCACACCATTGTCCATGTCTGTGGGTCATGTGTATATGTTCTTTGGCTACTCCATTTCCTATACTCTCCTTTAGTTAATATTCAGTAACTACCAATTTGTACTTCTTAATCCCTTAACCTTTTTTGTTCATCCCCCTGACCCTATTCCCATCTCTGGCAACTGTCAAAATGTTCTGTATCTATGATTCTGTTTCTGTTCTGCTTGTTTATTTGTTTTTTAGATTCAACTATTGATAGATACATATTTATTGCTATCATATTGTTCATATTTTTTATCTTCTTTTTAAAGAAGATGTGTTAACATTTCATATAACACTGGTTTGGTGGTGATGAACTCCTTTAACTTTTTGTCTAAGAAGCTCTTTATCCTTCAATTCTAGGTAACTAACTTCTCTGCTGCTTTTAAGAGTCTCCCTTTATCTTTAACAATTGGCATTTTAATTATGATGTGCCTTGGTGTGTGCCTCTTTGGGTACATCTTCTTTTTTGGGACTCTTTGTTCTTCCTGGACTTGTATGTCTATATCCTCATACACCAAGTCAGGGAAGTTTTCTGTCATTATTTTTTCAAATAATTTCCAGTTTCTTGGTCTTTCTCTTCTCCTTCTAGCAACCCTATGATGTGAAGGTTGGAACTGTTGAAGTTTTCCCAGAGGCTTCTTGTACTATCCTCATGTTTTTTTGGATTTTTTTTCTTTTTGCTGTTCTAATGGGTTGTTTTTGTTTCCTTATATTCCAAATCACTGATTTGATTCTCATTTCAACTATTCCCTGTAAATTGTTCTTTATTTCAACTAGTATATTGTTTGTTTCTGACTGGGTCTTTTTTATGCTGTTGAGGTCCCCACTAAGTTCTTTGAACATCCTTATCACCAGTGTTTTGAACTCTGCATCTAGTAAATTGTTTGTTTCCTTTTCGTTTAGTTCTTTTTTCTGGAGTTTTGTTCTCTTCTTTCATCTGAGCCAAGTTTCTTCATCTCGTCACTCCTGCAACCTCCTCGTGTTGTTTCTATGTATTAGATAGAGCTGTTACTTCTCCAAGGCTTGGTAGAGTGGCCTAATTATAGTAGGTGCCCTGTAGGGTCCTCTGGCACAGTCTCCCTTATTACCCAAGTGGGGTACTCAAGGTTTGCCCACCATGTGGGCTGAGTACACCCTCCTGTTATAGTTGAGCCTTGATTACTGCTGCCATGTCCAAGGTCAGCCTCCGCCTGTGTTTTGCATGGAGTAACACAGCATAAGCCACAAAGCAATCTGCAGATGGCCACTATTTTGCTGTGCTTTGCTGTGCCTACGTAAGGTGCCTAGCTGTGAATCAAGGCTGGCTGCTACTAGTGCTGGGCCTGGGGCAACTTAGCAAGATGTAGTGGACATGCTCAAGTCAAGTACTGCCTGTTTGAGAGAACTTAGGAAAATCTGAATCATGGGCCAAGACAAGCCATTTTTATGGAAAAGCCACTGGAAACAGCATGGGTGGGCCTGAAAGTTGGGTAGAGCAGGGCCTCAGGGAATCACCAGGGTGGGCCAGACAGTATGAACCAGGTTGATGGAGTCTCAGATATTTGTCAGCCTGCTGACTCTGTAGCTCTGTGAAGGGAGGGTTCTGAAAAGGAACAATAATCTTTGACAGCACTTCTTTCTGGGAGAAAGCTGCTCCCCAGCTCTAACCTTAATGCCAGACAATTCAGTGCCCCTTTGTGTATCTCTGATGCCTTTAAATCTGCTGTCCTTGTGCTGGAGCTCAGAAGGAGTGAGTCTGAGTGAGTCGATGCCCATGTCCTTTAAGAGGAACTGCCTGTGAGTCTAAAAGCCTCAGTCTTTCACAACCCCACTGGTTGTTATAGCCAGAAGTTATGAAGTCTTCTCTTCCTGGCAGTGGAATCCTGGGCTTTGGGGTCTGGTGTGTAGCTAGGACCTTTTGCTCCTGTGATATTGCTCCTGATTTTTATCTGCCACATGTGGGTGTGGGGCCGGCTTGTTCCACATATCCATCCCTCCTACTAGTCTTGTTGTGATTTCTTCTTTAATTCTGTAGTTGTAGGACTTCCATTCCGCTCAAAACTTCCATTCTGATGTTTCTGAATGATGATTGTTCTACTGTTTAGTTGTAATTTCAATGTAGCTGTGCAGGGAGGTGAGTCATGTTTACCTACACCTCCATCTTAACTAGAAGTCTCAGAAACAGCTTCTGGGGTGTCTAACCTTTTGGGCCACACTGGAAGAAGAAGAGTTGTCTTGGATCACACATTAAATACACAAACACTAACCAAAACTGATGGACAGAAAAAATGTTTAAATAAATTTACAATTTTGTGTTGGGCCACATTCATAACCATCCTGGGCCACACGTGGGCTGCAGATTGGACACCCCTGGTGCTGCCAGGATCCTGAACACTACCTCCATCTCCACTGTGACACATGCCTGCATCTTATTTCTCATCTCACCAATCAAAGCGCTATAATACATTTCCTTTTGTTGTCTTCTCAAACCCAAATTACCAATTAATTGAGTTAGATGAAAACAATATTTTAAAATATGACAGTAGGAGACATCTGTCCATTAAGGTTTCAAATTCTATTTTCTATAGCTATAGCCAAGTTCAAGTCCTGCTAATGCATCACTAAAAGCTCTAAAAATTCTAGAGCTTCTAAATGGAATGGGAGTAAAGGATAGAAACTGTACTGAATAATGACTAAAAAAAAAACCATAAATGAAGTGCAAAGGGAATCAAATGCATGGGAGAACATATTTGCCAATGATAAACCAGACAACGGTTCAATCTCCAAAATATATAAATAACTCATACTACTCACCACCAAGAAGACAAACAATTCAATTAAAAATGGGCAAAGAACCTGAGTAGATACTTCTCCAAGGAGGACATACAAATGGCCCATAGACATATGAAAAGATGCTGACATCACTAGCCATCAGAGACATGCAAATTAAACTACAATAAGATATCACCTCACACCTGTCAGAATGAGTATCATAAATAAATCAACAAACAACAAGTAGTGGCAAGGGTGTAGAGAAAAGGGAACCCTTGTGCACTATTGCTGGTGCAGCCACTGTGGAAAATAGTATGGAATTTCCTAAAAAAAATACAGAAATAGAACTGCCTTTGACCCAGTAATCCCACTGCTGGGAATATACCCTAAGAATCCTGTAACACCAAATCAAAAGAAATTAAGCACCCCCATGTGTTAGAACAGAATGAAGAAACAAGAATTCAAAAAATGAGGAGAGGCTTAGGAACCTCCAGGACATCTTCAAATGTTCCAACATCAGGTTCATAGGGATGCCAGGAGGAGGTAAGGAAGAGCAAGAAATCAAAAACTTATTTGAAGAAATAATGAAGGTGAACTTCCTCAATCTGGCAAAGAAAATAGACTTTCAGGAAGTCCAAGAAGCTCAGAGAGTCCCAAAGAAGTTGGACCCAAGGAAGAACACACCGAGGCACATGATAATTACATTAGCCAAGATTAAAAATAAGGAGAGAATCTTAAAAGCAGCAAGAGAAAAGGAGACAGTTACCTACAAAGGAGTTCCCTTAAGAATATCAGCTGATTTCTCAAAAACAAAAACAAAAACAAACAAAAAAATATGGATGCAAGAAGAGGCTGGAAAGTATTCCAAATCATGAAAAGCAAGGACCTGCATCCAAGATTACTCTATCCAGCAAAGTTATCATTTAGAATGGAAGGGCAGATAAAGTGCTGCCCAGGTAAGGTAAAGTTAAAGGAGTTCATCATCACCAAGCCCTTATTATATGAATGTTAAAGGAACTTATCTAAGACAAAGAAGATGATCAAAACTATGAACAGTAAAATGACAACAAACTCACAACTATCAACAGCTGAACCTAAAAAAACAAAACAGAAACAAATTAAGCAAACAACTAGAAGAGGAACAGAACCACAGAAAAGGAGATCACATGGAGGTTTATCAGTGGGGAGGAGGGAGAATGGGGGGAAATGTAGAGGACATAAAAAGAATAAATGGTAGGTACAAAATAGACAGAGATTTAGAAAAGTATAGGAAATGGAGAAGCCAAAGAACTTGTATGTACAACCCATGGACATGAACTAAGGCAGGGGGAATAATGGTGGGAGAGGGGGTGCAGGAAGGAGGGGAATAAAGGGTAGGAAAAAATGGGACAACTGTAATAGCATAAACAATAAAATATATTTAAAAAAACAAAAAAATAAAGTGACTATTGATAAGTACTAAAAAAAGCTCTAAAAATTCATGAATTTGAGGCCCATTTTACAATAGGAGGAAGAATGAATATGTGTGTGTGTGTGTATAATTTTTAATGCATATTGGCTGATTGAAGCAAACCACAGGTAGATGTTAAGGAGAAGGAATCACAGACACAGTACACAGTGGTGCACACTGCTCCCATCTTTCCCATAGTCCAATGCACACACTGCCTCCTCCAACAGTACACATCTGAGAAGGCTAAAATTAGTATCCTAAGTGAATTTTTTTAACAGAGAGATAAATTATATGTGTCTGAATTCTCATAAAACTCTACAAAGGGCTTCTTTGCTTAAATAGTTGTTGTCCCCAGTTGGTTCTGATTGATGGATAATTTCCTTTCACATTCTAATGGATGCCAGCCTATAACATTTTTGCCACCTATAACACAAAATCTTCTGCACATAACACCATTACTAATATGATACAGTAATGAATCAATGAAAACTTCCACTGCACTCTGCTTTAAAGAAAAAGGATATCCCAACAAAGCAAGGTCATACAAAGGTAATGCATTTTGAAAAATCAACTGGCAGTATGGGTTCAACTCACTCGGCTATGTCTAGGAACTGTGTATGTCGTCATGGATGGTCAGAATGATGGCAGTGGGAACTGCATTATATTCAGTCTTAAAAAGTGTTTTATTCTGTTTAATATATATTTTCATAATGTTCTTTTTATAATATTCTCTCTATATATCACTAAATGTCTTTTATATGCCTGGCTGTCCTCTAAGTTTTATAGGGAATTAAGAAATATAATTTGCAGTGTTTGCTCTGAAGGAACTCCCAATATAATGGAAATGGTAATGAAAATTGTTGAGATATTAAATGTTTTTTACATGGCTTTCAATAGAGAGAAGTTCAGAGAAATCCAGTATGTTCTGCATGATATATATATTTTAGTGTTTCTAATTGTTCAACCAGCTTAGACCAGTCAATCGTGGTGGATGATCCAGTCGGCAACTGTGAGCACATCCCACTGTGCAAGCCTTCTCTTAATATGACCTGAAATTATGCTCCATATTTAGCATCCACATACACAACTACTTCTAAAATATTTTACAGCAATGATTCAAACACTCGATTTCTTATGTCCTGCACTTACGCAATATACTTTTGAACCTACAAATAAAACTTTATACTCATTCCTACTCAATCATTCCAGTTGTTTGAGGCCCAACATTCCAAGTCATTAAAATGATTTAGACCTTCCTTGTTTTGATTATTTTATGTATTTGCTTTCCATCCTAACTTTAGTCACTTGAAACTTTAATTTATATATATTGTAATTATAAAGAATTTTGGTACATTCTGAAGTTTATGAAACCTTGTTGTTTATGTCATCTCATTTTAACATCAGTTTTTTACAGGTGGAGCCACTGAAGCTCAGAGCAGCAAGGTGGCCTACTAGCAAGTGCAGAGCCAGGACCAAGATACATAACTTCTGGCTTGTGCCCAGTGCCCTTTTTTGTCTTTAAAACTTTATTTATTCATTTATTCATTAAAGATTTTACTTACTTATTTTTTTTTAGAGAGAGGGAAAGGGAGGGAGAGAAACATCAATGTGTGGTTGCCTCTTGCTCACCCCCACTGGGGACCTGGCCTGCAACCCAGGCTTGTGCCCTGACTGGGAATTGAACTGGTGACACTTTGGTTCACAGGTTGGGGATCAATCCACTGAGCTATACCAACCAGGGCTTAAAACATTGTATTTTTAAAAAGAGGTCTTTTCATTTATTCTTAATTTTACAAGTAATATGTTAAGTAACGTTAACATTGCATAAAAACAAACATAGATTAAGTGAACATTCCCCTTGATCCTTCCTCTAACCCCATGTCCTTTCCAGAGGAATTCACCCAACTTGGCTTGAAATATATTCTGCAAGACCTTTTCCCATGTACTCTTTTCCTCCTGGAAACAGCTCATTTCAGAAGTTTTATATTGTACTTGTTTATCTGAAATTTGTAGTTTTTACTTCATAATATATTTTAGCAAATGTTCTGTGTCAGCATTTACATATATTACTTATGTTTTTACCTGATGCACAGTGTTCCATTGTAGGGGTGTGTATAACTAATTAACTTTCCCCTTGTTGATAGAAATGAAGATTGTTGACTTCCAGTCAAGATGGCAGCACAAGCAGACATGGCTCACCTCTTTGCACAACCACATCAAAATTACAACTAAAGTATAGAACAACCATCACTCAAAACCATCAGAAATCAAGTCGAATGGAAGTCTGACAACTGGAATTAAAGAAACCACATCCACCCAGATGGGTAAGAGGGGCACAGACTTAGACAGGCAGGTCCCTCACCATTGTGTGGTGGATAAAAATTCAGGAGGGATATCTTGGGAGTGAGGAGTCCAAGCCCCACATCTGGCCTCCAAGCCCAGGGTTCCAGTGCCAGGAAGATAAGTCCCCACAATTGTTCGCTGCAAAAACCAGCAGATATTGAGTTGGTGGAAGAAACTTCTGGAGCCCCAAGCAGTTCTTAAAGAACCCACCCATGGTCTCACCTACTGAGACTCACTCCCTCTGAGCTCCAGCACTGGGCTAGCAGCTTAAAAGGCACCAGTGGATAACAGAGTAGAACTGAAGTGTCTGACATGAAGGTGAGCAGAGGCCATTTTCCCTTTTCTAAACCCTCCCCCGACAGAGCTGGCAAGATGGCATCATATCTGAGACTCCATCAACCTCAATAACACTGTTTCACCCACCTTGGCAATCCCCAGAGACTCCACTCCACCCAACTTATGGGCCCACCCAAGCTGCTTTTCTATATGAATAACTGGTCTTGGCTCATGCTTCACAATTTCCTAAATCCTCTCAAATAAGCAGGGGTTGGCCTCAGTGAGCCCCAGGCCTGGCACTAACAGCAGTTAGCCTAGACTCACACCTTGGCTTCACCTAGGAGTCTTCAAGTCCAGCACAAGTAGCAGCCATCTCAGGTTACTTTATACCACAGTCAGGGTGGCTTCATGCAAAACTCAGACTGGGGCTAACCTTGGCCTGAACCACCCTGGAAACCCCAGACCAGTGCACCCAGTGGACTGCTACAGACCATGTTGGAGCACCACCACCCTGTCCCTGTACAGCTGATCCTCCACAGAGGGTGGAGGTTGGTGGTTAGTGGTCACAGCCAATCCTTGCAGCTGACTGGCCTGGGCAAATCCCTTCCATTGATCTGCTAACAGCAACCAAAGCTCAACTACAAGCAGAGGTTGTACTCAGCCCACACAAAGGGCGTACCTCAACTACCCACCTTGGGTAATAGGGGAGGCTGTGCCTCTAGACCCTACAGGACACCTATTACATTAGGTCATACTATCAAGACATGGAGTCAAAGGAGCTCTATCTAATACATAGAAACAAACACAGGCAGGCTGCAAAAATGAGAAGACAAAGAAATGAGGCCCAAATGAAAGAACAGATCAAAACTCCAGAAAGAGAGATAAACAACATGGAAATAAGCAATCTATCAGATGCAGAATTGAAAATACTACTGGTTATAAGGATGCTCAAGATACTTAGTGAGGACCTCAGCAGCATAAAAAAGTCCAGTCAGAAATGAAGGATACACTAACACTAACTGGAGTAAAGAATAATTTACTGGGAAACAACAGTATAGTGAATAAAGCTGACAACCAAATCAATGATTCGGAATATAAGGAAGCGAAAAACAACCAATCAGAACGACAACAACAAAAAGAATCCAAAGAAATGAGGATAATGTAAGCAGCCTCTGGGACAACTTTAAGCATTCCAATATTCACATCATAGGGGTGCCTGAAGGAGAAGAGAAAGAGAAATTAGAACTCTATTTGACAACTGTAATAGCATAATCAATAAAATATATTTAAAAAAAAGAACTCTATTTGAAAAAATAACAAGAGAAAGGTCTCCTAAATTGCTGAAGGAATTAGACATGCAAGTCCAGTAAGTGCACAGAGTCCTAAATAAGATGGATGTACAAAGGCCCACTCCAAGACACATCATAATTAAAATGCCAAAGGTTAAAGATAAAGAGACAATCTTAAAAGCAGCAAGAGAAAGGAAGTTAGCTACTTACGAATTCCCATAAGACTTCCAGCGGATTTCTTAACAGAAACTTTGTAGGCTAGAAGGGATTGACAGGAGATATTCAGTCATGAAGCAAGGACCGACAGCCAACATTGCTTTACCCAGCAAAGCTATCAGTTAAAATCAAAGGGCAGATAGAGTTTCCCAGACAAGAAAAAACTAAAGGGGTTCATCATCACCAAATCATTATCATATGAAATGTTAAAGGGACTTATTTAAGAAAAAGAAGAAGATCAAATCTATGAACAATAAAATGGCAAAAAAGGCAAATATATCAAAAATTGAATCTAAAAAACAAATTAAGCAAATAAGCAGAACAGAAAGAGAGTCACAGATATGGAGAACATTGGGATGGTGGCCAGATGGGAGGCAGGTGTGAGGGAATAGGTGAAGAGGTGAGGGGATTAAGAAGTACAAATAGGTAGTTACAGAGTAGCCATGGGGATATAAAGTTTCCTACAGAAATAGGAAATGGAGCAGCCAAAGAACTTATACCCATGACCTGTGGACACAAACAAGGGTGGGGGCAATAGCCTGAGGTTGTGAGGGGTGATGGGAGGAGGGGCAGCAAAGGGAGAAAAGTCAGGAAGACAGTAATAGCATAATCAATAAAGTATATTTTAAAAAAAGAAATGAAGATAGTTTCCAGTTTGTTACTAAAAATACTATATTAATATCTTATACATGACTCATGGATACATGTTTGGGAATTTTTCTAGCCTAGATACCTGGAAGTGAAATTGCTACTTGAAAGATACATGCACTCAAAATCTTGATAACAAACACCAAAATTGTCCTCCAAAGAGGCCTACTCATGTATATTCCTGACAATGTGTACAAGGGTAGCATTGTTCCACAATTTTAGTAATATTGATTTGTACTCTTCGCTGGAGTTTTTACTTAACTGAATTGTTATTACTGGATTTCAGCATCTTACATTTCTTCTTCTATGAATTGCTTATTCTTAATCTTTGCATAATATTTTCTCTACTACACTTTATATTGTCTCCATATGAACTCCCGCAAAGCTATTTAATACGACAAGAACATGTACAGAGGTGTAAACAGCCTCAGGGGCCTTCCTCTGTTATGGACGTGGATCCATTAACAGACATTTGCATGCAATTGTCTGGCCAGCAGTGGGTCCCTCTAATCAGTTTACAAACTGGCTGATGTCCCTCTATCTTGTTCAAATGAATGTTATGAACATCTTTGCAAAACATCTGCAGAATAAAAAAGTTTGATTGTGCCTGGCATTCTGATAATCAATCTATCTTCTAGCTCTATTAAAAAATAATATGTGCCCTGGCCGGTGTAGCTCAGTTGGATGGACATCGTCCTGCAGAGTGAAAGGTCGCTCGTTCAATTCCTGGTCACAGCACATGCCTGGGTTGTAGGTTTGGTCCGGGTCAGGGCATGTACAAGAGGCATCAGATCAATGTTTCTCTCTCCCATCGATGTTTTTCTCCCTCTTTTCCTCCCTCCCTTCCCCTATCTCTAAAAATAAATTAATTAAATCTTTAAAAAATTATAATATGAAATTGGTTTAGTCTGTTTTAATGGCTAGTTCACTAATGTTTATGTAATATGCATTCTAGAATATTACAGAAAGTAATGGTAAGCTTGCTCACTCTATAAATTCCATAATTCCTTTTTTTTTAACTTTAAGAATATCTATATTTTTGTCTGGCTTAGATTTCTGGCACTTGCCCTATTTTCAGTTTCCGTGAGATGAGAGGCGGTGGTTCTGAGACTTACAATCTCTTGTTCAGTCTGTGAAGCCTGTATACCCGGTTCTGTCTGACTCGCTCCTCATTGAGTCGGGTTTCAGTTTATTCTCAGTGATATCTGTTGTTACACGTTTCTTGGTTCGAAGATCATGTTCCTTGCTGGGGAAGAAAGAAGCAATTGACTAGCTCTGCTTTTTCTCTGATATCATTTAACAGAATCTTCTCTAAGCAGTCGGCTTATCCTTTCCTTCATCTTCTAGCTTCAAACTGCGTGTGTGTGCATTTTAAAGGCCTTTCCGTGGTCCTCAGCACTTAGCACTCTTCAGCTCATACTGGATTTTTGCCTTTTTCACTTTCTTACAGGGTGTGTATTACCTCATTCACCTTGGTTTGTGTCCTTTCTCTCATCTTTTGGATGTGTCATTTTAAAATATAGACTCATCAGAGAATGCCATGTTGGGTCATATCAGCTTCTACAGGTAATCGTTATAGCATAAAGTTTAATTTCTCAGCTCCACAATTTAAAAACCCGATGTATTCCTTTTTATTGCCTGTGGTTATATTTATGTGAACTTATTGAAGTTTATTTTCCTAAAGCCTCAATTACATATCTTTTTTTTCCTATTAAAGATTCTAGGATGACAGGATCCCTTTCTTTCATCTTCAGGAAGGCCAGGGATGCATTTTATTTCATATGTTTATTGAAAGATTTCCATCATGTAAACATCAGCAACAAATCCTTCCTTGCTGGTCAGAACTGAGTCTAGTGTAACGGTTTCCTTCATTCCTTCATGTACTTTTTGAAAGATGAAATTATTAGGAGGGCAAGTTAAGACTGTATTAAATTCTGCCCTGGCTAGGTGGCTTAGTTGGTTGGAACTCCATCCTGTACATCAAACGGTTGCCGGTTTGACTTCTGGTCAGGGCACATGCCTGGGTTGCAGGTTCAGTCCCCGGTTGGGGCATGTTCAGGAGGCAGTTGGTAAAGTTTCTCTCTCACATTGATGTTTCTATCTCTACCCTCCTTCTCTCTCTCTCTAAAATCAATAAACATATTCTTGGGTGAGGATTAAAAAATGTATTAAATTTATTAAATTCTAAGGTTGTAGAGATTTTGAATAGACACCTAAGTAGTTGAAGTTACATATCAATATTATATCTTGCCTCTGTGACATTTCTATCATTTGATTTAGAAAAGCATCCTTTGGCTCTTTCATTTAGCCTGGCAGTCTTAGCGTGCTCCCACAAACAACAGTACTCCCTCACTCTCATTTAATCTTCTCCATATGCTGCGTGCTGCACTTTTGGGTCCCTATATTTGCAGTTTTGACACATGGTGGTACTATATATCCATTTTTATCAGATTTATTTATATTGAAAAACATATACCCTTTCATTGCTTAAACCAATTCCATCTCCCCACGTCTCAGGAATGTCTAGGAAATTGTATCTATCTGTGTAGTGGATACTGTGATGCACCACCTGTTCCCCTGCAGGAGTGAAGGAATTATTATTCCAGCAACTGGGAGTGTCACCCAAGATGGTCTCGTCGGGGACTGCCTCAGTCGGGGACTCAGTCTGGTCTGGTCTCGTTGGGACTGCCTTGAAGAGAACAGCCTCATCTCCAAGGCCATGCCCTGTCGGTAGTGACCTTTCTTCAGTGACTGATTGATGTGGGGATAAAGAGTCTTGCCCCAGTTCAGGACAGCTCTGAAGTGTCACTTTGGAACGCCTCAGCAGGGCTGGCCGAGGCATCCCATTGACACAGCATAGGAACTCCAGTTCTCCCTCCTCCCGCTCACTTCTGCTTCTTCCCACCTCCCGACATAAACACAGGTATTAATCTCGAGAGCATGCCCTGATAAACTTCCTGCGAGCCGATCCCCACCTCAGGGTCTATTTCCTGAGAAATGCAACTCAGGACAATGTGCTCGTCTTCAAGTTTCAGTTGTATTGTTTTATCTTGTGCATTGAAATATGAGTAATTGAGCCTATATATTATTCTCAGTACTGATTGCCTGGTATTTTCTCAGAATTACCAGGCTTCTGTTTATACTACTGTAAAGCTTTCTGTGCTATTCACGTTAGCTTCCATTTGTGTGTTTTAGAAGTTTCTTTTGAGCCTTTTTTTCCTTTCCCTTCAAACTTCGTGTGAAGCCATTTGACTAGTAACCTTTGTCACTAAAACATTTTTTAATCTTCCTAACATGCATTTCTTGCTTGCCAGGAACCTGTCATTTCAGTTATAAATCAGGATTGAAAAGAAAAATATTGACACCATCTTCTGAGGCACCTTTTCCATTCCAGTAATCTTCTTAATCCACCAAAGGCACAGATTTCAACCGGAAGAGCAGTGATAATATTGATGTTATCAGTCTTCTACCCTCCCTAGCCAGCAGCTCAGGAGCCTCTTTCTGAGTATCCCACTGCAGGGAGTCAGTGCCGGCACCACTTCTCAAGGGTGGGCTCAGGGGGTTCCTGTCCTCTGAGTTCTCAGGGGCCAGTGAACCCTGGGTTTCAGTTTGGGCCCTATGGGAAGGACTTATGGGAGAGTCAAGATAAGGAGGAAGAAGCAAGTGAGGGCAGGAAAAGCTTTCAGACTGTGAGACATCTGACACCTGTGAAAGGGAAATTGGGATGAAGCAGAATTGGGAAAGGAGAGCCTCAGACTGAGCTACAGATCTGACAAGGTTTTGGCCAACCTAATGGGGAGATTGGGAGCAAAGAGTGCTATTAGAGGCATCCTGCAATGAGTAGGAATGGGCAGACTGCCTGGGAAGAGCATGGCCTGGGCTTGATCCTAATGGTGCTACAGCTGGAGGCTGTCAGGGAACTATACTCCTTGCAGCTGAATGACAAGTTCATGCTTCAAGAAAGATCCAAGTGGTGAGTTCCATGGCTGCCACAGTTCTCCCTAAAACCTAGGGTCTCTTCTATGATTCAGGGAGCACCCCCTCAAGGATTCCAGTGGGCCCTTCTTCCTGAGGGGCCACATAAAAGAGGAAGGTTAGTGGGACAAACTGTAGCCCCTGTTGCTTATAATACTGTCCATGGTAGGGTTCTCATTGCCAGGGGGCAGTGAGTGACCCAGGCCCAGCATCTCATCATATCATCTGCTTTCCTGAACCATTGTCCATAGCAATTGTTGACATTTGGATCCTCCAGGAAGCAGATGCTGAGACACAGTTGGGAGTGAGAGGGAGGGACAACCAACACCTGAGAAAGATAAAGGAAAAGAAACAGGGCAGGGTAGGGAAAGCCTTCTGACCATAATGCAGATCTGACAGCTGTGAAAAGAGAGGGGGAAGAAAGCCCAGTTGGGAAGCAAGAGTGTCAGGTTGCGGTGCAGATCTCATAGTCTCGGTCAGCCCTGGGGGAGCTTGGGATCAAAGACAGTCTGTTGGAGGAGTCCTGCATTCAGTAGAAATGACCAGGCCCTGGCCCCAGCCATGCTCAGCTCTTGACTGGGGGCTACCTGGGAAGAGCATGGCCTTAGCACCGGAACTTTGGGCTGTTAGCTGCTTGATCTTTGCAGCTAGCTGGAATTTTGCAGCTGAGAGGCAAGTTCTTTCTTGAAGGAAGATCTGAGTGGCACACCTCCGTGCTGTTGCACCTTGCTTAAGCATGCCAACTCAGGCTCCGTGGCCCTAGGGAACCAACATTCAGCCCCGCTGATGGCTCAGTCACTTATCCTGGCTTAACCATGGTTTTACAAGGTGACATGTCATCTAGGAGCCTAGAAATCTAGTTTGAGATGGAACAAAGCAGGTCTTGTCTTTAAAATTAAGCAGTTCACTTGATGGGGAAGCGATCTTTCTAGAATACTAGAGAGCGTGTGCTCTTCAGCACCCAGTGAAGTGGGCCATGTTGCCATTGCTTTTGCATTCCTGGATCTCCCTCCACGGAGGAAGCCCCATGGTTCTCTGGTTCCACTAGGCACCTTTTGCCACTTTTCAACCTCTGAAAGTTATTTTGCATCATCGCCATCTCCTCAGAATATTTTTTATTTCTTTCCAGTACAATTTATCTAAGACTATTTGGGCACCCTCTCTCTTTCTAATGTTAAGTCATAGCACCAGGGAGATTGAAAGAAAATACCTCTGCTGCTAACATGAATGTCAGGTAGACGCAGACCTAGCAGAAGACAGTTACCCATTTCCCAACTAGTGGCAGGAAATTAGGCACTGTGACTTAATTGAGAGGGTAAGCCTTAGGCAGGCTGGAGGGAGCTAGCCTGTCCTTGGTTAGACCCCAGGGGCCTCATTCTTCCTGAATGGGCTGAAGTTGGGTGGGGTTAAAGATGTTATTGTCCGAGTAGCCAAGAACTCATTTATTCTAAGATCCAAAGAAATGGGAGATTTAAAGCCTGGAGGACATAAACGATAGAAACTGTACTGAATAAACTAAAATAAAAAATTATAAAAAAGTAAAAAACAAACAAACAAAAAGCCTGGAGAACAAGCCACGCTTGTGACTTAGATTGTCTTGATAGGTGGATTCTCTGTGTTTATTTTCCCACTTATTATTCCCCAGTCTGTAGTTCAGCCTTATCTGAACAATCCTGCCTCGTAGACGCCGTGCTAGTGCTACAGCTTTCAGGGGACGGATCACTTGTCTATGCTTTGATCAGAGCCTTTGAAAAGGAGGTTCTCAGGATAAGAGGGCAGACCCTAAAGACAAGATGACTCTCCGCAGGACGTTCTCTTCTTTCACCCGTGAGGATGGCACCTTCCCTGCAGGGCCCTCCACCAAACCTTAGCACTCTTCCTCCCACGGCAGCCACCGCCTGTGCATCCACAGCAAATGTTTGGTAGTAACTCAAGCAAAAAGAAAAGCAGCACCCACTCTTCAAGTCCTACAACATCTTCCTCAGAGAGCATACTTTCCTGTCTTCAATCTTCTCTCATAAACAAATAACCTTATTAGTAGCAGTGGCTAGCCCTTAAATAGCGATTACTATCCAGGGATGTTCTTATAATTTTATAGAAAGATTCAAATATAAGTTGTCACTTGGTAAAATTACACATTAACCCATTTGCTCTTTCCAACAATAAACTCTATGAAGCAGGTGCTGTTATTTCCCCATTTTTGTAAATGATGAAACTGAGGAATAGAGAAGTACAGTGACTTTTCCAAAGTCACCAGAAGGCAGTGAAGCCAGGGTAAAGCAGCCTGGTTCCAGGTCTACTGAGAACCCCCTAGAATACACTGCCCAGTGAAAGATTTATCAAATCCCCCAGTGGTGCCTTGAGAAATTTTATAGGAAGATTCAAAAATGAGTTGTCACTTGGTGAAATTTCAGCCAAAGAAGGGTCCTGTGCCGGTGGGATCTCCTACTTGCACCTCCCACGGAGAACCAGTACTGCCACGTGCCTGGCCTCGCCACCGGCGCCGCTGATTCTGGGGCTTCTCGGAGAAGGGTCCTTTAAGTGTGGAGGTTGGCCTCCCTTTGAACCATTGCCCTCAGCTTCCCCTTTCTAAGCAGCCTTGACCTAAAGGAATTTACTCCCCTACTGGCATTCTACAATAATTTAGTTTATTTCTTTGCACCTATTTTCCAGGACTATTCAGTGAGTGAGACTTTTGGTCTAGGGTTCTGTGAGAAGCCTCTTAAATTTGCTTTGGTCTTTTCTAAATTATAATGCTCTGCCCTTAGGAAACAAGCAAAACAATGAATGCTAAGCAACAAATTAATGTGAAAAGCACACTAATTCATTTTAGAAAGATTTTTCTAATGGAAGGTTTTCTCAGTTAACCTTCCATCTCCCATTACCTAGAAAATGAAATTAACAAGAACGCACAATTCCCTGAGCAAACTGCTCAATCCATATTTCAATGTATAACAAAGTTAATATTTACAGTCATTAATCTAGTTTTTCTCTAGAGAATCTATTCATTTGATTAATGTTTTTCCTTGTAACTCTGCCACTTACCTTGTAAATCTCTAGTATCATTTTTTCTTGTTTGAAAATGGTTTAAAAATTCTGCTCTGAGTATAAGAAAATGTTCATGGAATTGGCCCGTGGGATAAATATCACAGAAGAGCTACTCACGAGATAAGGAAATCTACATGATTTTCCTCATTGCCTAAAGGAGAGTAGTTAGCCGCCTATGAGGTTCTGGTTTGTGTCCTAGCACTGGCTGGACAATACTGATTCGCCATAATATTGTATAATATGATGTATGTTATTAGTTATTAGATTTAACCTAATGTCATGTCCTTTTATCAAATTTGTGGATTTAATATATATAAGATTCTTCAAAACCTGTGGAGCATTTCCTAGGTTCTGGGAAAGCTCAGACCATGTTTCTCAAACCACCTACTGTAGCTCACCTTCGGGGTAGTGTTAAAATGCAAATGCCTAGGCTCCTAACAGAACTACTGAATGAGAGTATTCTGATTCTGGTCCAGGCATATGAATTTTTATACTCTTAAACACATTGAGGTTTGGTAGCCACAGGCTACCAAAGTAAACAGTGTAAGTTAATAATCAATTAAGGGTAGAATGTTTTGTGCATATTCAAAATCTATTTTAAAGTTTATATAGAAAGGCAAAGGGATTAGAGTAGTCTAAACAATTTTGTGAAAGAACAAGGTTGGAAGATTCATACTAGCTGGTTTCAGAACTTCCTGTAAAGATACAGTAATCAAAACTGTATGGTATTGGCAAAAAAAAAAAAAAAAAGAAAAAGGTACAGAATACAGACTCCAGTAATAGACTCACACAGATATGGTCAAGCGGGTTTTGACAAAAGTTCAAATACAATGCAAGGATGAAAGTACATTCTTTTCAATACAAAATGCTGGAACAGTTGGATGTTCCCATGTATCAAAGAGAACCTCAAACTATCCTCCAAACTTTTTGCAAAAATTAACTCAAAATGGGTCATGGACCTAAATATAAAATATAAAACTATAAAACTTTTAGAAGAAAACATAGGAGAAAATCTTTGTGAGCTTACGTTAGGGAAAGTGTTCTTAGAATAGCAAAGCACGATTTCTAAAGAAAAAAATTGATAAATGGGACTTGAGTAAAATTAAAAATTTTGTTTTGCACTGACATTGTGAAGAGAATGAAAGATAAGTCACAAAATGGGTGAAAATATTTACACATCACATATCTGACAAAGGATTTTTACCTTAATAGTAAAAACAAGATAAGACTGTTAAAAAAAGGCAAAGATTTGAATAGATATTTCATGAAAGAAGATGATACATAGATGGAAAGAAACTCAATATTATGATTTATTAGGAAAATGCAGATTAATACCATATGGAGATAATAGTACACTGCTATTACAATGTCTAAAACAAAACAAACTGATAATTCCAAGAGGTAATGAGGATGGGGAGCAACTGGAACTCTTGCATATTAGTGATAAGAATATAAAACGGTGCAGCTACTTTTTTAGAAATGTTGGAGGTTTTAAAGTCAAACACAGATTTTTATCATATTACCCTGCAATCCCATTCTGAGGTATTTATCCAAGAGAAATGAAATTTTATGTTCATCCACAAACCTGTGCACAAATATTTATAACAGCTTTATTCATAATTGCCAAAGACTGGAAACATCCCAAATGTCCTTCAGCTGCTGAATGGATAAACCAACTGTGGTACCTCCACACAATGGAATGCTGCCCAACAATAAAGAAAGAACTATTGATACAGTCACCAAAATGGATAACACTCAGATGCAGTTTTCTGAGTGAAATGTCATATCCAAAGGCTACATGCTGCAGCGTCCCCCTAACATGATGGTCGGGAAGGGTCAAAGCTGCATGAACAAAGAACTGACCACTGGTCTGCCGGGGACGAAGGGGAAGGAGAGTTTTTGCCAACAAGAAGGCAGCTTGTATGGGGGAGGTTTTTAGGGTAAGAGAACTACTCTTTTTCTTAAGTGTGGTGGCGGTTACGCGGCTCTGTGTGTTTGTCATGATTCAGAACGATAGACCAAAACATATGTTGTATTATGTGAACAAAAAAGAACCAGATAAGGCGTATCTGATTTAAAACTTCCAATGAATTCAAATCAGTATTTATTGACTGCCTATTATGGGCAGGGCCTGGACAGGTGGTATGAGGAAAACAAAGCCTCAGTGAGCTCCTTCTCTGTGTAGACACTAATCCACAGGAAGCCACACACAGGTAACAAGGAACTGCCACGGGGTGGTGGCAGGTATGTGCCCAACAAAGTCACAAAGAAGATACAATTGGAGAACACTGGAGTCTTACGTGAGGAGTTGTAAGCTTGAAGAACTATAAAGCTGAGTCACAGCAGCAATAAGTCAGATTTTACACTGACCAAAGACTAGTTGGGAGAAAGTTCTAGGCATGGAACAATGTGATTATTGATCAGGGAGGGTAAGGTAATAAAAGCAAACCCTAAATGGAATGGGACTGAACCAATGCGTGCAATGCTATTTTTAAAAAGGGAAGCCAAATAATGCAGTACTGATTCCCCCCAAGGAAGTGAAATGAAGAGATCAAGGTTTTGGTACGAAGTTGTGTTGACTTTAGATCCCGGAAGCAATTTCTTTACCCACCTCCCACCACCCCCCAAAAATATTTCCTTCCTTTGAGAACTACTGTTGGAAAAAATGCAGATCTTCCATACATGGAATTTGAAGGTTAGTGTCAGGAGAGACCCCATCCCTTCTGGGTGTGTGGGAGTCATGTGGTGGTTAGATCCCAAAGAGGAGGTTGGTATGAAAGAGGTGCAAAATTAAACTGTGCTCTTTTAGCATCATGTGTCTAAGATAGTGGTTCTCAAACTACAGACCCTGGACCAGCCACAGAGCTTCATTTTGGAACTTGTTAGAAATTACAATAGCCAAGTGTTGGAAACAACCTAGGTGCCCATCAGTAAATGAATGGATCAAAAAACTATGGTACATTTACACAATGGAATTCTATGCAGCTGAAAGAAAGAAGGAGCTCCTACCCTTTGCAACAGCATGGATGGAGCTGGAAAGCATTATGCTAAGTGAAATAAGTCAGGCATTGAAAGACAAATACCATATTATCTCACCTTTAACAGGAACCTAATCAACAAAACAAACAAACAAGCAAAATATAAACAAAGACACTGACGTAGACAACAGGATGACAGTGTTCAGAAGGGGACAAGGGAGGGAATTTCAGGGGAAAAGGGGAAGGGTTTACAAGAACAAGTATAAAGGGCACATGGACAAAAACTAGGGGCGGGTGGAAATGAGAGGGAAGTGGGGAGGGCTGGGAGTAAAAGATAGAAAATTTTACTTGAACAACAATTAAAATAAAATTAAAAAACAAAGAAATGCAGATCTAAGACTTTATGCCAAACCTTCTGAATAAGAAGCTCGGGTTGAGCCAAGCCATCTGGTTTCAGCAGGCTCTCCGGGGCATTCTGACGAGCATTTGAGAAGTTTGAGATTTTGAGAAATGCCAGACTTGAATGCTGTGTTTAATTATTGCAACCAGCTAAAGCTGAAAAAAATATGTATCA
The DNA here is from genome assembly GCA_028533065.1 of Trachops cirrhosus. Classification (NCBI taxonomy): domain Eukaryota; kingdom Metazoa; phylum Chordata; class Mammalia; order Chiroptera; family Phyllostomidae; genus Trachops; species Trachops cirrhosus. The sequence continues at coordinate 101,939,833 of CM052539.1, read as the reverse complement.
ACTTCTAGCGACCCACTTGTCCAGACCTTTACTGGGCTTAAATGAAGATTCCCCAGACCAATGAACAATAGGACTTGCATTAACCAATTGTGTAGATGTATGATTTGGCTTCGTTCTACTAGTTTTCAATGCTTACGTGGTTTAATCACCTTGAATTCCTTCCACTGTTCTAAAGCACTTAAAAAATTCTGGCCTTTCCCCATTAGCTAGTTTGCTAAATGAATGAGTATTTTCTTGTCAGCCAAATAAATAAACTCTGAACTCTGCTTCTTTTCCTGTAAAGCGCTGGTGGTCTTTGTTTTATTGTTTTACAGAGAGCAGGCAGTCAGCAAATGACTCTAGGATGCAAGTTTACTTTTTCACCCCCAGACAAATACTTTAGAATCAAAGGCCTATATTCTAATTGTTGTGCTAACCGAAATGGTTGGAAGGCTTTGGGCAAGTGACTTGACATCTCTGGGAGTCCATTTTCCCATCTGCAAAGAGAAAGGAGGTAATCACCCCACCTCCATTAACACAGTGGCTGTGAAATGCCAAGTAAAGGGAGCCCTGGCCCGTGGCTCAGTCGGTCATTCTGTAAACGGAGAGGGCACGAGTTCGGCTGGGGCAGCCGATCAATGTTCCTCTCTCATATTGATGCTTCTCTCTGTCTCCCACCCTTCCCCTCTCTCTAGAATCAATAAGCATGTCCTTGGGTGATGAAAGAGAGTGTTGTGGAAAGTGAAGACACATGTAAACATTATCATTTTGTGAGCCTTTCTCAATATCCTCGGTCTTTTTCCCTTGTCATCAGCGCACCCCACAGGAAAGGCCTGCAGCCTGGCTGGGCATGGTCCAGACTCCCCTGGAAGCCTAGTCAGCAGAGCAACCATCATTGTTTTGGAATTACTCTGGGTGAATGAAATAGCAGAAATATTCCAGCCTGCAGGATTGTGTATAAAAACATTAGATGATTATAGGAATACATTATACACTTTCCATCAGAACTTGGAAATGACCTTGCAAATCGTTGTTTGGTTTACAATAAAAAATGCTCTGATCCTTGGAATGAGCAATTGGCTTACAGCAAATCTGAGTTCCCCCAAATAATGATCCAATGAAAGCGTTCTGCCCACCCAGCCTCTCGTTACCTGACACGAGGAACAGGGTACGGCTGACGTGCGGGTCTAGCAGTCCCAGGAAATAAATGGCTGCTTCTGATAATAGAAGGTAATTTATGTAGGATGATTTGCTAAGGGCCAGATTAGTCCCTTGTAGTGTGGCACAACATTCCTGAAGAATAAAGAAATAAGTACTTTTCTGCTTAGAAGTATCCTGACCCAAGGCAAATGTTACTGTAATGTATCTGACTAGGCATGGTCCAGACAATTCCCCAGGGCCTTTAGGAATAAAAGGATTTTTCTAAAGTATGCTAATGTTGAAAAAGAAAGTAAACATCTAGGCTTGGCTTAAAAGAAGCAGCAGGGGGTAAGTTTCATGGAGAAGGGAAGGTAACATCATTTACCTAGCACTTACTTTGTGCCAGGCACTGTACTAAATGCTATACAGCATGTTAGCTCCATCCTCACAGTAACTCTGTGAGGCAGATAGAAATTCCTGCCCTCATTTGAACAGAGCAGGACACTGTGGCTCAGAGAGTTAAGTGGCTCCCACAAAGTCACACAGCACACAGTTTATGGTAGAGCTGAGATCCAAATTCTGTAGGTGGTCTCTTATGTACAAAGTTGCAGCAGCCCCTATGCTAGATAGCCCCTCCAGATCCCCTCTGTCCCCTTCTCCAGCTCACTCTGTGCCCAAGGAGGCTGCCCCATCTTGCCTTTCGGTTTCCGGTTGTGTTTGGTCAATGGGGAGTATTGGTAGGAGATGAGGAAGAGGGAGGAGAGTGAGGCCAAGGTTTGAATGCTCTCCTCCCCAGTTCTCTCCATCAACCAAAGCCTTCACTCCTTGCTGCATAGAATATTTCCCCGGGAGCTTTGATAACCTTTCCCTCTTCTGAGAGCCTTGCACTCTGACAGCATCTTCTCAAACCTCCCAGTTTTCAGTGTGCCGTATAGTTACAGTAAAATTTAGCTTGGCCAGTTTATAAGACATCAAGGCTGTTTTTTTTTTATTGTTGGTTCTGATTCAAATGGAGTTGTTGAATGATGGACACATTCTGTTCATCCTACAGTGTTCTATCTGAATAGCTCCTGGCTCAACGTTTAGAGTGTCTTTACTTCTGGCTCCAACTCAGAAAAACTAAAGGGTTTTTATGAGAGAAAAGCACCTCACTGAGCCATATGTGGTTTCTGAATGACGACATTCAGAGTTTGGTGAAAAATAATGACAGAACCTGACATTTCTAAGAAATTCCATGGCTTACGCTCATAAGTTTCCAGTAAAGGATATACTAGAAGCTAGATGTGTGTCCAGAAAAAAAATGCTGATCATGAAGCTACAATAAAGTTGTATTTTTAAAGACAGGAAATGAGTGAACTCCAATCAAGACACATAATAGCTGATGAAGGTCTTGTCCTGAACTATTTCATTAAGCTAATGGACCTGGTCTGTTTCGGCAGTGCTAGCTAGCTCCTGTTTCCTGAGCGAAGCCATTACCTATGATTTTAGAAGAATGAAAAGGAAATAGAAGTGTACTATTCGATGGGATAGATATGCTGAGTAGTTTTTACCTATGTGATGTTATAGGCACACATAAAACCCTTGGTGATCAGCAAAGGAGCAGTCCTCACATGTTCAAAGGCATTAATCTTAAAAGTCTAATGTCATGGATGAGAAATAACTTTTAAATATTTCATCGCTCAGGCTGGGTGGCTCAGTTTCTTGAAGACTTGTCTGGCACACCAAAAAAAATGCGAGTTTGACTCTTGGTCAGGGCACACACCTGGGTTGCAGGTTTGATTCCTGACGGGGGCACTTACTGGAAGCAATTGATCAATGTTTCTCTCTCACATCAATGTTTCTCGTTTTCTCTCTCTCTTCCTCTCCCTTCCTCACTGTCTAAAATCAATAAACATATCCTTGGGTGAGGATTTTAAAAAATTGGTTTCATTGTATTTTTGTGCTTGAACTGACAAAGCATTTTGGAATCATCATCTTACCTGACATTCTGTTATAATTATAGCACTTAACACAAGAAAAGAAGATAGAAATGG
>CM052539.1:101888142-101936181 GCA_028533065.1 Trachops cirrhosus | reverse complement strand
TTACCGTCTGGTCTTTCCGTGTCCACTACAATTTTGATTTCTCATTTTCATGTAAGCTGCAATGTCCTCTTTAGTATGGTTAGGTTTTTCTGTCTTTTGAAACGGGAGGCGGCGTGTGCTCCCTCCTACCACGTCGCCACCTTCTCCTCCTCCGAAATTTCTTTTTTAATCTCTAGCAATACTTCTGCCCTCAAGTCTTCCTTGTCTGACATTTATCTTGGTTTCTCCAGACTTAAGTTTGATTAGTGTTCGTGTAATATATCTTCTCTCATCATTTTATTCCCAACTTTTATCCATCTTTTAATTTAATGTAAATAGTATATAGCTGGGTTTTTTTTAAATTCAGTCTGACAAACTTTGTCTTTTAATTGGATTGTATACCATTTAAATTTAAAATAATTAATGATATAGTTTGAGTCTAACGTCTTGCTATTTGTCTTCTATTTGTTCCCTTATACTTTGTTCCTTTATTTCATTTCTTGCCTTCTTCTGGATCACAAAAACATATTTTATTTCATTTTCCCCCTTTATTTGCTTTTTAGTCACATATTCTAACATGATTCTTTTAGAGATTATAATAGCATCCTTCATGTACGATAGTCTACCTTAAATGAGAAGTTTTGGTTTTGCCATTTCCTAAATAAGACAAGAAAGACTCTCTGCAAAATGTAACTGCAATTACCACCTTCCCACTGTTTGTGTTATTGTTATCCTGTGTTGTATGCTTCTGCATGTTAGTAACATGGAAAGTCTCTATCTTATTTCAGGTATTGTGACTATCTCCTACTACTCCTACTGTATTAGCCAGAGCAACCTAGCAATTCTAACAATATTTAGATCTTGGAGTTTTAACATTCAATTTTTTTTCCTACTCATGCGAAGTTCAATGTGGGTGTTCTTGGTTGGGTGGCTCTTCTGGGCACCTCTTCTTTGTTTTTTAAAGTATGTGTTGTGTGTGTAACCTTATACATTTTTTAAAAGATTTTATTTATTTATTTTTAGAGAGAGTGGAAGGGAGGGAGGAAGAAAAACATCTATGTGTGGTTGCCTCTCACACGCCTCTTACCAGGGACCTGGCCTGCAACCCAGGCATTTGCTCTTGACTGAGAATTGAACCAGCGGCCCTTTGGTTCTCAGGCCAGTACTCGATCCACTGAGTCACACCAACCAATGATGGACATCTCTTCTTGACCTAGGGGTCCACATTCATTTCACCTTGTGACATGAGCATCTTCAACACGAGCTCTCCAGGGTTTTTATGGAAGGTAGAACAGCATGAGGTAGGTTCATTTAACCACCTTGGACCAGAATTACCTACACACTTTTACTCATGTTCCTTTAGCCAGAACTAGTCACATGGTACCATTTAGAGAGTGGAAAATGTTGACCCTCATTGAGCAATGTTTCTTGACATCAACTCTATACTCTAGAAGGGGCTCACAAATCTTCAGTGGCCAGCCTGCTGTTTCAGCTACACTCCTCCCCTCTGGTCTTACCACACATGCAGCCATGTGGGATCTACCGTGATCTTTCCTAACATAGATATAACTGTTATGTGTCCATTTAGCAGTCGTCAGTTGCTCCCTGCTGCCAACTGAAAGGTGTCCAAACCTTTTACCAAGGCATTCAAGACTGTTTAGAATCTTGTTCCATATCCTACAAGGTTCTGTCTTAGGCACCAGTCCCATGAACTGCTTCCAGTCTCTGGAGGCTTTATTATTGTTACTTGCCTCTATCCATTGGCACATGACCTTCCATCTTTCTGAAAAGTTCCTCTTTGCTGTGTCTAGGGGTCAAATTCCCACCTTTCCTTCAAAACTTAGGATAAGCATTTTCCTCTGTGAACCTCCTGTAGCCCTCCTCCTTAAGTAGAGTTGATCACTTAATTCCTTTGCACCACCGCTGAACTCTCAGCAAACCTCTATAATAGCACCCACTACACAAGTTAAAATTGTATTTTCACATGTCTGTCTCTCCTTTTTACAACACGAGCTCCTTGAAAACTGAGACCATGACTTACTTTCTTAGTATCTCCAATGATTAATACAGGGTGTGCCACATGATGGATGCTTAATAAATGGTCATGCAATAAAGAGTTAAATGAGTGAATAAATAAGGTACAATTTTTAAAAAATTCTAACCCTTTAATTTAAGTTTAACCTTCATTCAGTATTTGAAAATTCCTAGGGAAAATTATGAACTTGTGCTATAATTACTGTATCTTCTTTTTTTTGATAACTTTTTTATTTTAATTGTTCTTCAAGTACAGTTTTCTGTCTTTTAGTCCCATCCCAGCCCATCCCCCCCAGTGTTCCCCACCTCCCTCCCATTTCCACCCTCCCCTAGTTTTCGTCCATGTGTCCTTTATACTTGTTCCTGTAAACCCTTCCCCCTTTCCCCTGAAATTCCCTCCCCTCTCCACTCTGGTAATTGCTGTTTCTTCTAATGAAGAATGAAAGGTCCTAGGCTAAAGCCTTGTGGAAATACATAGACATAAATTCTTGCTTTGGGGAGTTTGCTTTGGGGAGGGAGCTTCTTCACACTCAATCAATAAGCTTAATGAAAGTGATATGAGAGTGGGCTGAAGCTGCAAGGTGGTTAAAGTGACATGAATCTTATTGGTGCAGAAATAATAGTAAAAGTTTCAACTCTGGGAAGTGGAAGAGCACAGAGAACACTGATAAGGGCTGAGAGGATTTGGGTTATTGAAAAGAAAAGCTTAAGGAAACATTATTTCGGTCTGCAATGTAATAATGAAAGGTGCAGAGGATCCAGCATGCTTCCCTGAGCCCGACCCTTCTGTACCAGGAGAAAGACTATTAAACTATACCATATGGGTTTTGAATTAACTGCATGCCACTAATACAATTCTTTGAATATCATTGTCCATCTATGTTAATTAACTAGACTGTTAATCAGCTCATCACTCCATCTCTAACCACTCTATATCAGTGAAAGTCACTGTTTATGTAAAAACAATAAACAATAAACAAACCAACAAACTAAATAGCCTGATGCCTGTGTTATCTCCTCTGAACCATTATCAGTCACTATCATAATCTGGGTCGTCTCCAGTTTGAACTATGCTGGAACTTTGCCATCCAGGGTAGGTGAGTGGGGGTCTATGGGGAGCTGGAGTGAGGCAGGAATATTCCTGATCAAAGTGAGATAATAGTCAGGAAAACTGTTCCAGCTACAGGGACTAGTGCAGAGTAGGAAAGGAGCCTGAGACACTCTCAGCCCTCATTTCTGACACTGGTTTTGACAGTGCATGGAAGCTGTGGTGGGAAGTTGCCCTCTCTATGAATTTGAAGATCAGGGACATAAGGCCACCTTCTGAGTAAAATTAGTAAAATTGACAGACAGTGGATATGATTAGTTATCTGTGGGAGTAGAACAAGGGGTGTTCTGAAATGTGTAGACCTCACAAAACTCCAATTAAGGTAGGTGATCTGGGTGTAAACACAGGATGTCAGGTCCAGAATGTGAATATCATGTAATAGAAGATATTGAATCAGTTGAATTGTGCATTGCCAGGAGGAAGACTAAGTGAAGGTGGGGATGGACAGAGGGGAAATGTTCAGCTTGGGCTACCCAAAATGAAAACCCAAGGAATGTTAACTCTGCAGTGCCCGGCCAAACAGTGTGTGCAGAGGAGAGACCCCACTTCTTCGTGGCTGAATTAGACTCAATAGTGGGACAGCCGTGCCCTTTCTGTGCTCTCTTCAACACCTGTGTGCCCTTTGCTCAGCATCTGTGGTCATCCATCATTGGTCTCTGGACATTCTAATTTTAGGACTGGCTGCCCTAGACAGTAGACATAAGCTTTCAGTCCTTGGGAAGAAGTGTGTCACACTATAAATTTATGTTTGCCATGAGTAACCTCATGGATTTGATTGACTCAGATGACCTTGGATTCTGAAAACTCCTGAGATGCTGATGAGGATAAATGCTGGAATTTGGAAAGTTGTCCATTCTTCAAGGCTTACTACCCATGATGCCTCTCAGTGGGCAGCTGCAGCCTTCTCCTGGGAATGCATCGGCCTCATCTGCAGCCCCTTTGTGCCTCCAGCAGACAGTCCACAGCATACACTTAGGTCAAGAGTTCTGAACCCAATCAGACCCAATGACCTACTCTTTAAGTGAATGTTTTGTTAGATCTCATCTACTTTTTAAAAGGAAGTTACAAACAACAAATCTCCTACACACATATTTTTAAAAACTCAGTATAATGTCATAACTATAAAAGTAAAGAAAAAATACTGGTAGAAAAGGAACAATTTGTTTTTTTTAAAGATTTTATTTACTTACTTTTAGAGAGCAAAAAAGGAGAGAAACATTGATGTGATGGAGAAACATCAGTCAGTAGCCTCTCACACGCCCCCAACCAGGGACCTGGCCTGCAACCCAGGCATGTGCCTTGACTGGGAATTGAACCGGCGACCTTTTGGTCCACAGAGTGACGTTCAACCCACTGAGCTGCATCAGTCAGTGTGAAGAGGAATGATCTGTAATAAAAATAATATGTATTGGAGTGTATTATTGTTTGCGGATGAGTAAATGGTAGAATGAAGTAGTCAGTTGTTTCACAATCACAGCAAAGGTGACAAATGTAGACAGAGACCTGTGCTGGCAACTCCAAGGCCAAGAGCGACAGGCTGCCACTGAGGCACCTCTGAACTTCTAACTGCTGTGGGTGAAATTCTGAGCCAAACAAAGTACAGTCTCCTCTTGTCTTTAAAATGCTTAGAGGGATTATAGAAATAAAGGAGGCTTTCACAATCATTTCTCACAAAACCAAACAAAATTACTTAAACAGAAAAGAAACCCGACTTAGCCACTTCACCTTCCAGAAGAGTGGCATAATGATCTTATCTCCTGGTTCTGTAGCTCTTTTACTTAGAAAAACACCTCAAGGGATCTGTTTTATTGTGAAAGCAGGGCCTGGGCTCATTCAAATGGGAAAAGATTATGAGAAAGATAACGAAATCATTCTAGTTAATAATGAAGTTAAGATTTTAAAGTTCAATCCTGGCTCCTTCAGAAGGGTTTTGAAACCTGGGAGAGGGCAGAGTAGAGCGGGTATTAGGAAGAGAGGAGAGAGCCCAGAAACCTTGAGGACTAAATTATCATGCTAAGTGAAATAAGCCAGAGAAAGACGAATACCTTATGATCTCACTTATATGTGGAGCCTAATGAACAACATAAACTGATAAACAAAATAGAAACAGAGGCATGGATGCATGGCACAGACTAACAGCTGTCAGAGGGGTGGAGGGATGGGGGACTGGGCAAACGAAGGGGAAGGGATTGGTCAAAGAACACATATGCATAACCCATAGACACAGACAACAGTGGGAAGGAAGCTGGGTGCTGGCTGGAGGTGGGCAAAGTGGGTGGGGGAATGGGGACATCTGTGATAGTGTCAACAATAAAAATAAAGTTAACATGGAATTCAGAGAAACTAGCCAATGAGAAATATCTAGTAGCAGGAAAGGCTAAGGGTCTATATAAATAGTGACATCTGATATTGAATTTTAGATTGTTGGCTGGTCTCTATCCCTCTATTACTTCCCCAAATTCAATTAAAGTCTTATAAGCACAACAGTCTTGGATAATGATTGGATAATGGCTCTTCAGATAAAGGAGGAATAGGGAGAAGCTACCAGAATGGAGAACTTACGAGTATAAGGCATTTAAGGAAATCTGTTCTACCGTTAGCCGACCACTCAGCTAAGTGAGCAGACACTTCAGTGGTCACATGAGACTCTACAGAATTAGTTCAGGAAGTCACTAAAAAAGAAAACAGCAACAACAAACTCTGGAATGGGAGGGGAATCTGATTCTTAAAAATGCTTGCAAGGCATTTATGAAAAAATTCAGTGTACATTAAAACTATGCAAAAGGATCTTATATTTCCAAGTAAAATGAGATTGAGTTCCACACCCAGAAAATTATAGACAGGGGTTTTTCTGCACAAATGTCCAGTGTGGCTTTTGAAGGTGACACAAGACACACGACACTTCTTGGTTGCGGTGCCTGTGCTGTAGGTGACTAGGTAGCTAGCCTCCACGGTTTCTTCTCGTTAGATGCCCCTAGATCCCTCCCGATAACTGTGACAATCAAAAATGCCCCTTCGAGCTTCCAGTACATCCCCTAGGGGGTGGCATCCCTCCTGCTGAGAAACACTAAACGAACAGGAATCAATATGCGGGTCCAATAGGGCAAACGTTCCCTGTCCAATCTGTGACGCACTCTTCCCATGACCTGCATCACAGAAAACCCCAGCTGGCAGGCAGAAGGGACTGGGCTGGATTAGAGTGGGGTAGAGTAACCAGGTCAGGAAGGGGAAGCAGAGTTTCAGGCAGGACAGTGAGAGCTCATGGGGGGAAACTGGGGTAACAGTTCACCTGTGGGACTTGAAAGGGCCAATGGCCAACACAGAACTGTGGCTCTAGGGCCACACGGGGACCCAGGTTTGTTCTTGGTGCCACACATCCCAAATCTGACTGAAAGGGAAGGGTCCACATAGGTACCTGGCTTGGTTCCTAGAAGGCGGGCCTGGGAATGTGACTTGTTTCCAATCCCGAATGCACAGCCCCGGCCAGAAATGATTCAGTGTCACGGGCTTAAGTATTTCAAATAGTAGCAGCTGAGAAGAAAGCAAAGGCAGGAGAGACCAACAGCCTGAGTTTACCAGAGCCAGGCAAGTGATTGAGGAGGGGATGTCTGTACGGTGACATTTTGATTTTCTTATCTTAGACTATTTTTGCTCTCATTTTAACACAAACTGATCAATTCTTCAAACAAAAAATACATGCCCAAGAGGACAAGAGTTGGGGATTTACAAACAATTCCTTACCACCCCCCACACCACCGATCTGTTGGTTTCCTGTGGGTGGAAATAAAACAGCTGCTAGGAACTCAGTTTGGGAGCCCATTCCCAAAAGTGGGGTCATGAAGGCAGGGCCGTGGTTAGAGGCACTGCTTATACTGAAGACCGCGATTTACACGGGTATGCACATGTTTTGGCCTGGAGCCCAGGCTAAGGCCAGCCCCACAACCCCTGCTTTGTGACTTAGGAGCAGAACAGCACCATCACAGACCCAGTACTCCTCGGAGGCTGTCTCAGCAGCACGATGCCTCATCCCCTGTGACCATTCCCAAAGCTCCATCCAAAACAATTATCTAATCTCTGCTCAGGATTCAAATTACCTAATGGTTTCCTAGGTTGAGCAAGCTCCTTTGTGCATCCAGTTCCTGGAAAATTAAAAAAAATGCTCTTATTTCAATTACCACCCTTTCAGAGGTCCCATTACTTCATTTGTCCCACATTCATTATGGTAGTGGTCATGAGAACAAGTTCGGCTTTATAGTCCTTGATGGAATGTATTAGCAAAATTGAGTTTAAAAAAAAGTGAGAAAGAAAAGCATTCTGTGCATGAGAAAAGGTTTTCCCTTTTAACAGGTAAAAGAAGGAAGGGACTAAAGAAAATATCTGCTGTTACAAAATAATCAAGAAGGTAGTTGATAATGTTTTCTCTTTGTCCTTCAGGAAGATTTGATTTAACCATGTTTAAGTACTGCTGAATTACACACCGAGGTCCCGACTCATTTTGCTGCCCTCTTACTCGCTGGCCCCCGCTGTCCCTCCCTCGTCTTTCCCACTCTCTCCCGATGGCTCCCTGTATACACCGCCCTCCCAGTCTGCCTCTGCTTCTGAGTACGTGCCTGGATTGACTTGAGGGCTGCTTACTTTTTGCTGTTCCTCAGTGCCACACACCAAGGATTCAATCTGCTGTTAGTTTAAGAGCTGACAGGTTTGCTCTAGACAAGGCGCTCTATGAAAAGGAAAGGCATCTATCTCTGCGTGCTCGTCTATTTCTTCATGCTTTTTTCTATGTTACTGTGTCCTTAGGATTTTATTCTCGTGTGTATCTCAATTTAAAAACCTAAATTCAGATTTACTTCCCAGTTCAGAAACCTTTAGTGATTCTCTACCACCCACAAAATTAAGTCCAAGTTTATTTATATAGTATTCAAGATCCTGTGTGACTTCCTTCTAACATGCCTTTCCAAAAAATCAACTCCTGAAGCCAAAATGAAGAAGCTGTAAAAGCAATGTCTAAATATGTAGCCTCTAGGTTCAAATCCCAGCTCAGTCATTTCCAAGCTGTGTCCTCAGATTACTTAAACTTCTTTATGCCTCAGTTTCCTTAACTGTAAAAATGGGATAATGGTAATAATTTGAATTGCATGAGAATCAAGAGGATTATAAATCTTAGCTGCTGAGAACAGTGTCTAGTACATGATAAACATCATCTTGTATTATGATTATGATTACTCATTATCCTCTAAACATTTGCATTTTTCTATTTTTGTACCTTTTCTCACAGTTACCGATTTCTGAAATGTTCTTCCTTTTCTCCACCCCTCTAAGTTCTTTCTATCCTTTCAGGTCCTGATCAGAATTTTCCTCTTTCCCAAATGTCACTGGACCATTCTCTTCTCCTCTTCTGAGTACCAGTAGTTCTTACTATCTATTCCAGTGCTTTTGCAAATGGCCATTTGTTGCTTCTTGTATGGCATTCTTGTATTTCCATTTTGCGATCTTAACTTCAAATGTGATTTCACCTGGTCTCCCCTGTGAGTTAGCCTGTGAGTTCTTTAACAACATGACTCAGGTCTGTCTTTGTACAAAGCTCAGCACTTGCTACATTGCCTTTCCAATAGCACCTCAATAAATACCTGTTTATTTGACCTGATTTGATCCACAGGGTGAATGCTTTTGGCATTGATGAGCTAAAGGGAGAGTAGAAGAGTTGCAGCCTTTGTTATTCTGATGTAGAACACTTACAAAGTGTCAGTGCAAGGTGCTCCACTTCCACCTTGCGCCTGTCAGGAGGAGACACCAGGACTGTCCGACTGGTGGAGACCTACTAGATTGAGCATGTACTGTATGGCCCAAAGGGAGAAGACTTGGCAGACAGATGGATTTTTTAGACCAGCAATTAGCAGGATACAGGGAGGCAGGGAGACTCCCCAGGGCTGGCTGTAACACAAAGAGGTCTCTTAAAGAGCAATTGCTTCCACAGAGAAGTTTTTCAAATTAAGACCTTCTTCCTTAGCTGCTCAGATTTACCTGTGAGTGGAAACCTTTGGCATTTAAAAGGACCAGGATCTGGTAAGATAAGTGAGGAGGTAGGGTATTGGGTTAAGACTTCTAGGTTCTAGTCCAGATTCATTTACTACCTTTCTGAGTGGCCTTGGACACTTATGTTACAGCCATATTCTCGTGTCGATGAGGTTGTTGGATCAATACATAACCTCTAGGGTCCCTGCTGTCTCAAAAATTCTATCACCCTAAAATTAATCTCCTAGTGGGGTCACTGGTATCTATAAGGAGAGAGACAGAGACCTCCTTTGGCCAGAATTCAGATTCTTCTTCTTTTGGCCAGTGAAGCTCAAGTGAGTCAGTCCCTGGAGTATGGGATGGTCTCATGCATTGGGAGTGGCCCTGCTTACCACAGTCTTGGAATCCTTCTCCATCTCCACCGTCTCTGAAAAAGTAAGGACTTGGGATACAGGATAATGAAGAAATGGCAGGGTAAAATGGGGCATAGGTCTTAAACTAGACCCATCTGTCTTTATCTGGTCAATTGTCCTTGCCTCTGAATTATCACTGAATGTTCCCTCTTTGCAATCCTTATGAGGTCTGAAGTCACAGTTGCTGATGAAGGTAGATAGAGGTCCAGGGAGATAAAGCAAGATTGCAAGGTGCCAAGTCTGCACAAGGGGTCAGAGAACCACACGGGCCTTGGGCTCAGCCTTACTGGTGCATTCCCCAGGCCTGCCCGAGCTTCCACTGCCAGAAGGTACTCTCTCCTTCCAGTCACCCAGATGCCCTCTGCAGCTTTCCTTAGATGCTCCTGGCAGCTTCTGCTCCAGCACCACCTCTTCCTCTTAAAGGAAGCTCATAGTAGCCTGTCCCACTAATTCACAGCCACTCCCTAGCAAGGCAGCTAGTCTGCCTTCACTTACATCAGGATCCTGGGGCATGAGATCACTGAGGCCATGTTTCCATGATTATGAGCTCATCTTGTGCCTGGAAAATCATGCTGAGGAGGAGAATGTTGCTGCTGCCACCATGGGAAACTCTGTGTTCTAGGCTTTGGGGAACAGCGTGGCAGGCAGATGGACGCCTAAGGCAGAACATGTACAAAGCTATCAGTTCTTGTAGTACAATTGGTCAAACATGGAAATGGACATCTGCCCACTTACTATTTCACATTATTACTTTGCTTTCCTTCTTCCTGGCAATGCAACAGCCCCCGCCTGGTGCTCAGTTCTGTGACACTTGCTGGAGGGAGTGGAAGGAAAGAGCAAACACATGGCCTTAACCTCCAAGGCGCTTGCAGTCTGGTCAGAGACACAGGCACACACACACTTGCAAGAGTTGGTAAGGGCGACCATGAGTAGGGGGATTTCACCCGGCATCCATGTCGAGCTTCAGCATTTAATAATCCCAAATTTATTTTTCTGGAGGGATGAGCCATAGTTGTCTGATTTCAAAGGCACAATGGACCTCCAAAAGGATGAAGAACTGAGCTCAAGTTAGCAGACCCGAGCCGGAGTCCTGGCTTTCCACTTGCTAACTGTGTGATTGCACAGTGTCTGATCCTTCCCCCTCCCCCCTCCCCTCAGTTTCTTAATCTCTAAAACGAGGGAATCATTTCTGTCCTTCTCATCTCACAGTGTGGCTCTGAGGATCAAATGAAGCAAGTATGTGAAAGTGCTTTATAAACCATAATACATCATATAGGTAATAGGCATCCTTAATATTTAAACCAAAACATGAGGCCATACAGAATGACAGCACATAGAGTTTATAGGAACCTTAGAAATGTTTATGCCAATATTTCCTCTTGCAGATGATGACGTTGAAACCCAGAAAGGATAAGTGGCTCAGGGACAAATAGCTAATCTCGGGGCAGAACCAAGACCAGAGAACAGCCTCCTTAAGGCTCTGCTGGGGGGCTCCAGGTGGCCAGTGTCCAGAGCAGCTTGCTGCCTCTGTGAGGGGGATGGAGGGGTCCCAGTTCACTGCAGACAGGGCCTTTTCCTCCGTATCCTCATGGAAAATACTATCTGGCTAAACTGGGATGTTTACCTCCTCACCCTACTCTGCTCTAACCCTCTTTCCACTGCTACAACCCAGCCAGCCTTCACGAAAACTGTTTCCAAGAAGAATCTGGATTTTGTGTTAGATCATCATCATCAAATAATTGATGCCCTTCTGGGGCAGAGTCAAAGATAAGTTGGGGACAGCTTGTGTGTAAAAGTGAGCGACCTGGTAGCCAATTCAAATATTGCAGGACAATGTAAATACTAGAGACAAAAGTTTTGTGAGCGAGGCCTTTCTAAAAAATCATTTGCCAAGATAGCTTATATCTTTGCAAGCAAACATCTAGACACAAGTTCATGAAACAAATGAAATGAGGCGGCCTGATAGCAGGGGCCCTGGCATGTTGGTGAGACATGGCCAGTGGTGGCTGTGGGCCTTTCATGGGTCCATTTCTCTCAGCTGCTGCTAAAGGAGTCTAATGCTCTCCGAGGTCTTTTCTTTCCCAGGGGAGGAGAGAACCTGGGGAGCTGGCTGAACCACGCCCTGCCTCTGTCTCCCAGCTGGCTGTTCCTGGCAGCGCTGCAGAACGCAAGGCTCTGTTCTGTCAATAAACGCCTCCAGAGCAGAGAGCCCAGCTGTTCTCTGCGACCTACATCGTGGAAAGTGGGCCTGGCAATGACCTCAGGACACCACCGTGGCCGTTTGTTCATTTCCTCTGGCTCCTGCTGATTAGAGGTGCGAGACAGCCACTCACCAAGTCTTCCACTGAAAAGTATGCTTTCAAATACTTGTAATGGCCCCCTTAACCTACTCTTATCTAGACTAATAATTTAAAATACATTTTATGCCCTCAATTACTTGATTATAATCTTCTCCAACTGTTTTATAATGTCTTATGCCTGATCCCCCACTCTTCAAACCTCCCAAAACACCCTTTCCCAGTGTTCCCCTCTCCTTTCTAGATACCCACCTCTGTCCCCTAAGAACTTTTTCATCTTTAGTCGACCAACATTTAAACAGCTGTAGAAGTATAAGATGTTTAATTTGGAAATGGTGTCTGTGGGAAGGAATTGCTTTGTTAGTTTCCAAAGAAATGTGAAGCTTAATTTAGAAAGTCATGTAGCACTTCTTTGGGTTCTGGAAGTCCTAGAGCTTATGGACTGCACTGCAGAGGAGCCCTGCCTGGTGATGTCAGCACTTTGCAGCACTGGGTTTTCTGCAGCAGTTTCATTTTTATTCCGGTTCAGAGATCTGGTGGGTCAGTCCACTGGAGGCATTTGCTCCCTGCGTGGCCAGGGCCTAGCAAGGCAAATGGGTGCTAAGTGGCTTTAAGTGCTGGATTGCATTGTATTGCCTATTGGCCCCCCACTTCCTACTTTGGTCTTAAGCTTGGTCCAAATAGGCTCTAGAGCTAGGAAGTGATAATGGTTACCAAGTGTTGAGTATGCCAAGGGCAGGTGTGATTAGATCACAGTTCTACCATGTTCCTTGACTCCAAAAGGATTAAACAAAGTTAAAGTGCTAAGATAGAAGAGTATCAAATCTCAGTAGACCTAATGTGACCATCTATCCCTCAGGGACACACATGATTAGGATCCAACAACTAATGAGAACCTGGACAGAACAGAGTAGATTTGGAGGTAGGGACAGTGACATGGAGAAATGGTGGGGTTCATAATCACCACATCCTTAGCTGTTGTATCTGAGCTGGACCTGAGACAGGCTCCTGCTGACAACACTGCCCTGGAGCTGCCTGCAGGCTGTACCTGCTCAGGATCCTCACCTGGCTTTTGTGGGTTCCAGGCAAAGTGGCCTTCCATTAGATGCTGGTGATGCTTCTTGACTGTCATGGAATGTTCTGAAACCTTAAAACACATGCTCAGTTACATTTTTTGATTCTTCAGGGCCCAAAGGCCCAGAAAAAGAGTTGAAACTTTGTCCCCTCTAAGGGGTTAGATATATACAGATTGTATCATGTGCTACAGGTCCCCAGAGGTCAATCTGGAGAGAAAGACAATAAGGAAGATCCCCAAGAGAAAGTTGCCATGAGTGAAGATACTCTGGCAGAGTAGACCAGATCCAGATGGAGCACCTGAATATTGGACAAGAGGTTGCAGGTAGAGTGCAAAGCTGAGTCCCTCCTGTTCTTAGGACCTGGAGCCCCCCCAGCCCCCGATCCTATGAGTTTCCCTGTGTTCTGGAAATGAGGGGGTTGTGTTTTAGGAAACAAAAACTATGTCATTAGAGGTATAACTCTTCTGGTGTGGGCATCT
Organism: Trachops cirrhosus; assembly: GCA_028533065.1. Lineage (NCBI taxonomy): Eukaryota > Metazoa > Chordata > Mammalia > Chiroptera > Phyllostomidae > Trachops > Trachops cirrhosus. The sequence goes on along the minus strand of CM052539.1, from coordinate 101,922,783 downwards.
TCTCTCAAAGACCTGGAAGGCCTTGTCTTGCCAGTCTAGGAGGGAAGTGACTGCTGGAGTCAGTGGTTTGGGAAAGGTGGGCAGGAGCCTGGAAGCCCCCTAGGCAGGAGACAGACTGTCAGCCGGCAAGGGGAGGGCAGAGATGGGAGAATACACAGGAAAAGCGTGAGTGCACAGCCAAGTGGTGGCAAAGCCAGCCACTTTTGCTGTATGACGTATTCTACATAGTCTACACATTCTACATTTTCTTCAAAGTGTTAGTTTTTGCTAGATCTCGGCATCTTTCAGAGCTCAGCCTGTGGGTGGGTTCATCTCCATTTATTTTTCATGAGTATTTACTAGTAAACCTAGGATGATACAGAGAAGTAACAAGACAGAAGCTTAGAGAGAAACCCAGATTCAGAGAAAACCAAAAGTACAGAAAGAAACACACAAAGGGATACTGAGAGAGCTTGAGGAAAGGGATTAGAGGTAGAGGAACACAGAGAGAAAGCAATTTGGGGGAGGGAGGGAGGGAGAGAGAGATTGAGACCTATTAAAAAGAGTACTTTTATTTAGTTTCCCAAAAACAATTCTAAGATTTTTTACCTCTGCATCAGTGCATTTCTATTTATATTAAAAGGTGCTAGAATGTTTTAATTTGTATTTTCTGATCCTGTAAGTCCCCTTTAAACTAACCCACAAAATTACTACATTTATAAATACCAAAGATGTATCAGTTCTCAAATTTTCTAGATTGCTCCAATAAAATTTTTTAGTTAAAAAACAAAACCAAAAAACAACCCGGTATTCTGTGAGAAGCTAGCTGGGTCCCAAAGGATGAAGATTTGCGCATCCTGGATTAAGACCTCAACAAAAACTACAAAGGCTCATTGTCTGGAGGTTTGGGATCCTGGCAACAAGGGCGCTGGTTTTCTGAGACACTGCCTGAGCGCCCCCTTCTGGCAGCTCTGCAAAATTTCAGCATCTGGGTCCAAAGTGTAATGGGATTACGTAAATCCTGAATTTTGCTCACTCATTTTCCCCCTTTCTTTTCCTTTATTCTTTTTTTATTTTTTTTCCCCAAGCTACTGATTTTTCCTGAACCTGATATCTAATGCTGGGGCTTGGATATCCTGACTGATTGCCACGGCCCTTCGCCCAGTGAGGGCAGCCTGAGAGACCCATCCTAATGAAGGTGCCCACAGGAGGCTGGCTGAGCAAATCTTCATGGAACACGTGCCACATACAAAGTACTGTGGAAAGGCCTGAAGGCAGCTCATTTGGTCTTTAGTCTTCTTGCCTCAAAGATGACTGCTACAATTAAACTCGCCTCCTGGGGCTGGGGCAAGGGCACTCCCTGTCCAGATCTGACCAACTGGAAGAGCCTTCCAAAATAAGTCCTGAGAGGACGCTTCAGTCCTCTTTCATTTCCTTCCCTTTCACCCCGTTCATCTTTGCACTAAGAGAAGGATTGTAATGTGCAAAGAGCCCTTTGGGGCAGGAAGGAGAGAAACTCAAGTTCCTCCTAATGCTAAGTGGATTTTACTGCTAAGAATAGCTTTTATCTCTGGGAGGAAAGGCAGAAGACTTGGTCCTCTCTCCTCTCTCTCCCTCAGCAGAAGGTTGATTTTAAAGGGGCAGCACCCAGTCAAGGAAAGACAGCGTGCCCTGTCTTTTCTGAAGTGATTGAATTCTGATTCATGAACCCCCGGGAGTGGCAATGTGACAGGAGAGTACAAAAGTCCAGAGGATCAGGGAAGGAGGTGAGGGAGGAGGCAGGAGGGAAATGGGGGGAGAGAAAGAGCAGGACACAGGAATCTCTGTTGTACCCTGAGCCCTGGCTTCTGCAGCCCCAAACTGACTGACAGGGCTGGCCCTGGAGTCAGCAATGGAGCCAGCTGGGGCTCTGAGCATCGGACACCCCCCTGCCCCCCTACCACTCCAGCTGTACATGGGATCACCTTGGGAGAGGACAGATTTCGGACCTCTGGCTGGGATTATGCTCACAATAAAGTATCCTAGTACCTTTCCTCAGAGGTTAGAAACCCTAATCATCTCTCTGAAAATTGAATTTACTTTCATAAAAGTGCTGTGTTTCTCTCACAGCAGAAAGTATAAATGTTCCTAAAATATTAGATCAGAGGCAGAGGGATATTTTCAAGGACTCTGAGTGAAAGGATTTCCTTTCCTTTGTTAGCCACAGTTATTTGCATTTCTGAAAGCAGCAATGGCTCTCAGGGAAATAGAGTCACTTATTCTTTAGTCCCCTGATTGCTCTTTGCCACTGCTTCTATCTCCTATCTGACTTCCCTACCCTAGTTTCTCTAATTTTTTTTTCTCTTATCACTGGTTCAGTTTTCTGCTCACAGTGCCTTGTGGTCTCCCTCAGGCTCCCGCTGCCTTCCCCACTCAACTTTCGTGTCCCTCCTGGATCTGCTTCCCCAGTCAGGGTCCTGATGTGGAAGGAAGGGTTGCCATGTCTGCTTGGGGTGAGCAAATGTCTGATGCCCTGCAGAGTTCTAACACAGAGAACAGATATCGACAGAACTTGAGAAGAATCAGGCCCTGAGAATGTTCTTTACTCAACATTCAGTCTATAAACCATCTCTGAAAAGCTACTAGACAGCCCATAAATTGTATTATCTTCTATCCTGACTAGCCCTTGTCCACATCTACCAGAGAGAAGTAGTTTAGTAACTTATGAGTCAATAGGAGCAGAAGGCCTTGGTAGGCACTGCCTAAATACAAATAATGGTTCAATGAGAGTGTCCCATAACTGAAACCTGCCCAGTCGGGCTTCTGATGAATAAAAGGGAAAAAATCCACAAACATCAAAATGTAAAAGAGGAATAAAATAAATCAAAAATAAAAGAGGAATGCCCTGTAGAAGATGCTATTTCTCTATATTGCTACAGCTGAGTAAATCATAGCAATCTCCAAAATGCTCCTGGAGAAGAGCTGATTTTAGAAGAAACCTGCACGGCTGTTCCATGCTGTGAGGCTGGGCTGCCCATGACCAGCAGAGGGCAGACTTCAGTTACAAACGAAGCTGCGGAGGAGAGGGTAGGGAAAGGGCAATTTAGGACTCCAAGGTTGTCAAATGCTGAGTCCATCCATGCTACGCATACCCCAGAAGTCATAGTCAAAGGTGTCTGACAGGATACGAGAGACTAGATTCCAAGGAATCGGTTCTAATCAGGGAATGGTACGACTGTAAAGGTGCCTTTGTTTCTAAGATTAAGACCGGGCCAGAAAAGGCTGGTTCTGCATACCTCCTCCAAGGAGCTGCAAGCTGCCATTTATTGTGAGTCCCTGCAGTGACTTGCATCCATCCTGAGCCTGCCACAGTCATTCAAAGCCACATACTGTTTGGAGTGGAGGTGTTTGGGCTTTGTAACTGACTTGGAAAAGCAGGTGCCGTGTCTTGAACTTGGTGAAGAAGTTCCTGCTACTGGTCATTCCCTTTTGTTCAATGAATGTGGAGAAACTTATTCCATGGGAGATAGAGATAGGAATTAGAAATGTTTCCTTAAAATCTGAGCCAGCCTAGCAATTCCACTTCTAGATATATACGCAAGAGAATTGAAAACGCATGTCTACACAAATACCTGTGCATGAATATTCACAGCAGCATTACTCATCACAGCCAAAGAGGAGAAACAACCTAAATGTCCACTGATGGATAATGTGGTATATCCAATGCAATTGAATATTATCAGTCAAAAAAGGATGAAGTGCTGATACATATTATAACATGGATGAACCTTGCAAACTTCATGCTAATTGAGAGATTGTCACAAAGGACTACATATTGTATGATTTCAATTATATAAAATATCTGGAATAGGCAAGCCCATAGAAACAAAAAATAAATTAGTGGTTGCCAGGGGCCAGGGAAGGGAGGAATGATTGTTAATAAAAATGCAAAATCTTTGGGGATAAAATGTTCTGAAATAAGTGGTGATTCACAACTGTGCAAACATACTAAGACCACCAAATTACTGAATTGCACACTTTAAAGTGATGAATTATCTCAATAAAACAAGGGCAGATGTTGTAGAAGGAAACACAGAGCAGGAAATAAGGAGAATATAAAGAGAATATTCGAATTTTGGGAAAGCCTGTCCTAGCTCTAAGCAAAATATGTATATATATTTTAGATGAAAACAGTAGATTTAGTGCAAGCTGAAAATAGAGATAGCCAAACTCAGAGTAGGAAGCAAAGAGAATTAGACACAAAGCTGAACTGACCCTGAATTTTCTCCTACTGACTGACTAGTAAAGAGCTGATCTCTCACCGATTGTGCAGCCATGGTAACATGGGTGCTACTTCACTCAAGGCAAGAGGGTCATGTTTGTGCTAATGTCGTGGTGACTTTCTACGTGGAGGGAAATGAGGGAGGATTGCACTTCTCTGGTCACAATAGCAAGAAAGACTTCCCAAGCTCTTAAGAGCTGGAGAGGAAGGGTGGTAATAACAGTTAAGGCACCAGCTCAGCTGCTAGGGCCTCACGGTTACACCTGACTCCAGGTGTGTCGGTAATGTCCACAGAGACTAGAGCTCATCCTCTGCTCCTCCTGTAACCCCACAGGACCTTGCAGAGGCTGAGCTCATGAGAGCCCTTAGTAATACAGTACTTGGAAAAGTGGAGGAATAAAGAAATAGACAAGCAAATAACTGAAAAGGCCTAATGAACTACTCTGGGATGATTGGAGCCATGTATACAGCCTTGGTCAGCATGTCAAAGAGGAATGATCCTTGAGTGAGAAAGACTAGGAGAAATGACTTCACTACCCATCACTCTTTATCAGAATGGCTCATTCACAGACCACGGGGAGTCCCAAGCATTACGCAGCACACCTGAGCACGCCCTTCCAGTATGGCATGCTTGACACATCTTTCATTTCTTATCTTCATCCAATTCCTGCACAGTCACTGTAACACATTAATATCATTTTGTGCTATTCAGTCATAACTGGTCTCACTTCTAAAATGCACTGTGAAGAAACTCTACAGAAATGTCTTCTAAAAGGTATGTTTACTGATTTTAAAAAATACCTTTCTATTCTGTAATTGCTTATGGTGACCAGCAAGAGCAACAATGCTGGAGTACAATAAAACTTTTCCAGGCCTGTGTTTCTTTCTCAGACAGGTCCTCTGGGTGAGTGTTACGCATTTTAAGGAACAAGGGACTGTGTCTAACTGTGTTTTACAAAACCTGCTTAATTATAGATTCATCCAAGAGTCGGGAATTCAGTAACTAATTATGTAGCTAGAGCTTCAAATAGCCTTGGATTTGGAGCCTGGAACTCTTCCTGTTGTGCAGTGAATACCGTTCAAAGCAACTGTCCAAATACCAACGGTCTGAACAGATCACATGAGCTCGCTAGTAGGGAGAATTGGGAGTTGGGCAGGTCTGCATTTAACACTTGGCCATTTCCTACCATTTTTTTTCTTAAGTTAATGTATTGACCACCTACTGCAGACCAGGCACAGTGTCGGGCACTGACAATAGAAGCATGAATGAGAAAGTCAGTCCCGTCCTTGGAGAGCTAGCTTATGGTCCCAAGCCTAACGAAATCCCTGTAACTGTAAAAGGTTGTTAAACTTCACTGTATCTAGTAATGGGAGAAAAAAAGATACCTAATTTGAAAGTTGTAGTAAGGCTTAAATTGAATAACATAAACAAAATGCCTAGGATACTGCATTCTAAAAAATGGTGCTTGCCTTCCCCTTCAATACACCCTCTTGGTATAATTTATTATATGCTACCATATGTTACTATGCTTATTTGGACATTTCTAGCTTAAAATGAGACCGAATGGGCCAGGGTTTTGAATGGAAACATCGAAACAAGTCCATGAAACAGTATGTGCTGTAGTTGGGAACACAGGTTTAGCATCTGAGAGAGCTTCACTGGGAATGAACTCTGCCACTTGCTGATGTGGGAAAATTATTTAACCTTTCTAAGCCTTCATTTCCTCCTATGTAGAGTGGAGCTAATAACTGCATCCTCTTAGAGTCGATGGGAAATTCAATGAGATATTACATATAAACACATAACCTAGTGTCTGGGACATAATAGGTGCTTGGCAAAAACTATTATTTGTTTGTCTTACACTTAGAATATCAATTTTTAGGACTGACACTGGTCTTGAATAGCATCACATCCAACTGCTCATTTTATATATGAGCAAATTGAAGTTCAGCGTGGTTTGGCCAAGTCATGTAGTCAGTCAGTGGCAGAACCGGGATCGCAGATTCCTGCCCCCGTGTTCTTTTTCTCTACTTCATTTTCGGGGTGGATTTGACTAGAGTATTGGTTTCTGGCAACATTAAGCTCACACATGCAGGATGTGTTGGGAAGCCACCTCCCTGGGCTTCAGCTTCTTTATATGTATTGATGGAGTTGGCTGAATGATTTTACTCAAGATTCTAAGACACATTACCTTTTTGAAGGGAGGCAAGGGAATACAGGTAACTATAAGCAACTTCACCTAGTCCTTGCTTAGGTCAGGCTCCTGCTCTATTTAAACGATTACACGGAGAGACAAAGGATTCTCCCCCAGCACCCACCCACTTCCTTGCTCTCTCTGAAACCAGTTTTTTTTTAAGTCTAAAAATTTAGTTTAAAAAATTTTTGAAATACTAAGCTGTTGTAGTTGTTTTATGTTGTTGTTTTCTAGGAGGTATAAACTGGTTAGACTTATGCTGGCTTAAGAGACCATTCATTTATCAAATCTTGGATTTTGTGACAGCCATGCTAAAAGTCTTAAAAATAAATAAATGTAGTAGGAAACTTCCCTTGCGTCCAGCAGACAAGAAGATAGACTTGGATCCTTTCCAAAGCCAGTATTTGCACTTGATTATCTCTGGCTTTCTCATTTACTTTAACAAGCTATTTCATGAGGTAACTTTCTCTTTAAAGACAGTTTTTTAAAGGGGGATGGTCTTTAGGAGAGAGCAAGGGAGTTAAAATCAAGAACTTTAGATTCTAGTCATGATTCTGCTGGGTGGCCTGAGACTAATCCCCTCTCTGCTCTGAGCCTAAATCCCTCATTTGTACAGTGCGTGAGGTGGACTGGGCTACGGGTTCCACACCACGGTCAGAGGGGCCGCAGAAATCCAGGCCATGTTTTGAGCCATGTGCTTGAAGATCTAGCGGAGGCTCAGAGGCTGGGCTCCAGAGCCACAGTGTCCTCCGGTCCTCCTCTCCTCCCCTACTCAGTGCAGGGGAGGAGTCTGCATAGGATTTTATTTGAAAGGAAGGTCCTACTGGTTTTTATTTCTTTCTTTCTTTAGCATTTAAAAATCACCAGAATATAGATGATCTGAAAGAAACCTTCTTGTTTTAACATTCTGTAATTTCTAAGTTCAAAGATTGGCTCTTGATTTTTCTTTTAGAGGTTTTTTTCTCTATGGACATGCTCACCAATCACCCCTCAACTATAAATACTGTCTCTGCTGACCTTGGCTGACTGTGCACTGTGTACTAAGGTGGCTATAAAGATCCTGGAAATGAGCTTGTCTGATAATCCTGTCCTAATAGCTTTGCCACCAGCAGGGAAGAACATTTGCAGCAGTGCTCATTTGCTGACCAGGGATTTTATTTATTTATTTATTTATTTTAACTCACAGGCATTTGTTCCAACCACTTTGCAAAAACAGTTCCAGAATCATCCCATCCCTGGCTGGCACAGCGGCATCCTCATTTGTATGCTGCTGCTTTGTCTAGGGAGAGGCATTCTGCCACGCCATTCCTAACTGCTCCCCACCGCGGGAAGCAGCTATGCACATCCTCTCCCATACATTTTGTTTTTCAGGCTGTCTGGGTCTGCAAAGTCACTCTGAATGCCGGTGATCTTTGGCTGCCACTGCAGTTGGGCTGAGCCAGACAGTGGGAGCCCAGCCCTTCCTAGAGCACCGGGCCCTTTCTGGTATGGATTTATTTCACACAACGTGGCTGCTTTGCCCGGAGTGGAGCAAGCGCAATCTTCCTTGACAAAGGACCGATTTGGACTTTTATCTAAAACTCAGTAGTGCTAAAAGCAGACAGATAAAGCAGCATTTTCTACTCACTGCAGTTCAGGGAGGTTCAAGAACTTGCTGCTAGATGTGTGAAATCAGGTAAAGGATGGAGAAGGCAACCAAGGTCAGGTTTTGGGTTTGTTATGCATCACACTGAGTGCTCTTTCCCTTATTCCATCCTTATAATAACTCCCCTGGGTAGTACTCTGACCCCTACTTGTTAGAGGAAGAAACCGAGGCTCCGAGAGTTAGAGGAACTTGTCTACCAGCACACCATTAGGAAGTGGCAGATGTAGGAATTAAACTTGTTCCATCCGGCGCCAAATGCCATGTTCTTTCCACTCTATCATGCTGCCTCCTTGTTGAGCATGCTGACTCATTTGGGAAGTTATGTAAGCTTGTAAATCACACTGAGATTCCCAGATAATATGACTGTATATGGCAGAACAAAATATTGCCACAATAGCTTTGGTGCAGTGGGGCTGGTGGAGAAAGGCACCCCTCTGTCTGGGAAGGGTTATGCAACACTGGGAAGGGGTGCTCCAATGAAATCTGTATGAGACAATCATTTGTTCCTTCCCCTCCCAACTCATTCTGTAAATAAATATCACTTTAATTTTACACATGAATAGAACTATCCATCCATCGAATTCACAAGTAGTTACTCAAGGTCCACTCCAAGCTTTGGGCATGGACAGAAGGTATGCCAAAGGTGCCCAGGATCAGATGATTCAGTACCACTCAGGACAGTCACCTCCATCAGGAGAAATAAACAAGGTTGGTTCTCAGCATCATCCACATAACCTTTTGCATTGACAAGAGAAGTGCCAGAGTCACATTTGTACTTTGAGAAGTTACCCCTGGCCTCTGTGTGGAGAGCTAGAAGAGAGGCAATGTAGTGGGTGCTGTTTGTGTCCTGCCCGTGTACTCTCAGCATTCACCACTACACACGGAAGCCTGGGACCCTCTGTGATCTGGCTGGCAGTGTGCTCAGCACCACACAGTGCAGAAGCGTGGGGGAGTTCTTTCCCCTGACAGCAGCCATCAAGCAATGATGGGTGGAGAGCTGATAGATAACTCCGAGGTGTCTTCTGCACTGCCTCCCAGAACTTCCCAGTGGGAGGGAGCCCAGGGTCCTACAGTGCTTGATGGACATGCTGTATTGGCTTCTTTCACTTCCCTGTCTCACTCCCTGACTCAGCTGCCAGGGTCTCCTGGGGTGGTCTCTCAAATAAATTATTTCTACCAAAATCCAAGTCTCAGGCTCTGTTTCTGGGAGAACTCAAATGAAGACCATTCAATACCTCAGTGTAGAGATATGTAATGGGCGCCTGGACAAAGGGAGCAGAAGTGGATGTGGGAGGAGGGGATGATATGAGCAATATTTACCCTGAGGTTTAGGACTTCGGAACTGGCCAAATGATATGCCAGAGAGAGGCAAGGGGAAAAAGGACTCTACAAGGACTCTGGGTCTTGAGCTGGAACTCCTGGGTGAGTGCTGATGCCTTGGCTTGAACTAGGGAATAGGTCTGGGTTAAGGAAGTGAGTCCAACTTCACATCAGTGGGAGAAAGTGGCATCTGGCTCTGCGATGTCCTTTGCAAGAGTGAAAGTACCGCCTTTGCCAAAAGCATCTTCCCAAACTGCTTACCACAGAGCTTGAAATTCTACATTACTCATTTCTTTGGCTTACTTTTTCCAGAATCCTATTTTTAAAATGCTCCTGAGATTATTGATAATTTTGTTACATGTGATATAATAGCATGGTGGTTATGTAGGGGAAAAAGCCTCCTTAACTGTTAGAAATCCATGCTGAAGTATCTGTTGGATAAAATAGATACACTGTCAAGTATTGCTTTAAAATAATTCAGCAAAAAGACAAGTGAAATGTATATGTAGGGGGAATAGATAAAATGACACATTAGTTAAATATTTAAGATTGTAAAAGCTCAGGGATGAGTGCATGGGGTTCATTATACCATTACATCTTTTCTGTGTAGTTGAAATTTTCCATAATAAAAAAAATAGAAGTTACCCTGTTATTTTTAAAATGCTCCTGAGAGGATATCATATTCAACTATCTTTAACACTTGTGAAAAACAATCACAAAACTGTGTTTTAAAACGTCGGTAGGGTTTTATATTTTTAGAATATTTACAAGAAAAGGAAGGCTTGTCCTTTTGAGAAGCAGACTTGTTAGGAGCTGGATATTAAAAGAGAAGAAACTCAGATGTAGAATATTACACATTTTGCCAACTGTTTAATCCTTCCCACCATTCTCCAGACAGGAGGACGACTTTTGGTCATGCCTCCCCAAGATGGGCCTACACCAGGTATTTCGTGCGCACGACCTCACTGTACCTCCAAAACTTTGTCTAGGGATCAGCTTCACAGATGAGAAACACTGAGGCTAGAGATGTCAGGTCTTCTGCCTAGTGAGGCAGATTGATCAGCAGGGGCATTGGGAGAGGGCCTGGGTCTGAAGCTCCACGTGACTGGCTCCAAAGTCTGCTCCACTGCACAGTCTTCGGATTTGCCCACCTCGGCGGTTGACCCTAGATCAGCCTGCCTGCAGAGGAGAGGTCCTTCACAAACAGCTACCACTGAATTGATTTTTTGGGAACTGATCTGTTTCTGCTCAGGATGAGCCTAAACCAAGAGAAATTAAGAGTGTGCTCTCTGGGCAAGGATGACAGGAGACCAAGTGAGGAGCGTCAGGGGAGCACCAGGCCAGTTTACTCGGAACCTCTCCGGATCGATGGGGGGGCGCCGTGCGCTGGACCTGCGAGCAGCGCCTGGAAGAGCCAACAGGGGAGAGCAGGGAAAATAAACTGAACTGTGAAAAAGCAAATACCTCCATGAGTAAAGGTAAAATGTCTGTAAAAGAAACATTTATTCAAGGTTTTACATATTTTTAAAGCCAGCTTTAAGGTCTGGTAAAGAAGACATTTAAGTAAATTGTAAATTATAATTATTTCCTCCTGTTGGGGTATTATGTGTCCATATTATTATGGATGTTATTATCTGTAATAAAGACTATAGAAAAATGTTTGTTTGAAAAGTTAACTGAAAAAGCAGAGTGTGGTATAAGTACAACAATGATTACAATTTTCTAAAAACATCCTCTACACAGGGACAACACCAAAGTGGGGTAGGATCAGGGGTGGGGAGTGGGGATGGCTGGGGTGGGGGGCCGTGGTGGGGGAAATGGGGACAACTGTACTTGAATAACAATTTTTTTAAAAAAAGAAAGAAAGAAAAAGAAAAGAAAGTGCAAGATCAAATAAAACAGAAATATTAGGAAGAAAAAAATCCTCTACATGGAAAAAACAATTGGAAGAAAAAAATTGTAAAAAATCTTATGTTGTAGAAATACAGGTTTTTTTAGTATTTAAAATTTTCATTCCATTTCTTATTTTCCTACAAGGAAATGTATTACTTTCAGAATAAAAACATGTTCAAAAATAAGAACTTAATTTTACTTTTTATCTTTGTTTAATCCAGGGTAATGAAAATGCTTATGGGAATAAAAAAAGTTTAAGATATTTATAGTTTCGTGCTGAGGGGATAAATACAATTTGGTAGAAAATCTGAAAAGTAATGTTTAGTTCTCTCTTAGCTGCCTTCAGTCAGCCATGCACACACGCAGCAAAGCTCATGTCTGGGCCTCCGCCCCCTTGCTAAGCAGGTGGCTAGGAAACATTGAGAGATCTGTTCAGCTGAAGATCTCATTAGTGAGAACAGAACATAGGCCACTAGCAATACGTGTCTCTATATACCTCAGCGGGTTAAGTTCATATGCCAACATTTTTAGTCAGCCATCTCCTTGGCATTTTTAACAAGTCACAAGAATTAGACAATAACTCTTTCAGGGGCTTTGATGGGTTTTTAGGGCCAGACTGGTGCTGCATTTCAGAAAGCCAGAGTAAAACCAGGTAAAAATGTCAAATATATCTTTTACCTGCATAGAGACATACTTACTCTCTAAGGCTGTTAAACCAGATGTACTACATCCACCCCCAGTATCTACAGAGTGCCTTGGTAAGGGAGAGCTGTTCCTGCTGACGGACTCTGGAACTGAAATATTGGAAACAGACCATTTAGAAACATGACATTAGGTAGCTTTCTTGAAAGGCTTTTTGCCGAAGCCTAATAAAAGAAATACAAAAATTTCTTTATCATTCAGCCAGCACTGGAGCCTGCCATACACAGGGTCCTGCGCCAGACTCATCAGAGGATATGCAGAGTAAGAAACAGAACTTGCTCTCAAGGGAGAGAGAAGAAAACAACCATAATGTAGAATGTAATACTAAGTGGAAGACAGGAACTAGTTACAGGAACTAGTTGGCATCTTTAGAGAAGGGAAAAATCACCTCTACTTAAGGGCTTTATGGCAAGGTTTCCAGATGATGGGTCATTTGAAGTGGACCTTGATGAACAGAAGCTTTCAGTTGGCTACAGACAGCAGGGAGAGCGTTGGATGGTGCTGATGAAGGAAAGAATATCATCAAACAAATAAAAAGATGAAAAAAAAGACAACACTTTCTGTTCCAAATTTTTAAAAATACAAGTGGCCCTATGAAATAAGGACCCTAGGCATTATGGCATGGCCTATGGGCCGCGATTTGTTTTGTTGAGTGTAGCCTGGGAGGCAGATGGAGGAAGAGGCAGATTCGCTGGGGATGTTCCCAGAGCAGACTCGGTGAGGGGACAGAAGAGGGGTGAGAGAGCCCCTGCTGCTGTAGACACAGGACTAGGAGGAAAGCAGAGAGGTTGAAAGGGTATCGTTGGGGCACTTTGCTTTGTAATGCACCCTGTCCTTTGTAGTCACACGTAATATTCAGTAAAAATTACATTACTAGACAACATTTTTGGACTTGAATTTTTAATTTAGGATTGGGGTGTGGGAGGGAGAGGCATGGTGAGTGTGCAGTATGGCCTGGAGGTGAGCATGGGATAAAAACAGAGGCAGCAAGAGGGGTGTAGTCATATTTGGTTAATATACTCACTTTGAAGTGAAGACAGGCAACTGGTCACTTTTTCACTCACCCCTGCTGTGACGTGCCAGGCATTGTACTAGTGCTGGGACGCAGGGTGAACCAAACCATGACATTGACTGTAATACTAAAATTCTAGTGCTGGGATGCAGGGGGAGCCAAGCCTAATGTAGCCCTGGTCTTCAAAAAGCCTACATTCTAGTAGGGTGGGGTGGGGGGCAGGGATTAACTAAATAATAAAAAATGTAAAGTCAGCATTGCAACTAGTGTTATGAAGGAGAGGTCTACAGTGTTTTGAAAGCTCATAGAGGGATTTGACTTTGTCAGTCAGTGAGGGGGCTATAGAACTGAGTGAGTTCTGAAGGATGAATAGGGATATAGCATGTTCAAGGCCAACTGAAGAGTAAATCAAAGGCCCTGTGAAAGGAAGGAACTGAAGGGAGGCCAGTGTGGCTGGGGCACAGACAGTGATGGGGAGCATGGAGGCAGGAGTAGCTAAGGAGGCAGGGAGTAGACCTCCCTGGGTCTTCAAGTCATGTATGGTTTATTAGGGGTGCTAGGATAATGTGTATTTAAAAAGGTCACTCTGGCTGCTGTATGGAAAAGAAGTGGCAGTATGGCAAGTGTGGATATATGTAAGAAAACCAGCTAGGAGGCTATTGTTCTTACCAAGTAAAAGATGATGATAATGCAGCACTTTCTCCCCTCCCCCCAAGAAAGCAGAAGCTGGCTGGCCTCAGCTAAGAGGATTAATTTTATGTTAAATGGACAATTTGCAAGAAAATGTCACCTTACACTTTGTAAGAAATGTATTGTTTCTTTCAAGCACAAATATGTGCTTACATAAGCGACTTTAGTAATAAGAACAGATCTATGCTAAGACTAAGATGAAAGAACTGTCTTTGAAGAAGAGGAATGCAAAATGTAATATTCATAAGCTTTTGGATATATCTATATGACAGATGTGTTTCCAAGTGTACTGTGTATTTTAAGCAGATTTTTTTTTTTGCCCAGTTGGTTCATATACAGCACAGTAAATGGATGGAGTGAACCAATCATTATGCATGAGTTGTTCTGTCTTTATGATAAAAACAATTCACAGATGCATGGGCATTAAAATGTTTCTGCATCACCTTCAAGTCATCCTGTGTATTCTAATCTTGCTCAAGGAGAAATTAACAAACCACAGTGGCATTGAGAAATTACAATAAACCTCTATATCAGAAATAGATCAAGTAAACAAAGATGAATACAGATATATGAGATATAAACCACATGACTAACAAGCTTGATCTAACCTTGCACTGAAATGACTATAGGATATATGTTCTTATTAAGTTCACATGGAGACTTTTGGCCAAGATGGAGGTGTAGGTAGACACACTATATCTCCTTGCACAACCAAAAGAAGGACAACAACAAATTTAAAAACAAAAAACAACCAGAACTGTCAGAAAATAAAACTGTATACAAGTCTGACAACCAAGGAGTTAAAGAAGAAACATTCATCCAGACTGGCAGGAGGGGCGGAGACGGGTGGCCAGGTGGAGAGGATTCCCAGCAAGGCAACTGCTGGATGAGCAGGGTGGGCGAGATGGTGGCTTGCATACTGGGAGGTCCCACATTCACGTACAGATAAACTGGGAGGAACAAGTGGAGAGTGAGACAGACCACGCAACCCAGGGCTCCAGTGTGGGGAAATAGAGCCTCAAAGTCTCTGACTGAAAACAACAGTGGGGATTGAGGCGGCAGCCGGAGAAACTCCTAGCCTCATAGGAGAGTTCATTAGAGAGACCCACAGGGTTCTAGAATGTACACAAACCCATCCACCCAGGAATCAGCACCAGAGAGGTGTGATTTGATTGTGGGTAGCAGAGGAAGTGATTGCAATCCGTCAGAGCAGAGCAAGTGACACTGTTCCCTCTCAGACCCTACCCCCACTTACAACACAGCAAGGTGAGTTGTCCTGCCCTCTTGAACAACTAAGGCTCCACCCCTTATTATGTAACAGGTGTGCCAAGACAAAAAAAAAGGCCAAATGAAAGAACAGATCAAAACTCCGGAAAAAAATACAACTAAGCAACAAAGAGATAGCCAACCTATCAGATGCACAGTTCAAAACACTGGTTATCAGGATGCTCCAGGAACTCACTGGGTACTTCAACAGCATAAAAAAGACTCTGGCAGCAATGAAGGTTGCATTATTTAAAATAAAGAAAAATCTATAGGGACCTAACAAGGATGGGAAGGAAACCAGGACTCAAATCAATGGTTTGAAGCAGAAGGAAGAAACATTCAACCAGAACAGAATGAGGAAACAATTTTAAAAAATGAGGAGAAGCTGAGGAACCTCCAGGACATCCTTAAATGTTCCAACATCCAAATCATAGGGGTGACAGAAGGAGAAGAGGAGGAGCAAGAAATTGAAAACTTATCTGAAAACATACTGAAGGAGAACTTCCCCAATCTGGCAAAGGAAATAGACTTTCAGGAAGTCCAGGAAGCTCAGAGAGCTCCAAAGAAGTTGGACCCAAAGAAGCACACATCAAAGCACATCACAATTAAATTACCCAAGATTAAAGATAAAGAGAGAAACTTAAGAGCAGCAAGAGAAATGGAGAGAGTTACCTACAAAAAAGTTCCCATTAGACTATCAGCTGATTTCTCAAAAGAAACCTTGCAGGCAAGAAGGGACTGGAAAGAAGTATTCCGAGTCATGAAATGCAAGCACCTATAACCAAGATTACTCTCTCCAGCAAAGCTATCATTTACAATAGAAGGGCAGATAAAGTGCTTCCCAGATAAGGTCAAGGTAAAGGAGTTCATCATCACCAAGCCTTTATTATATGAAATGTTAAAGGGACTTGTCTAAGGAAAAGAAGATAAAAAATCTGAACAGTAAAATGACAAGCTCACATCTATTAACAACTACTCCTAAAAAAAAAACAAAACTAAGCAAACAACTAGAACAGGAATGGAATCACAGAAATGGAGACCACATGGAGAGTTATCAGTGAGGGAGTGGGAGGAGGAGAAAGGGGGAAAAGATACACAGAATAAGTAGCATAAATGGTGAGTAGAAAATAGACAAAGGGCGGTTAAGAATAGTATAGGAAATGTAGAAGCCAAAGAACTTACATGGACAACCCATGGACATGAACTAAAGAGGGGGGATGTGGGTGGGAGTGTGCAGGGTGGAGGGCAATAAAGGAGGGGAATGGGACAACTGTAATAGCATAATCAATAAAATATATTTTTAAAAGTTCACATGGAACTATTATCAAAATGACAATGAATGAACACAAGGGTGTGTTCACTACGTAATAACAGTATATGTATGATTTGCACAGTTTTCTATATTTATGTTAAATTTTTAAAATGTTTGTTAAAAAAAATACTGTCCCAAAGATAGTCTCTGGGAATTTCAAAGAACTAATATACAAAGTTCTCTGACAATAATGCAATTAAGTTAGATACCAACAATAAAAAGATAGACAAAACAAAATCTCTTGGAGAGTGAAAAATGCATTTCTAAACTCATGAGTTAAGGAACACTATGAAATACTAAAAACTATATGACAATGATACTAATAAAAACTTGTGGAGATGTCGCTAAAGTGAAATGTGCCATATTATATCCACAAAAAGTATTAAAAAAACAAAAATAAATGAGATAAGCATTGTGTTTAAGAAGCTTAAAAAATCAACCTCAAGGAAAATAGAAGTAATAGCATAAGAGGAAAAATTATTCATTAGAGATGATTAAGAAAACAAAAATGCATTCTCTGGAAAAAAAGGTAGACAACATTCTAGAAGAATGAAGAATAAATGAAGCAACAAATAAACAGTATTAGAAACAAAACAGAGGATCATCACTACAAAGACAGTGGGGACAGAAAAAAAATCCTAAGATGAGATTAGAATCTTGATAGGAATAGCATTGAATCTATAGGTTGCTTTGGGCAGTATAGACATTTTAATGATGTTAATTCTTCCTATCCATGAACATGGTATGTGCTTCCACTTATTTGTGTCTTCTTCAATTTCTTTCCTCAGTGTCTTATAACATTCCGAGCACAGGTCTTTTACATTCTTAGGTTCACTCTTAGGTATTTTATTCTTATTGAAGCAATTGTGAATGGGATTATTTTCTTACTTTCCCTTTCTGTTAGTTTGTTATTGGAATATAAAAATGAACTGATTTCTGGATATTAATTTTGTATCCTGCTACTTTGTTGAATTCATTTACCAGTTCTAGTAGTCTCTTGGTGGAGTCTTTGGGGTTGTCCATGTACACTATCATGTCATCTGCAAACAAAGTCCATTTTACTTCTTCCTTTCCAATTTGGATGCCCTTTATATCTTCTTCTTGTTCAATTGTTCTGGCTAGGACTTTCAGTACTATTTTGAATAAGAGAGGTGAAAGTGGGCATCCTGGTCTTGTTCCCAATCTTAGGAACACTTGTAGCTTTTGTCCATTGAGTATGATGCTGGCAGTAGGTTTCTCATATATGGCCTTTATTATGTTAGGTATCTTCCCTCTATTCCCACTTTGCTGAGAGTTTTTACTGTAAATGGGTGCTGGATTTTATCAATGCTTTTTCTGCATCTATTGATATGATCATGTGTTTTTTACTCTTCATTTTGACTATGTGGTGAATCACATTATTTGATTTGTGAATGTTGTACCAACTTTGCATCCCCAGAATAAATAACACTTGTTCTTGATGTATGATATTTTTGATGTATTGCTGTATTCGATTTGCTAATAATTTGTTGAGGACTTTAGCATCTATGTTCATCATGGATATTGGTGTGTAATTTTCTTTCTTTGTAGTGTTATCATCTGGTTTTTGAATTAGGATAATGCTGGCCTTGTGTAATGAGTATGGGAGCCTTCCCTTGTCTTGAATTTTGTGAAATAGTTTGAGAAGGAGAGGTGTTAGTTCTTCTTGAATGTTTGGTAAAATTCACCCATGAAGCCATCGGATCCAGGGCTTTTGTTTGTTGGAATTTATTGATTACTGCTTCAGTTTCACTAGGTGTGATCTGTGTATTCAGATTCTCTGATTCTTCCTGATTTAGCTTTTGAAGATGGTATGTTTCTAGGAGTTTATCCATTTCATTTAGGTTGTTCAATTTGTTGGAATATAGTTGTTCATAATATTTCCTTAGAATCCTTTGTATTTCTTTGGTGTCAGTTATTTTTCATCTTTCATTTCTCATTTTATTTATTTGGGTCCTCTCTCTTCTTTTCTTGATGAGTCTAGTTAAAGGTTTGTCAATCTTGTTTATCTTTTTAAAGAAACAGCTCTTGGATTCATTGATCTTTTGTATCTTTTTTTAAGACTACTTAATTTATCTCTGCTCTGATCTTACATATTTCCTTCCTATACTCACATTGGGCTTTGTTTGTTGTTCCTTTTCAAGTTCCTTTAAAGTGAAGTTAGATTGTTTATTTGAATTTTTTTTGTGTTTTGAGATAGGCCTGTAATGCTATGAAATTCCCTCTTGGATTGCTTCCCCAGTGTCTCACAGACTTTGGTTTGTTGTTTCCTTATTTTTATTTGTTTCAAGATATCTTTCGATCTCTTACTTGATCTCATTGATGACCCATTCATTGTTTAATAATGTTATTGAGCTTCCATGTCTTTCTGTGTTTTTTAGTGTTCTTATTGTGGTTGACTTTTAGTTTCATAGCACTGTGGTCAGAGAAGATGATTGATATGATTTCAATCTTCTTAAATTTAATGAGACTTGTTTTCTGTCCTAACATGTGGTCTATCCTAGAAAATGTTCCATGTGTACTTGAAAAGTATGTAAGTTCTGCTGTTTTGGGGTGAAATGCTCTGAAAATATCAATTAAATTCATTTGATTTAATGTGCTGTTTAAGACCCCAGGCTCCTTGTTGATTTTCTGTCTGGAAGATCTATCTGTTGAAGCGCATGGAGTGTTAAAATCCCTACTATGGGTGTATTTCTGTTGGTCTCTCCCTTTACGTTTATCAAGATTTGCTTTACATATTTAGGTGCTCTTATGTTGGGTGCATCAGTGTTTAATAGGGTTGTATTCTCTTGTTATATTGTTCCCTTTATCATTATGTAATATTCCTATCAAGATTCCAGTGATGTATTTCACAGAACTAGAACAAATGTTTCAAAAATTTATATACAACCACAAAAGGCCCCACATCGCAACAGTGATCCTGAGAAAGAAAAACAAAGTTGGAGGAATCATGCTACCTAATATCAAACTATACTATAAGGCCACAGAAACCAAAACAGCATGCTACTGCCATAAAAACAGACACATATAAATGGGACAGAACAGAGAACCCAGAAATAAACCCACACCTTTATATTCAATTAATATTTGACATAGGAAGCAAGCACATATGAGATAATGATAGTTTATTTGATAAATGGTATTGGAAAAATTGGAGAGATATGTACAGAAAAATGAAACTAGATTACCTTCTTATGCAACACACAAGAATAAATTCAAAATGGATCAAAAACTTAAAATGTTAGCCTCGAAACCATAAAAATCATAGAAGAAAAGATAGGCAGCAAAATCTCAGACATTGCTTGTAGCAATATTTTTTCAGATATATCTCCCGAGGCAAAGGAAATAGAAGAAAAAAAATAAAGAAATGGAGCTACCCCAAACTAAAAAGTTTTTGCACAGCAAAGGAAAACATCAGCAAAATAAAAAGACTGAATGGGAGAACATATTCAGAGAGACATGTATAAGGGTTTAAGATCCAAAATTTATAAAGCACTTACAAAACTCAACACACAAAAAAATCCTATTAAAAAATGGGCAAAGGACCTCAATAAACACTTCTCCAAAGATGACATACAGACCAACAGACATATGAAAACATGTTTAATATCACCAAGCATTAGAGAAGTGCAAATTAAAACCACAATGAGGTATCACCTCATACTTGTCATAATGGTCATCATCAGCAAGTCAACAAATGACAAATGCTGGAGAGAATATGGAGAAAAGGGAACCCTTTTGTACTATTGGTGGGAATGGAGATTGGTGCAGCCACTGTGGAAAGCAGTATGGAGATACCTCAAAAAATTAAAAAAGGATCTGCCTTTTGACCCAGTAATCCCTCTCCTGGGAATACACCCGAAGGAGCCCACAACACTAATTTGAAAGAACATAAGCACCCCTATGTTCATTGCAGCATTATTTACAATTGCCAAGATATGGAAGCAACCCAAGTGTCCATCAGTAGATGAGTGGATAAAACAACTATGGAACATTTACACAATGGAATACTATTTGGCCATAAAAAAGAAAAAATTACCTTTTGCAACAGTATAGATGGGCGTGGAGAACACTATACTAACTGAAATAAGCCAGGCAGAGAAAGACAAATACCATATGATTTTACTCATATGTGGAATCTAATGAACAAACTGACCAAAGCAACAAAATAGAGACAGAACCACAGATAGAGAGCAGCTTGACAGCATAAAATATTCATTGATGTCATGACCACTTGTGAAATTGCTGCCCATTTATACAGTTCCATCTACGAATCCTAGTGCCTACATCCACCCCAATCAAAGTCTTGGCCATCCATGTGGAAATACCCAACCCTAAAATACAATAGAAGTATGTTGAAAATCCTGAAAAAGGTGTGGAACTTCATGAAACTGATGACAGTAATGTTGGTTAACTGCCAGATCCACATGCAAAGTCACTAATAAGGGAAGATGATCTCACAGAATCAGACCAGGTAACATATGGAAAAAAGAAAATCAGTAAGAATGATAATTACACCAGTGATTGTAAAGGAAATAACTTAGTTTTAAAGGATTAACAGAGGGCCTTGGGAAAATTGGATAAAGCCCTTCAAAACTTATGGAAATATTACCCTGCTGCAAAAATCAAATGTAAAGTGAAAGGTAATAAGCTGTATATAGATAAAGTCCCCACAAATTAATACTTTATACAAATTAGCACACATTTGTAATTGTAGCCTAAAGTATATTAAATTCATTTTCATATTTTTGGTTGAATTATTTCAAAATAAAGTCCCAATTAAGTCTTTTTCTTTCATTCTATAATCCAGGTCTTCATCTTCAATAAATTCACTCTAAGAAGGCCTTTTTTGGAAAAAGGAAGAGGAAAAGAAGACCTCTTGTACTCATCTCTGTATTTTCCCAAAACGCAATATTGTAAGAATCCCCCCTCTCAAGAAATTGTTAAAACTACAGACTCCTGGGTTCCTCTGCCAAACCAATTCTGCATCTCCACTAGCAAAAAACAAAAACCAAACATTACAAAAAAACTTTAAGGGATTCTCATGATAATTAAGCAAATGTGGGAATAACCACCTTACTTTAAGGCTAAATGATGTTTATTTGCTCTGTCTCCCTCCCTCTAAACCTTAAAAGTCCTTTTTAACTTTGTCAGCTGGCTTATCCTCACTGTACGCCTTTCCTTTTTCTTTCATTTATTTTACATGCCCTTCTTCCTAGATAAGTGTCTAACCTATAAACAGATAGTTTTTGAAATTTTATCAATGTAGTCTTTAGAATTTTTAGAATTTATAACCTGTTCTTACTTTTCATTTTGTTTTCTTAATATTTTAAAATACCTTTAAAAAAACAGAATTTCTGTTTTCTTTCTCCTTTAAAATTGAGTGTGAGTGATTTGTCTCAAGTGTCTTTTTTCTACATTCCCTCAGCCTGCATTCTCAGGAGTCCATTTTGTTCTCTATTCATTTGGATATTAAAATGCCTTGCAAATATTACCATATTCTGTCTGTTCTTTCTTTACTTCCTGATTGTCAGCTTCTCAAAGACAAAGATCACACCCTTCATTTCTTCTCTATTTCCCCAGTGAGCCTAGAAGATTGACTGACTAGTGTGCAGTATGCTTCATGCTGTGGGCACTTAATAAATATTTTAAAACAGTGTTAAAATGTTGAATAAATTTGACAGCACTACTGCTCCTCACCACTTTCAAGTGCCAACACTTTCTAGGTCCCTTCCCTGCCTAGCAACCATTTTCCAAACATACCCGCCTGTCCCCAGACAGGTCACTCAACCGGAAGCTCTCTTTTGATCCGGCTTTCCTTGTCTGAGTTCTGGAAATACTGTTTATGTGGACTCCTGAGGACTATCTGCTTGGTACCCTGCCATGCAACTTGAAGTTGTTTTTCTTTTGGATAGTATGGGAGGGAGAAAACAATAGGGATGGAGAAAGTTTCATTTTCGGTTACCTTCTTTTTCTCCGCGAATGATCTTTCTCAGTAAGACATAATGACCCTTAGCACATTTTCATATCTTTAAGGATATTTTTCATTCTTAGCACCTGAAGAGTGCTAAGGGATTTTAGGTAACAGGTGTTAGTATTTTAACCAACATTGTTTCCTCAGAAGCTTTATTCAATTTTTGTCTGACTTACTATAGTCAGGAAGGCAACACTTCTCATAACCTTGTTCTCCTACTAAACATTATTTCGTGCCTATGAAAAAACTCTTCTACATACGTTATATAGATCTAATGTGGCAACGTACAGAAAAGCTTATTCTCTTTTTCTTGGCTGGGAAATTAAATTTTGCAAAGCATTTTGGCATCTATTCATTATCTATTTTAATCCTCACAATAACCTTGCTAGGTGGACAGACTACGAGTCATTATCTCCTGGATACAGACGAGAAAACTCAGAGACTTAAATGGCTTGTCACACAGATTCTATGGATTCACACTGAAACAATACTTGACCATCAGTCCCATTTCCTGTTTCTTCCAGTTGCACACAACTCGACTTCAAGTATTAAACTCTGTCACGTCAGTAGAGAAGGCTGCTAGAAAGAAACAAGCGATAGGTTGAAGTGGCATTGGATGGGGAGGTTGTAAAGCGAAGGAAGCACGTTGCGCGTGCGTGGGTCGCTACTGTTTGTGGGCCCGGACAGTAGGAAGTCGAACTACGTCTCCGAACGCCGGCTAACGCGCAGGCGCACTTCCTTGGGATTAAGGTCAGAAAGAGGAGGACGGGCGCCGCGCAGGCGCAGTTGTGCGCCAGTTTCCCAAGATGTCGTTCCCCGAGTACAAGCCGTCGCGTCTGGCCACTTTGCCCTCTACCCTTGACCCAGCTGAATACGACATATCTCCGGAAACCCGGAGTGCGCAAGCCGAGCGGTTGGCCATTAGAGCCCGGCTTAAAAGGGAGTACCTGCTTCAATACAACGACCCCAGCCGCCACGGGCTCATCGTGAGTGGGGGTCGGCTGGGCGGGAATCAAGGGCCAGTTTCGAACGGGCTGAGGCTGGGCAGGCTGGACAACCCAGACTGGCCGAAGGGGACTTAGTAACGGGGCGGCCACCGTTCCTAATCAGTATCTTAGACATTGGTCGTCGTCCAGGCCCCTAAGATAGACAGCAGGCCAATTCACTAGCCCTTTGACCTTAGTTTAGTCGTTCATAGAACGGGGTCTGGACGCAACAACTGGCTTGAGTTTGAGTCCTGCTTTGATCACCTCTCGCCAGGCTGACCTTGAGAAAGTTCTTCAGCTCTGCTGCTTACCCTCGGTTTTCCTGTCTGAATAATTGGAATAACAATTCCTTATGTAGATTAAATGAGAAAAGATACGTGAACGGCAGTGCCAAGCTTGTAATGAGTGTTCGAAAATGTGTATTTTTTTAAAAGCTGTTTTTCTCCTTTCAGCGCACAGTTCATAGCAGTGCTGCTCTCTCCGGATGGGAATATAGTGATTCTTCAGTTTATGATTTTAAAGACCCATAGACCTGCAGCTTGTTCAAGCTTTGGACTTTGGAGGCAAACTCCAAGATGCTACATACTAGCAAATTACAGCATAAGGCAAAAGTAGGCATACAGTTCTGAGTATGTGGAACACAAGTTTATTTGTTTTTTTTTTTTACCCGAGAATGCACACCTTTATTATTGAACCTTTTGGTTTTTTTAAACATGAGTTTTAAAGAAAGGAGGGAGGAGGATTTATTTGCCTTTCCCGGCCTTAATTTTCCTCAGCTGGAACTCCAGCTCCTTGCCTTCTAGCACATGGCCGACTGCTTGGCCACACTGGCCTGGTCTTGAAGCTTATATTATTACTTGTTATTTATTATGTTATTTTCCATACAAGCAACTGAAACCTACTTTTTCCTCATCCTGTATATGACCTTGGGCAATTTGCCTAACCCCTCTGTTAGGGGAATGGTATTACCTTCTTTATAGAATTGATGTGAGGTTAAACGAGGTGGTCTGTGTAAAATTCCCAGCACATATGCCCAGCAAACTAATAGTTATTACTTAACAAGCATGCTTTTCGATAATTTTCTGTACAAGAACTATTTAACCATGATATCAAATATGATTTTTAAAGAAAATACTTTTCTCAACAGTAGCATTGGTATTTGGTAGGAATTTTTAGAAGTTAGAAGAATTGAGGAAATTTACAATGTCCCAGGCACCGTCTAAACTTTTTCTGAATGTTATTAAAATATCACAACTATTTAGACAGTTAAGCTCCATTACTACCCCCATTTTACAGATGAGAAGACATCAGAAAGACAAGTAGTTCATAGAGTGATAACTGTTAGCAAGTGATAGGGCAGAATTTGAACCTTGGTCTAAGTAACCCAAAGCATCTGATTAACCACTTGGCTCTACCATCTCCTGCCAGAACCATTTATTTGGGAAGAAGGTGCAGAGAGAGACATTATTATATGCATACACAGTTAGGTTTGGTATGCTAGATAATATGATATAGTGAAAAAGAATAAGGCCTTGAGCCAGACAAAGGTGAGGTTTAAACTCCAGAGTTTCTCTTTTCCATTTCTGTGACCTAGGGCAATTTCAGTTGTCATGTAACTGCAGAAACAAACTTTGCTGTTTCTGCAGTTTGGTTTAAAAAGTTACTGTGTAAGATCCAGTTTAAGTAATTTAGTCCTACCAACCATGCCCTCTTGGTATTGGTTAGGACCTTAAATGTTCTCCTTACAGCTTAGTATTAAGATTTTAAAGCTGATTTCACTCAATTTTTATCTATTAATTTGAGTGAATAATTTTGTAAAATCATTTTGGAGGTTTATGTGTTTGGGTTGTTTTTCTTACATAGTTATTCTAATATAAACATTGAAGTGGACAATTAGGATTTTTCTTAAGGTAATGATTATTTTTAACAACAGCCCTACCCTTTCTACAAAACTTTTATAATAGTGTAAAATGTAATATTTTGCTCTTAACATATCAGCCAAGTCAGCTTAAAAAACTTAAAGTTCATAGTTAGCCTACTTCAGTCTTCACTTTCCTGCAGCTTATTTGTAGCCTGGAAAGACCAGTGTGGACCATTATAAAGGGTCTGTAAACAAAGTACAAAGCACGATAGAGCATATGAAATGTGTTTGCTGTCTTCAGGAATACTATATGGGTCTGTTGGTCACACTTCAAGAAGACAGTGAGGCTGAAAACAGTCCAGAAAAAAACAGATAAAAATGATCAAAGAGAAAAAGTGGCTTCTCTGGCAGCTTTTAAAAGATTAGGCTTCTGAAATCTGAAATAAATAGAAAGCCAAAGGGTGTTATAAAAGTCTTTTAAATTCTGAAGGATTTGAACAGGATCATCAGAGAATTATTCAGCAGATACTAGAAGTGAAAGATCTTCCCTGAAACTGTTTAGGAATATTCAGAGTATACCCTTAACTGTAGTAGAGAACAAAAGGAAGGCATCTCCTGTGCTCCTGCACAGAAGTCCGAATTAGATTGTTTCTCAGTGTGGCCTTGTGTAAGTACCTTCAACTTTTCATTCTAGGAAGATCCTGCTTTGACTCGTTGGACCTATGCAAGATCAGCAAATGTCTATCCCAATTTCAGACCCACTCCTAAGACCTCACTCTTAGGAGCTGTGATTGGATTTGGGCCCCTCTTCTTCTGGTATTACGTTTTTAAAATTGACAGAGTAAGTATTATTATTAGGACCCGAGGTTTAGTATGTGTGTGATAGGTTTGTTCTGTGCTGGCTGCAGCTGTTTCTCTTGAGGACTGCACCAGTGCGCCTCCCATCTGGGCCCTCTACTTTTCCTTCACTTCCTCTCTTTTATCTTACTCCTTTCCAGCAAGAGATGAAATGTAATTGGAGTTGTATATTTGGTTTTATTTATCATTTCAACTCATAGCAATATGCTTTGTTAAAAATCGCTATAGTCTGTGGGTCTTGGAAGTTTAATGATTGCTCTAGAATTTAAAGTAATGAACTGGTAATTAAAAATTTTAAGACTTGAACTTAGGTTATGAAAGAGTTTTCCTGTTGTATTTTAGATAATGTAAGGAAATTATACAATGAATATTAAGCAAGAGAATATGAAAGTAACTTAAAAGTTAATTTCTTTTTTCTTATTAGATGTGCAGAAGTTAAACTTTCTTATTCTGATTAACTTTTATATATTATTTTTGCAAATTTTTGTATTTAGTGTTTTTAGTTCGTTTTAAAAAGAGATGTTTATGGGGTTAAGTGTTAGCAAAATACATAAATCATTTAGTGTGTTCCTTATTTGTGTGAATTCTAGTTATATTGGTCACATTTTATAAATTAATGTTAAAACCTGAACAAAAGAAAAGCAAAAGCAGCCTGTGCTGGGACTCACTGCCACCAGAGGCCTGGGTATATGATTGCAGGGAAAGCCAAGCTCATCTTTGACACTAGACCACTTTGGTACTAGAACCCCAGCCCCAGCTTCCAGGCCTCATATTGCCATCGAGACTGGAGCCCACCTATCTTAAACCAGCCAGTCCACTCTCCTGTTAGAACATACAGATTTTGATTATCTGATAAATATTGCTTAACAGAAAGGTAGGCCACCCTTAACCCAGTTTGCATTTTGCTTTCTATGTATGCTGTTTCTTAATAGGGTAATACAATTTTACCTACTTAAATGTGGTAAGACATTTTTCAATAGCAGTAGTTTCTTACTGTTCCTTTATTTTTTCAAACTACCTCTTCCTCACTTTTACTCCACAGGTTTTAGATGGTGGGGGGTTGGAATTAGGTTTGGCGTGTTTCATTCCTGATTTTTAGTGGTGTATCATGGGTTGTGCCAGAATGCATTGTTTTTAATATTTTTCTTTTTTCCTGTTTATTCAGGACAGGAAAGAAAAACTTATCAAGGAAGGAAAATGGGATCGAACATTTAACATCTCATATTAAATCTGGCAATGCTGATTATATGTATTACTGTTTAAATAAATCTCCTATTGATCATTAAATAGTTTCTCTTTCTTAATATTACCTTGATTCAACAAACATTTGCCGGGCACTATAGGATCCCTAGTTTGTGAGAGTTCACAGTTTCATGAAGAAACAGGTGTGTGTTTATTCATCATTCAGCAAATGCATGCCCACTGTGAGCCAGGCACCGTGCTATATGGTGGGAATACAACAGTCAGTTAGACAAACTTGCGCCCTCTCCTTAAGGAATACACACTCTGACAACTGTTTATTCGACAATTATTATTTTGGGTGCTTATTATGTGTCTGCTACTACTTAATACCTAAGCTCTTGTCTGGTTCCAGTCTCAGTGATAATGCAGCAGAACCGTAACAACAGTGTGGTGAAAAATACGCTGAAGATTCAGGAAAGTGCTGTAGGCAAGCTGAGGGGAGAGTAGTGTCTAGGGAGATGGCATTTGATCTAGGTGCTAAAGTTGACAAGGTTGACAGGGCAAAGCAGGAGCACAAGAGGGTAAGGTGTGTTGGGTATGGCGTGATTGGGGAGCACTGCGGGATGACAAGACAAGGTGGAAGCCATGCTGAGGAACAGAAGTAAAATAGTTTAGAAAAATGGGCTTTAGAGGACAGATACGGGCTAGAATCCTAGTTCTAGCTTAGCAGTTGGCATACCAGGCCTGCATTTCCCACACTGTAGCATGGAGATAATGAAGTCTTAATGACATTGTCATTTATAATAAGAAATAAATGGTTTTTGTCCCTGTTTCTGACACAGAGCTTCTAAAACCCATGGGATTTCTTAAACGATGAGAGAAAGTTTTCTTTATGTTAATGAGGTGCCTTTAGGACCCTACCTAAGGATGGGGGTTTGTTGCCAGGAGAGCCAGTCTTGTGATTAGAGGATTGGAGCTTTCAGTCCCACCTCGTTACCTCCTTGTGCTTGTACCCCTACTCAGCCACTGACTGATTAAGTGAGCTGGAAAATACTTAAATCTTCTTTGTCTCAGTTTCCTTGCCTTTAAAGTGGACATACTACTAATAATATTAAACTCATTATTTAGCAAGTTATTACTTTCATAGTTTTTAGAACAGAAGCACACATGAAGGTCTCAGTGTTTACTATTACTTCTAAACCTGATTGATGAAAACTAATTTGCATTTCATTGAAATCTAACTTTTTTCATATTTTTGTTCACTTATATTTTGTTATTTGCGTTTTCAAATTCACTGCCCAATTTTTCTGATGTAATATGTCTTTTTAATGATTTTAGGATTTAAACATGATATTAGTCCTAGATCATTCTAGTCTTCTTTTATTGGAAGTTATCCTAGTATGCCTTAGTAATAAGAGAAACATTTATACTATATCTTTGGTGCCTAATCTTTGAAAGAATGCAGTACCCAGAGAGGCATAGTTAGAATTTTTAAAACTTTTTTAACATAAGAATTATTGCAATGTGTTCTTAAGAGTTTAATTTTTGAAGATTTTTAGAAGTGATCTGGTGAGAACAGCAATTGCCACATTGAGTGCTAAATGCTGCCATATGTCAGACTGCCAGCTCTGGGTACTGGGCGTAGGATCCCACTGAGTTACGCTGCCTCTGTTGGTCTATGAACTCATCAACTTGTTGCAATCACACCCACTGGAAAGAGTTCTTCAAGGTTTCTCATCATTGCTTCTGAGTCCAGGGGTATATGATTGTCCAAACCTAGCTGCAAAGGAAGCTGAAAAAGCAAGTACATGGCATGTACAGCTCTAAAGTGTGAGGCAGGTAAGGACTGTTCAAACATAAGGCAGTGGTTCAAATGCTGAGTATCCAACAAAGTGACAAGTGTCTACTGAGGAAGATAACCAGGAGCCTTTATCCCAATGGTAGTGGGAACCACTGAAGGTATTAAGCAGGAGTAGTAACCTGATTGGACTTCCATCCCTGTAAGATCATTCTGGATCCAGGAGGATGGTCTTGGAGGATGATCAGTAATCAGGCTGTGTAAGACTTTAGGCCAGAAAAGATTCTCAGTTTTTGAGACAGCCCTCAGTGCAGCACAAAGCCACCTATGGCAATCCCAGGATAACTCATTAGGATGTGAACTTGCTGAAAGCTTTATAAAAGCCTAATTATGCTATCTCTATTAGTTCCCCTTCATGCACATGCATGAGGAGCCAGTCTTCTTAAGTCCTTATCATTGTATGACATCTCTTCCCTCTCTCAAACAAAATTTCATTTCTAACAGGCTGGCTTATTTAATTAATATGTGTTTTTTTACCCTTTATTACCCAGGGTACTGCCTGAAGAAAAAGATTACATGCATGCTGTGATTGAAATCCCATCATGTTCAGTCTGATTTACTTATTTTTTAGTCTTTTGTCATTCCTGCTGGCACCTGACAAGTCTACCAATTTTGGGGAGATACAAAGTACCGATTATCTACATTCTTCAGGATTACTAATGGGGTATTTGAAGAAATTAGAGATGTGTACAAGAAACTGCCTTGATTAAATATGCACAATTAAAAGTGTGGATACATTAAAATTAGTAGAAATATAATGCTGTGAGTATTTTCAAAGATGCTATTAGAGGACCCATTTGTACCTATAACTATGATTGTGATGCTTCCAAGTTTCCCCTCTGGCTACCTTGTTTAGCATCATTTCTGTAGCTGAGGCAGACTCCTTTTCCTGCTGGTACCCACTGTGGCCTGGAGAGACACTGAGAAGCGTCATCTACCTGGACACTATCCCAAGAAAATGCAGTGTGCATCAATCTCATTGCCAAGCTTCAGGATTTCAAGGATTAGAGTCAAGTTCAAAGTCTGACCTCTGAATGTCCCTGGAGGTGGATGGCTGGTGAAATACCAGGTTTTTGGAACAAACCTGTCACTAAGGTTCAAATTCATTTCCCCCATAATCACAAGAACTATTGCCTTACCAATTTTGAGTTAATTCTTCCATCATCAGTTGCATTTAAATAATTCATCTCTTATTTGATAATCAGACTCCAGAACAATCTTGGGAATGGGGAAGGAGGCAACTGGCTGAAGCTGCTCCAGATATCAATAGGAGGGACTCAGGCTGCAATATGATATGAAATCGTGGGTAGGAGGAGAAGGTGGTAGGGGTCTTGTAACCACATTTGCACAATTAAGCACATCTTTTTCCTACTTACAGTATGTGTTTTATATAAAAAACAAAGTTTTCGAAAGAGGGTTTTATTCATACTTCATATAAGATGGAGGAGATAGCATCAAAGAGTATTATTGTTTTATATGGAGTGGCTTGGGTGAGGGTAGATGGACATGGGGTGGTCAATTTCCCTGAAGCCATCTATGACAAGCTGGAGAGGCAACTCCCCCAAAATCACACTCTGCAGCAGGGGTGGCATGCAAGTGATTTGGTCCCATCAGGGCATTTGGGAAGAGACACCAATACAGGTTGCAAGGAGAATGAGCTGCTCTTGGTCTGCAGATACTGGGGGTGGTTGGTTTCCTGGAGCCACTGGGGTAGAAGAGCCTGTGTCCTATGAATGTCCATTAGGTCTCTGCATTGATCACTTCCTGAGCGCTGGTCATTTACTAAGCACTGAGGATACTAATATGAAGAACATACAACTCCTTGGAGGAAATCAAAATGATGAAAATCAATTGTAGCAGTCAACACTTATCAAGCTTTTTCTTGAGTTCCAGATACTAAGCTAAAGTAAGAGCTTTACACACCTCCCAACATACCTTGAAGATCCCCATTACACAGATGAGATTTAGAAAGGTTTAAATAAGTTGGTAGAGTCCTCTAGCTAATAAGTGCTGAGATAGAACTTAAATCTGGGCAGCCTGACTCTGCGAGAGGGCATGTCTTTAACCATTCTTTGTAAGGGATAAAGGCCAACGTTACAGGGTGTCCGGTACTGAGAAAAGATATCTAATCCAGCCTGGAGGGATTGGTAGTTACAAAATAGGCACAGGGAGCATAGTGAACTATGTAATAACTATGCTGCCAGGTGGGCCCTTGAATTATTGAAGGGAACACCATGTAAAGTATGTGAACAGTCTATCTGCTGTGACTTACACCTAAAATGAACACAAAATAGTGTTGAATGCAAACTAATCAAAAATAAAAAAAAGAAACCACCTTTGAGAGCAGGGATTCCCACTTGCACATTTAGTGTTTCTAGCACATTCACAGGTGTATAGAGGTTAGAGCTGGAAGGATCTTTAAAGAACTGCCATTCTCACAGCTTAATTCCATAGGGAAGGTTTGGACAGGAGAAATGACTTGTCCAGTTCTTTAAGGAGCCCCACCAATTTGAGGATTAGGCTTGCAGGTTGTAATAAGAACTGAGCTGATGGCCCTGGCCCATGTTGGAGTGTCAACCAAAATGTTGTGTGTGGGTTTGATCCCTGGTTCAGGCATATATGATGCTTCTCTCTTGCATCAATGTTTCTCTCTCTTCCTTCCTCCCTCTCTAAAAGCAATGAAAATGATGTTCTTGGGTGAAGATTAAAAAAAAAAGATGAAGAAGAACTGCTCTGATGGCCCATGTCACCTGTTTGTGATTAGAAATGAGACTGTTGGGACAACTGAAACAATTGCCAGCCAACCTCCTTCCCTCATACATATAAGAGACTTGAAAAGTCATTTTAACAGGAATAGATTTGGAGAGAAATCACCTCTCTCCATCAAACATCTGAAGGCAGATGTTTGGAGCATTTTCAGTGTAAAGCAAGTATTAGCAGACTTGTCTCTTGGGGCCCATGAGAGTGAGGATATTAGATTCAAACTGAGTGCCTCCTATATTATTTTTGCCAAATTCTCACAGGAAGATATCCATGGTGGGCACTAGCTGTCACCCACTGATACCCCCTCTCCTCTCTATCCTTTTGATAGAACGCCAATTTTTTAAGGAGACTGGTGGAATCCCCTTTATCTGCAGACTGCAATGGAATGGTGTCCTGTCCAGGGCGGGGCCTGCCTTGGCCCTGAGCACCTGTATCGGCTCCAGCCACCCAGACCCCAAACTGAAAACTAATGAGCTCATTTTATTAATCTTTATTAAATATGTGTATAGCTCACATTTATTTTAACATTTAATATTACAAATATTTTGGGTCTTTATTTAGACCCAAAGTTTGATATTTTTGTGGCCAGAAATATGCTGTGGGAACTTAACTTGTTTATATCATTTAGCCTACAGCAAAATTGGTTCTCTACACATCATTTCATTTAAAATCAGTTTCCAAGAACCTACTGACCAAGTTAAGTGAGGACTTATTGTACTCATATCAAAGCCACTTTATTTATTTTTATCTTCATTGTATTTTTCCATTACCATTTAGTCCCCTTACACCCCTTCCTCCAGCAATCACTACACTTGTCCATGCCCATGAGTCCTTTTTCCTTTTTGCTCAATCCCTTCACTCCCTATCCTTTCCCCCCACCCTGCCCAATAGCTGTCACCTTACTCTCTATGAATCTGTCTCTGTTTTGCTTGTTAGTTCAGTTTGTTCATTAGATTCCACATATGAGTGAAATCATATGGTATTTATCTTTCTCTGACAGGCTCATTTCACTTACCATTACATTCTCCAGGTTCATCCATACTGTTGCAAAGGGTAAAATTTTCCTTTTTATGGCTGAGTGTATTCCATTGTGTAAATGTCCCATAGTTTTTTCATCCACTCATCTACTGATAGACACTTGGGTTGCTTCCATATCTTGGTGATTGTAAATAACACTGCAATGAACACGGGGGTGCTTATGTTCTTTCAAATTAGTTTTTTGGACTCCTTCGGATATATTCCCAGAAGTGAGATCACTGGGTCAAAAGGCAGATCCATTTTTAATTTTTTGAGGTATCTCCATACTGCTTTCCACAGTGGCTGCACCAGTCTCCATTCTCACCAACAGTGCCAAAGGGTTCCCCTTTCTCCACACCCTCACCCACACTTGTTGTTTGTTGATCTATTGATGATAGCCATTCTGACAGGTGTGAGATAGTATCTCATCGTGGTTTTAATTTGCATTTCTCTGATGATTAGTGACATTGAGCATCCTTTCATATGTCTATTTGCCATCTGTATGTCCTTTTTTGGAGAAGTGTCTATTCAGGTCCTGTGACCATTTTTTAATTGGGTTGTTCATTTTTTTGGTGTTGAGTTTTGTAAGTGCTTTATAAATTTTAGATATTAATTCCTTATTAGATGTTATCGGTGAATATGCTCTCCCATTCTGTGGGTTATCTTTTTATTTTATGGATGTTTTCCTTTGCTGTACAAAAACTTTTTAGTTTGATTTAGTTCCATTTGTTTATTTTTTCTTCTGTCAAAACCATTTAGATGCTGTCTTAACTTTCACTTTAATTGAGTTATTAATATGCATTGTTGAAGTCTTAAATTGAACTTCAATATGGTTTTCTTCTTTAAGACCTAAAAGACGACGAAAAGGAGGTAGTACTTCTAAATTTTCCATACTTTGAACTTTTGTTGCTTATTGCATTAGAAGGGTATGTGCCTTAATCTTCAACTAAATGCTAGTTTATTTGGGGACAAGGACCTTTGCTTAACTCATCTGTGTCTGCTACAGTAAGTGGCATGGTAGCTCCCCTAAGTCATTATAGCAACAATAAACAATAACACTGAAAATAGCTAATATTTGCCTGTGCACACTGTGCCAAAAGCAGCGTGGGTGACTTTAAAGCTTGGCTTCCTTTAACCCACATCAAATCCCTGTGAAATAAATCATTTCCATCTTTCAAATGAGGAAAGTGAGGCTTAGAGAGATTAAGTCACTTGCTCAGACTCATTCAGCTATGAAAGCGTGGTCTGGATCCCTTAGTTGTATGCTTTCAAACAAATTCATGTCTAATGACCATTATATTAATCAGTACCTAACAATTATACTAAACACAAACATATCAAGATCAAAATATCCCTCCAAAAGAAAAAAAACCCTCTGAATAATAGCTACTTGCCTTTCAGTGCTTATTATGTGACAAGTACTATTCTAAGCAATTTATCTACATTGGCTCATTTTATACTCACACTAACACTATGAGGTAGGTACTATCATTAACCACATTTTACAGCTGAGGACACCGAGGCTCTGAGAGCCTCTGAGTAACTTGGTCAGGGTCACACAGCTCAGAAGCGATAGAGCCTGGATTTGAACCCATGCAGTGTGGCTCTAGCACTTATGCTCCTAACTATGCAGCACACTATGTCACAAACACAAAAATTAATTTGGACATATTTCAGATTAGAGATGCAATTATTGAAGTTGATTACATCGACCTGTAGTCTAGCTGATCACTAAATATAAGACATTTAAATGTCAGCTCTCAAACTTTCTTTTTTTATTTTTATTTTAGTTGTAAAATATCTTCCCAGAAGGACAAAACACCAGAAGTGAAAAGTCTGTCATCACTTT
>CM052539.1:101861898-101887642 GCA_028533065.1 Trachops cirrhosus | reverse complement strand
TAGTGGTTCATAAACTCTACCTCCAAGAATGCAAAAATAAAATAACATCAAGTACCACAGCCATCTGCAATTGTGTTCAGCCACGATGTTTACAGCCTGACCCAGGAGGAATATAAAACAGGCTTTAAATCCCTTCGGTTTCATCCCATGCCAAAGGAGAGCAAAAGAAAATGAGCAAAGAACAGAGAACGGCTGCTCACAGTCCTGACTGCAGTGATGCAAACCCTTCCAGACCCTCCTTGGCTTGACATTCTGCAGGGAAGTGACATCCTGCATCCTTTGCTACTGTGTCTCTAGATGAGGATCACTTCGAAAAGCAGGAGCTGTCTCTGAGACAAAGCATGTATACACAGGGCTGCATGCAGATAAGCCAAGACCCTTCCCATAGTATTAATAATACTCCCTCCCTTACATTTGAACAGTGCTGGGCAGTCTGTGAGGTTACATTACAGCCACCTGCTGGCTTGGTTACCACACCCATTCTACAGATAGGGAAAAATGAAGCAGAGAAGTTAAGTGACTTAGTCAAGGTCACACAGGAACTAAGAGCTAGGATTTGAACCCAGGCCTGACTCCAAGTCCAAAGCTCTTTCTACACTCACTACATTAGGATTCTAGTAAACATGCAGGGGTGTGTGCATACACACGTGGGAATAGACACACAGACACACAGTCTCCTCTCCTGACTCTCCTCTGTGACTTAGGAAGAGTGAAAAATAGACAGTTCTCTCAACAAGACTGGGGAGCCCAGAGGCCGCCAGGGCTTGGCATTTAACTTGCTCACCATGGTGCCATCAGCAATCCTCTCAGGTGCCAGCTTGGCTTTGCTGGCCTTTTCGAAGCAGTCGGCATCGGGCCCATGGGGAGTCATGGCGCTGTGTAGGCTGCCTCCTCCTGGCAGGAACCCGCCTTGCTTTGCCTCATAGTGGCCTTTGATGAGCCCCATGAATTCACTCATGCAGTTCCCTGGGAAGGTTGAAGCAGTATTATTTTTATTATCCAAGGCAGACCCATAAACATTAAGACCCTTCAAACATTTTTTCTGCAGAATGACAAGAAGATAAGATTATCTGATGCATTTTATTAAGATTAATAAAGAATAGAGATTGATGAAAAGCAACCACAAAACATTCCTTAGTGTGGAATTCTTGGTAGGTAAAGCTCTACTCCCTGGACATGTGGATTAGCAGAGGTCTTCGATTCTACTGCCTGAAAGAACTTAGGCTAGATCTAAAGAAAATCAGACCTCAGAAAACATTTTTAATAATAATTAAAATGTAAATTGTAATAAAGAGTCAATGTACTCCATCATTTAATCTTAACAAGCCTCATATCAAAAGTATCTTCTTCTGTGACTGGACGCCTCCCCAACAGCCCCACAGTGGGACACGTGTTGCCACGGTTCCGGTTCCCGGTCCAGAAGACCGAAGTGGGTGGGTGCGTGTTGACAGAGGGGGATGTAATAGATGCTGTATTCCAGCAAATACTACATTCGACATCTGAATCTGATATCATCTTATTCTTCCAATCTTGAAAATGGCTGTTAGATTCATTCTTTTCTATTTCCATTGACGCTATCTTCATAGAATTCTAAAATCTTGAAATTAGAAGGGATCCTAACTTCTCAATACAGAAGAACTTTCTATATCGTTGCTGGCAGATGATCTCCTGGGCTCTGCTGGCATGCTTCCTGTGAATGCAAGCTCTCTACTCAACAGAGCTACCTGAGCTCTCAACTACCCAAGCCCTCTACTTAACAAAGCTCAGGGTGTTAAAGAGATCTCTCATATTAAATGGAAATTTGCTTTCATATAAATTAAATACATTGGTCCTAGTTGTGTTTTCTTGAGTCACACAAAATTTGACAAAAATCATGTTCCAACTCTTTCAAAAGTATGTTTCTAGTGAAATAAAACTTTTTGTTAGACTAGCAACACATTTAGAGCAAGAATTAAAGTAATAGAACACCTGGGTAAATTTAAGTGACTTTCCATTCATCCACCAACCTACTCATCCACCGCCCCCCATCCATCTGTCTATTCATCCATCAAATATATATAATTGGACACTGTGCTAAGTACTGATGGAGATGCATAAGAAATAGTCTGTCTAAAATTACTCATATTCTGCTCCAAGACAGTGCTAGGAGTACAAACCATGAACACAGAAGAAAGATGCAGCAGTGGCAAAGCCACATTTGACATTATTAATGCCCCACCCCTCTCCCTTGCTTGTGAAGTACAGCCAAATGGTAAACTAGCAGCCATACCCGCCCTGCACAGACAACCAAATGCTGCTGCAGGCCCCTGCAAAAAGGCGTGGCCCGGGTCATAGCTCCACATGTTTCCCCAAGAAGCAGAAACAGAGGAAGAGACATGACTGCGAGCATCAACTGTTTCTGTTTCAAAAGCTCATGACTTAAATATGCAGCCACACCCCTCACCTGTGTGTGTCCTCAGGGTCGCCTTCATGGCCTAATTTTAAGAAGAGAGTAACACAGAACTCAGCTTTGACCTGAATATGAATTTAGGTAGCAATGGGTTTGGTGATGACACTTCTATATCATTTTCTGTGATTCAAAAGGCTGTGGGGTGTAGACCTTGCCTTTCTGGGTGGTACTGAAACCACTTGTCCAAGGCACATGAAGATGATTGGAGGCAGTATTTCTACACAAAGAATTCTCCACTTCTTTTATAAAGTCACATCAAAGTAGCAGCGATTTTGATTTTTGCTAAAGCAATATTTTAAATACCACCAGTAAAAAATCATTTCTAACTTGGGGTTCTGTGGTTTTGCCAACTAACTTGGGGCAACCGTACCTTTCCTGAGATCTGTCTATCCAGGGCTCAAATGAGCTGAGACTCTTTAAAAAAGTCTTTCACAGAGGCCATTTCACAAGGCCATTTCACAAGGCCATTTGAGAAGAAGCATTTGACAAGGCCATTTGTTTCAGGCAATCTGAATGACAAACCAAGATCAAGGAGCGGGTTGAGGGCTGTGGCACAGTCGCAGGCTTGCCCAAGTCAGACTGTTCTGCCACCCCCTCCCGCCGTTTCCTCACATGGGATGGTATACCCCCCACCCCCGCACAAGTCAGAATGCCTTGACTTACAAAATGCAAAATGCAAATTCTGAGGTTCCACCTCAAAACAGATTAATTAAATTCTCTGGGAATACACACTGAAAAAAAAAGTGCATTCTAAGTGATTTTCATGTCCCCTAATGTTCTCCAACTGGGTCCCTGGAACAGTAGCATCAGCTTCACGTGGGAACTTGTAATAAGTGCAAATTGTTGGGCCCTACCCTGAACCTATGGAAGCAGGAAGCCTGAGGGTGGGCCCAGGGACACGTATTTTAATGAGCCATCCAGGTGACTCGACAGCATGCCCACACCGAGAGCCATTCCTCCAGGCATGTGAAGAAACCTGGATACAAGAACTCTGTGAAACAGTGAATGACGAGGGCTAGCCCGTGAGGCACAGGCTCTGAGCCAGAGCAGCTCTCTCTCCTTGACCACAGGTCCTCTAGAGACTAATTTGCAGGAGAACAGTTAGGGCTTGTGATGGGCTTGACATTCTGCAGAAAAGACATAGTTTGTTACTACTTTATTCACAAAGCATCTGGGGTCTTTGTAGTGGTCACTGATTGTATCCTTTTCTGGATCATAACGGAGTCACCTGAAAAGGTGCTGGGATTTGACCACGTTTGGCCTTCCGTCCTGCCGACCTCTGTAAAGGCCTAAATTATCCCTTCAGTGCACCTTTCCATCCTGGTGAGCCCTGGCCTCTTGGGGCTGGTATTGTGAGAGGAGTCTCACACACACAGAAGGCCCTGAGGTTAATCAGGGAAAGGATTTAAAAATATATTTTTCAGATTTTATTTATTTGTTTTTAGAGAGGGGAAGAGAGGGAGAAAGAGAGAGAGAGAGAAACAGTGATGTGAGAGAGAAACATCGATTGGCTGCCTCTCAAATGTACCCTGACTGGGAATCAAACCAGAGAACCTTCCCTTTGGGGGATGACACCCAAATCCACTGAGCCACACTAGTCAGGGTGACAAGGATTTGTTTTTCAGAATGTTTCAGCTCAGAGTTTTTCCAGAACTCTATGTACAGAAATGTACTCTCCAGGAGGTGGAATTGTACATTGACCTTTAGGTTGCATTTTCAGCTAGCTACTGCACGATTAAAAATGCCAACCTCACTAGGTACAGCTAGGAAGTAGCTTATTCCTGTGATGCGTTCACATATTAAGTCAGTATTTATTAGGTGCATATTGTACACCAGCACTGTGCTGGGCACCTCAGTCCGTGGTGGTGAGCGTCTGCTCTGGCATCAGATTGCCTGCGATTAAATGCTGGCTCCACCACTTAACTAACTGTGGGGCTTTGAGCAAGTCCCTAACCCTTCTTGTCTCAGTTCCATCCTCTGGGAAAAAAAGCGGATAATGATACTACCTATCTCTGACAACTGTTATGAAGATTAAATGTTACTACTTTTAAAGAACTTAGAACAGGGTCATAAAAAAGTCAACAATTGTTAGCTGTTGGTAATAGTAATATTAATAAAATGGATTTCATAAATTGTGTTTTAAGCAACAAATGCTTTGCAGAAACTGCTTCCAGAATAGGGTCCATCCCCTAGTGTGGACTGTCGTCTGCTCTACCCTGCCAAAATCATTGAAGAAGGCACACATTACTGGTTCTTGAACCAGATTTAAGTAAACAACAAATTAACCAAGATTCCCCCTCCCTTAAAAGAAGTATCTGAAACATAAAGACAGTTCTCCCCTTCAGCTCTGAATGGGTGCTGGGGAGGCGAGGTGGAGGGATTGAGTGACAAAGAACAAAGGAAGAACTCATGGACCTGAACAACAGCGTGGTGATTATGGGGGAGGGGCTGGGGGTAGGTGGAGGTCATAGAGGATCTAGGTGGGATAGTGATGGGAAAAAAATTGGAAAAAAAAGAAATTTCTTGCTTCACACTTTATCAGGCTTTCTACCTCTCTTCAGGGCCAGAGGAACTGGGCTTCAGCGTTACAAAGTGTTTTCTTCTAAGAGTCAACACAGTGCTATCTAAGCAGCTAAATGTCTGGGGAGCAGCCCCAGACCTTGGGAGGCAGGATCGGGAACTCCAGCCAGAGCAGGGCACCCAGAAACACCTCCGGCTGTGTTCCCAAAGGGCAGTGCTCACTGCTTTGCTCCCTCTTTGGTTCTCAAATGTGGCTTGGCAAAAGAGAGACTTACTGTGATAATAAGGAGGCCTGAAGGTCTTATCAGCAACCCCCCATCGGGGTGGAAAGATGACAAAATCAGCGATGGCCACTCCAGGGCGGAGAGACTTGGCAGTTAATACTGTGAAAATGGATGGGTCCTGTGAAAGTACAAGGAGAGGCTGAACACACGAGGAAAGGGAGGTGACCGGACAATGACTCGTACACCCACACATGAAGGGGCTTTCGAGTGACACTGTAATTTCTGATCAAACCACACAGGCCGGGCTCAGAAGTTGGGGCTTGTCAGGTAGGAGCAGTAATCACTCCTCTGACTTTCCCTTCTTGCTGTGCTTGAAGCAAAATGAATTAACACCAGCAAAGAGGATTCTGAGCAGCTTTTTCACCCTGCTGAGCCCATTTCATGTAAGCACTACCCTGCGGCCTGAGGAGCAGGGGCGCCTGCCTCCCAACCTGAAGTCAGGGTGACCAGAGCCAAGCTGCACCGCAGGGAGCTCCTGGCAGAAAGGATGCTCAGAGTTAGGTGGAGACAGAAACAAAATATCCAAGCTGTGGTTCAAATGTAGGATCTGCTCTGTTTGGGGGGCGGGATCACAGAGACTCCAAACAGTATTCTTTTGCTTTCTGACCCTTGTTTGACTGACAGATTTAAAACACAACGCCTACATCATCAGTTTGGGTGGTGGTAGTATAGAAGGGAGTAGGTCAGGGGGCACTATAATGATTTTTAAAGAACTTTACAATCCTTTCAGTGGAAAGGTTCAGGTACAATTTAATTAAAATCAATGATCATGTTTGCTTTTGGATGCCACACTAAGGTCTGAAATCAAAGATGATTGAGATCTATTCCCTGCCCCTTTAGCATTATTGGTGGAGGGGTGGGGAAGGTGGACTGAATGATTAATAAAA
This sequence comes from Trachops cirrhosus, assembly GCA_028533065.1. Lineage (NCBI taxonomy): Eukaryota > Metazoa > Chordata > Mammalia > Chiroptera > Phyllostomidae > Trachops > Trachops cirrhosus. Next base: position 101,881,502 of record CM052539.1, on the reverse strand, counting down.
CAGGTGCAAGGACAACTAATCACAGCAAGGGTCCAAGGGCAATCTAGCTGTGTAAATAGAGATCCAAGGGAGTACAGAGGAAGGAGTGCCTATCTCCACCTGAGAGGATCAGGGAAGGCTTAAAGAGGAGGTGACATTTGAGATAGGCTTTGAAGAATGAAAGGAGAAAGAGAAAAAGAGAGAAAAGGAGGAAGGAAGGAAAGGAGAGAGGAAGAAAGGAAGGAAAGAAAGAAAAAGGCATTTTAAGCACAGAAAACAGGAAAGACATTAAAATACACACAGGTTTTATTAAGAGGCCAGAAAGCTAAAGCCCAGGTGTACTGGTAGAAGGGAGAGAGGCAAGAGGTGGCACCGGAAAACCAGTCCATGGCCAGCTGACAAAGGGCATCAAATACCACGCTCCAGAACTCAGATGTAATCCTGAACCACGTGGAGCCTGCAAAGGTTTGCTAATGCAGTGGTAGAATGATCAGCCCTGAATTTTGGACAAACAGCTGTTTGTAGCAGCAGTACAGAGGAGATGAAGCCTGGGTAAATGCAAGTCAACAAATCAACCCTCCTTGCTGTGAGAGTTAATATTTCTTCATTCGTCATGAGAAATGATCTAAAACTGCTTAAGGGCAAGGTAGTGAGGCTCACATAAAGCTCTATCGGTGTCTTGGGATCCTTTTTCATGCTGTTTTGGGCTTGATGCCTCATTTTCTTTTCCCTTTGGTTTTATTCAGTGTTGCTGCTCTTCAGAAAGGTAGTGTTGCCCACTCAGAGATACACTGAACTGGTTCAGAGTAATCTTTCTGTTTTTGGTTCTCTGCCTTGTGCTCTAATTACCCATCCAACGTGTGGGTTAAGGCTGCAAAATGAACTTTTCCCCAGGGCCCCAGGGCTAGCACTTTATCAAGAATGTGGGGCCTCAGGGACCTGCACTATAGGCCTGGAACCTCTTTGGGGCCCCTTAACTGAGTGAAAAATATGACCAAGTTCATACTCTAGAACTTCTTTGGTTTAAATTCAAGCACTGAACATTATGAGTAACTTTATAAGAGAGCTGTCTGCTCCATTGCTGCTAGAAACAGCCAGGAGTGGAGGCGCTAAAGTAGGTGCTGGAGAAAGTCACCCCTTGGTATTTGTGGGCAAGATGGAGAACGTCCCAAATCCAAAAATGTTCCTTTCTTATCGCTTCATCACTAACACTAGCAGTTCATTTTCTTTTGGGGATAGACTTTCTATGAAGAAAATAAGTTTTTAGCCATCTACGGTGACTGCTGTATGTAGAGAATGGAGCTGTGCTCGTGGGTGAGTATTGAGTGTCTGGCCCGGCTTCCTCACCAGCTATGTTATTTTCCCTTTCACCAAAGCCTTGCTGCAGATGATTCAAATTCCTGTAAGCACAATGACAAATGAGTATATTGCAGGTTTCCAAGGGTGACACTGGAAATGTTAAATCTGTGAATCTTAGGGATCTACTGTAAACCTCTCTCACCCAGGGGTTGCCCGCTTCTCCAAGGACCCTCTAGGGTCCAGACTTACCGCGTGGTCAAAGGCCACTGCATTGATGACCATGAAGTTCTCCAGGTTGTACTTGTAGGGGGTATAGTTCCCGTGCCAGGCCACAACATTGAACGGGGAGACATCCTGATTGCAAAAGAAGCAGAAAAGGGCTATCTCAGCACCTAATGCTTTCATAGCTGTGATTCCAGTTTGTGCTTGGCATTACTCTCTCTTTTTGGATTTGATTTTGCTCTCATAATTCAATAATACCATCATTTGGGAGAAGTATGACCCTGAATCATTCTGTGGTTGCTTCATACGCCCTCAAAGTATCCCTCGCTTATCCACTAACCCTACTTTTTTAGTTCATAAGCTGCAGCTGCCTCTGATCACATGTGCAGAAACAGAAGCTTGGTACATTCTCCAAGCAGTGCGTTTTCAACAATTTTTAACACAACTGTGAGAATCTGTGGATGCCAGCAATTCTCAGACCATCTGGGCCACCCTCTGGGTTTCCTGGTGTGAAGGGCAGGCACCAGCTATGACTGTTCTCCAGGTAATTGCTGGCTAGAGGAGCTTCCAGGAGACATAGCTCCTGGGTGGTGAGTGCGGGAGGGTGAGAAGGTCTCTAAGAGTTCCAACCCCAGGGGCTTGAGATTTCAGAGCAATCCCACAGTGATGCTTCTTGAGCCTGCCCTGGGGGAGGAGAGGACCAGTGTTCTATCATAGGAAGGCTGCCCTGCTGCAGATATGAGTCTGTGCTGGAAACAGCATCCAGTTCAAAATGTTCTAAGGACTTTACTGGAGGGGACTACTCACAGAGGTGTGGCTGGTGTTAAGTGAACTGACTAGAGGTGGGTGATGTGGTATCTGAGCCTACCAACAGTGGGAAGACATTGCTATTCCTAGGCCTGTGGGACATGGGAAGGAAATGCTACAGGATTCCAGTAAGAGCTCAGAACCATGAAGAAGGTCTGCCCAGTGGTGTGCCAGTAAATATTTTACAACCAGCAATCTGGAAAAAATATAAAAACTGATTTCTGGGGTATAAATACTCTCACCATGATCATTTTTAAGTTACTGATGTGATATCACTAAGCACAAAGCTAGGAAAAGATGCCAAGCCAGTATGAACTGGCTCTAGCATGCCTCTGGGGCTGCTCAGCACCAACTGAGATTGTGGAAGGGTGCAGACACAAATAGGGAGGAAATGGAAAGAAAAACCCCAACTTGTCTTTCCTCTGTCCTGCAGTTTCTGGTGAGGACCTCCCACTAGTTGAACCCAACCCAAAGCCAGCTGGCAGGGAAGCCTGGGTGATACTGTCCATGTAGGTCAAGCTGCCAGGGCACAGATCATGGCAGAGAAGGGAGATTGGATCAGCGGGAGCTCACATGGAGAAAAACCAGCCCAGGGGCCGCTTGGAAAGTGGAAACTACTGGGGCTGCTGGCTGCCTCTAGGATGATGGTTCCCCATAATTTGCATGCCAACAGTAATATGGAGAACATGCTTATAATGAATGTAGATTTCCACACCCCATCTCCAGAGACTGACATTTTTGCCAGGCTGGAGTAGTGTCTAAGGAACTGCATTTTAAAGAAGCCTCTCTGACGATTTGATTCAAATGGCCTCTGAACCACATTTTGAGAAATTCTGACCCAGAGGGTATGAGGGTGACAATGTATCAATGAGGGTGACCAATGACCCTCAGGGGTTAATTTTAAGTGCCAAACTAGTTGGCTTCTGCTGGTTAGCATGGCTTCTAGATGCTGTGCAAGAACATGTCTTGGCAAAATACAAAAGCAGTAAGTCAAATGGGCAACAAATAAAGCAAACAAACAATGGTAAGCAGAAGACATCTTTGGATTATGTTGTTACATAATTACTCTATACTAATATATGTTCAGTATATTAAGGAATAATATATACTAATTATATACTATGTATTGTATAAAATATATGAATTATGTACCTATTTTATATAAAATATATACTAATATTAATATATGTTATAAATCACATATTATGTTGCAATTATTATTTTTGTTATTATGTATGCCTTTGCTTATCTCCTGAGTTTTACCAGGCTGGTGAGGTAAACCAAATCAAGGTAATTCTACTTGTTTTGTGTACTAGTTTCGCCATTGCTAGTATTTGAAATGTGGTGGCCATTGATGTATGTAAATCTCGGATGATCTGCTTGTTAACTCATTTCCCTTTTCAGAACATATTACCCTGTCTGTATATTATGTTATTCACTGGATTTTCATTACTTGGTGAGTGGAGAGAGCATGACGGACAGATAAGTTTCTACCATTAACTGTGACATTTGGTAAATTATTTGTCACTATCTGGCTTGTTTTCATGGCTACAAATAAGGCAAATAGTACTTTACTTGTAGTAGCTTAGTGGTGTAGTAAAGATGAAAGAATACAATGTATATACAATATTTAACACTGGCCTTGGCAATTAGTAGGTGCTCAGTAACTATTCATTCCCTCCCCTGTCTACTGACCTCCCTTACCTGTTTGGCAGCAAACAGTTTTCCTTGGTATTTATTAATCACAGTGTAACCACCTGGCACTTGGCGATCTTCATACCAGGCAACAGGGATCAAGAAATCACGAGGATTGGCCAAGCCATTGGCTCCTAGAACACAATGACCCATAGTTTTTTAGACACTTTTGAAGTCACATAGGAAAAAGGTTGATGGTTGCACAAAGAAAAAGGGCTTTCTTCCACATCAAGAGCAACTCTACAATTCACTTTCATTGTCCAAAGGCTCACTGGATGCCCAGTATGGTGCCTTGTTAAGAGAAGCCAAATTTGATCAGGAAGAAACAATCATGAAAGTCATCTTCATCACCGCCAACATCATCTTCCAAAGTTGTAGTGAATATGGTTTCTAAAGCCACTTCATGTATACTATCTCATCACTGCAGGTGAGGGAAGGAGAGAGGAGGAAGACTAGAAAAGAGGAAAGGGGAAGAGCTGATAGAAAAAGTAGACCTTTTTATTTCTAAGAAAACCTGGATGACTCTAGAATTCACCTTCAGTCCTTGATCTATAGGCCCTGAGAAAGAAAGGGTTAAGTACTGTTGCCCCAGGCATGCCTCTACTCCTCAGACAGAACTCGGATTCAATCCAAGTCTGTAAAACAGCTCTCCAGCCTGACAAATCCATCAGGGAGAAAAGTATTCAGGACTTCCCTGCTTGCCTTTGCTTTGCAAGTGTTCCCTCCAGGGAAAGAAAATAAATCAAAAGACCAAAAATGAAAAGTGTAAGTGCAAAAACATAATTTAACTTTGAGAGGAGAAACATGGGGAGTGTTTTATCATTTCCAATTCCTAGGGTTAAAAAAAATAAGCTCCCAGCTGGTTAGAAAATCACATGTATTTTCCAGAGGGTGCAAGTTCCACGGAACCTGGAAGCTCCGCTGACTGTAGAGCAGCAGGAAGCCAGACCAAAGTGGGAAGAGCGGGTGGTGAGCAGGATGACAGACGGCCTGCCAGGGCTTCAGCTGCCTCTCTGCTGCCTCCCACCTTCCTCTGATTATTAGGATCCTCCCAGGGGAGTGACCAGAAGGCACACTCTAGCTTGTTCCTGTTTTGCTCTAAAAAAGCTGTTGTCAAGGGAGAGAAGAATTGGGAGGTGTGCTCGCCACCTTCAGCAAACATGCCAAAGATGAAACCAAGGGCCAAATTTCTCAGCCACTCTTTTCACTCCAAGAGATGTTTTGAGGACAACCCCTCCTACCACCTTCAAATCTCTCCTGCATGTCCTTCTTCCAGCTTGCCAGAAGAATCAGGAATGGGGGATCTTAGTCCACTTTTGAAAGTTTTAATCTGCCTCAGGAAGCTGTGGTTTCTAGCTTCTTCATAGCACTGTGTGATGTACCTTTTGGGACTGTTAAGTGTTTAGATTTTGTGGAGTGTGCTCAGCAGGACTGTGAGGTTCATAGACTATGTGCCTCTCGGTCTGTTTCTCCTTTCCATAGGAATATAGCACCTGCCATTTTTACGGCTTCCCCACACATATATTCTCTACACACAACTAATTGACTTAAGAAAATGATATCCCTTCTATTCCCAAAGCTCATTCCCTCTTGTGTGCTTTTGCTTAAGCTGTTCCCTTTCTTCTTTATTTTTCCTCAACTTTTCATCAAGAATTAGCCAAATCTCATCTCTTCTGTGAAGCTGTTCCTTGTGACCAGGCCCATAGTATCCCAAACTTCTACATCCTATGGAGTGTACACTGCTCTCCAGTGGTCTATATACCATTCTAGAGAGAAATTTATGTGGGTTATGCTGAATCATTTTCTGTTATGCATGTCATGCACCTGTGGGAAGATGCTGTGTTATTCTTGTTGAGGTTCTGTCACTACCCTCAGCACAGCATGGGAGGTGGAACAAGCTGATGGATGAAGACATGGATCAGCTAATAAATGGAGATTTCATTTCTCAGTAGGGTCAGCCATACTACATGGAACCTCTGAACTTAGAGGTTTGAAAAGAAAGTCTGGCATTGCTCAGGGAGTTCTAATGGGTTTCTAAAATTCCCAACTACTCTTGGTCTTAGAGAAGAAGTTGTCCAGATGAAAGTTAAAGTTTGAGTGAGATAATGAGGGGAGAAGCATGTTGAACTCTCAAGCAATTATTCATGTCCTATATCTCAAGCCAGGCTTAGAGGCTTGTAGTGAAGATTTACCAATGGGTCCCAGGTCAGGCAACTCAAAGTGGACGCCATAGATCTCCAGGATGTAGCCCCTGGTCTCCTCGAAGACATCTACACTGAACCGCATTCCTCTCTGGAACAGAAAGCAGAAACTGGTGTGCACTCCCAAATAATACCTGTAGCAATGAAGAAGCCCCAGAGGCACAGCCAACCCCACATGCGAAAGTAAAGCTATGGTCTATTGAGCTAGGTTTGAGAGACAACCAACTCAAAGATGAGTCAGAAAAAAATTTTAAATCCTAAACATGTCTGTGCCCAAACCAACTCTAGTCTATCCTTTTATTTGGTTCAGAGATAACAGTGCCCAGATTTGGCCACATTTTTAAGAAATCCATCTTCACTGCTCCCTGCCCACATCCAGGGCCTTAGCCAGAGTGCGTACAGCTATTTAGGAAAGTGAACTGACATTGCTCTTTGCTTTGTGATTGTGTGCTATTTTAAAACAATGCAGGCACCCAAGCCTGCTTACCCTTCTGCACAGGAAGCCTTCTGTATAACTCAAACTCCCTTCCGCCCCCATTGCCTAGTCATAACAGAGAAATTCTAGAGTTGGAAATAGCACCAGCTGCAACATCTGATTGCTTCCAAATTAGAGAGAGACAGGGAGAAGGGGATGCATTGCTCACCTGAATGACGCAGATCTCGTTGGGCTGCACAAGCATCTTGCCAAACTCAGTGTAAATGAGAAGTTTCCCTTTCTGGGGAACTAACAAAAAAGATAGGGCAGCAGTATTTCTTTTCATGCAAGAACCACTTCATGAAGAGTAAAAAGCTTAAGGACCGCATTTACTTTTTCATTCCCAATGAAAAGAGCTTTATTGAATCTCATAGGGAAAAATGTATGACATCTTAGGTTACCTATTTTATTATCTAGAAGAATGTGAATGAAAAAATTGAGTCTTTTTTCAGTTGTCAGGTAATCAGCTTGTATGTGCACAATTCTGTGGATTGACCAAAAAAGGCAGCTGAAATAGGGTAGGAAATCACCTATTTCTGATACTTCCAGTGGAAGGCTGTCATTTGCATGTCTAATGTCTATGCCAAAGTGTTCACTCCAAAACATCGGTACTGAAATCATCAAAGGGAATGGGCAGACCAGAGAAATCTCAAAGAGACATTCCATTTTTGGTGCTCTCATGAAAATCTGCATTTAAATTGCAGATATAAATGACAGTCTTTTCTTGGGAGAGCATGAAGGCAAATAGAGTTATCTTAATAAGTTAATCACATCTTGGTATTACTTTTCATTTTTTTTTAAAGCTGTTCAGATCTACCATGTTAGCAGGACCCTACAGAAATGGGCAAAGTCAGAGAGACCAAAACGTAGAGTCCAGACCATCAATTGTCTTTAGACCTTAGTTTGTAGATTCCACTAAATAAGACAGATTGAAGGTTGAAGGGACATAATGTGTATAAAGTTAAAAAGCAGCTTGTGAGTAGGGCTAAATTACAGTGAAGGGGTCTGAACTCTTCAAAACTCACCAATCAAGAAGTCCCCATCTGAATTGTAAAAGCATCTGAAACATATAGAATCATTCCTGTGATTTTCAGTTTTAACACCATCCAGACAAATTAATTTACTGCACAAATGATTGTTCAGTACCCACTCTGTGCCAGGTTTAGTGTGAGGTATGAAATGCTGTACAAAATGACCTAGTCTCTGCTGTCGTGAAGCTTAGACTCTAGTAGGAAGTCAGACAGCAATCAAACATTTACAGAACGGTATCATCTTAAACTGTAATAGCACTGTGAAAGTCTCATCTAGGAGAATGAAAAAATAATGAACATAATCTAGCTTGAGGAGTCAGCAAAATCTTCCCTGAAAAAGGGACATTTGACCTGTGCTCTGAAGGAATCATCTAGGCAAAAGTTTAAGGAGAGAGGAGAATATTCCAGGCAGAAGGGTAGTGCAAATGCTTTGAGGCAGGAGGACTCATGGTAGGTTAGAAGAACTGCGTGTGGCTCACATGGAGAGAGAAGAAGTAGACCGAGGGGACAACTCCTGTGCCTTGTCACAGGGCTGTGATCTTGGACTTGTTCATGGCTCAGTTAAGTTAAATGACTTGTCCGAGGTCACACAGCCAGAAAGAGTGGCATTGCCTCTGGACACAATGGTCTGGTTCAAAAATCATTATGACATTCTGCTTCCCAAAGAAAAGTCAGGAATGGTATTCACATATTGAAGACTGCTTATTTATATGCTTATTTATTTATGATTTTGTTTATTTATTTTTAGAGAGGAGAAGGGAGGGAGAAAGAGAGGGAGAGAAACATCAATGTGTGGTTGCCTCTCATGTGCCCCCTACTGGGGACCTGGCCCACAACCCAGGCATATGCTCTGACTGAGAATCGAACAGGCAACTCTTTGGTTCACATGCCAGCACTCAATCTGCTAAGTGGCAACAGCCAGGGTTAAGCTCCTCTATTTAGAAACCTTAAGCTTATACAAAGTCTGTCAGCTTGACCTGCCACCAACAGCTGGTCCTAATGGCTGTTCATGCAGTGTGACTTTGGACTCAAGAAAAGTCCTGGGAACTTTAGAAATTTAAAATATTCTACCCCAAACTGGGTTAAAGTCAAAATGCCTCTTGGACTACTCTTGCTTTCCAGTGTTTCGTCATCCTTTTTTTATTTGCACTATTATGTGACATTCTTGTTTATGTCACAGGAGTCAAACAAGATAGAGCTACTCATTTATTGTCATTATTAATAATGACAATAAATACCAACATTGACAATGACAATGCATACCAACATTGCTCTGGGGGGAAAAACAAGAACAAAAATAACCCAGAATGTACTCTCTGATCAGCAGTTTTTGGGGAGTGGGGATGTCCTGCCTGAGCACTGAGCCACTCACCTGTCTTTCATGGAGGTGTTGCAGAGGAACATATGGATGGCAAGCCCATTGTTAGACCTGATGTCTCCAGCTCCACACACGGTGTGCAGGCCCTGGGAGAGACCCGCAGGAGAGGGAAGGGCAAACATGAACAATGCTGAAAAGGCCATCATTCCTCCTATGGCCATCTATGAGGGCCATGAGACAAAGTCCTAGTACTAGCATCTTCTCTTTGGGACCAGTGGGACATTCCAGACCCAGACTGCCTGTGGGGAGCCCAGAGTTGATTGATTTATGTTTGGTGGGTGGCAGCTCACCCCAGTTGCCAGTCATGGCCCTAGATCTGGATTGTTTTAATAGCTGCATCAGGTGAACCTACAAAGCATCAATTCATTACTTGGCATTTTATAATTTTCTACTTATGATCAACCTGAAGGAGAGTTTCTACTGGGTGTAAAATCAGGTATCCAGGAGGCCCAGGGAGGAAGGTAGCATCATTAAGGACCAGTTAATGCCTCTCAAATGCACTAGACCATGTGGGTGGCCCTCTGCTAATGAATAGGGCAGCCCTGATCTCTCCAGAACAAGGCAAAGGGGAGTGCTCCGACCAACTATAATCCTCTGCTGATCACCCACCATCCAAGAAACCAGAACACACAGGCCTTCTAAAACAGCCCTCAGCCCCAGACCCGCAGACTGAGAGCCCGAAAAGAGAGTTGTGCTCCTCCAGATATCCATAATTCATACAGGTTGGGGACTTCCTCTTGCATTGGAAGGTTTGGGTTCCATTTAGATGAGTCTACACAGGATTTGGAGTACTTCGTATGGATAAGGAGTTCAACATGATCCAAACAGTTGGGCCTATGGTTAGACACCTGAACTCTCCCTAAATAAGCCACAAACTGAGGTGGGTCTGCAGAATCTTCCACTAGCTTCCTTCAGCCCGACCTCTTTGTAACTTCTCTCCTTTTCCCCTACACACTCCTTGCTCCGAGCACAGATATTCCTATACTCTCAGCACCTATTACTACCACGCAGAACTTCTAATTAGTGTTGTATTAACTAGAGTTGCTAGCCTGAGTTGATCCTATTGTAGCCCAGGGGTCCATTTCTGGGAGTTCCTGAATTTGGACATGAAAAATGACATATTTATTTTCACTAATCTCTGATGGAAATTTGTAATTTCCTTCAATTAATGTGAACATAAGCAACAAACTACAGGAGTATTAGAAGTTCTTGTAACCTTGACATTGATAGAAACCAGGGATATTTTTATATTACATTATAGTTGTTATATATATCCCAAAATGTAATTTTTGCTCATAGTTCTAATCACCAGAGCTATCAGACTTTCTCATAGATTTTGTGATTTAGTGCATTAATAAGGAAGCATACATGTTATTATAAACCAAACCAAATTTGTTTTAATATTTTTATCATTGCATTTCAATATAATCATCTTCTTTGTAATTTTATGTAATTTGATTTATGCATTTAAAAACACAGGCTTCATCAGACTATCAAAGGAGTCTTTGTTCCAAAAACAAAAGAACCCAGGAAAGTAAAAGTTCAATTTCCATTAGCTTTTCAGTAGTAAATAGCTCACCAGTGTGCCCTTTGGTGTCAGGCATGAGATGGTGCCTAGAAGGAAGACATCCCCTGCAGCCAAAAGCAGAGGCAGAGGGCGCTGTGTCGACTACCTGCCTCTGAGGCTGCTTTTGCTTGGCACTCAAACCACAAATGGCTGGATCACTCACCGAAGAAAAGAGGAGAATGAGCAGTGGGAAGGTGTAGGTAGTATCGACTTACACTCACAAAGTCCACCTTCTTCTGAGATGCTTTTGGAATCTCAAATGGTTTCCATCTAAGCTGAAAAAAAATATATAAACAGGAAAATGATTTTGCAAGGAGAAACTATAGACTTTCTATATAAAAAGCATTGATTACACAGAAAAAGGACAGCTGCTCCCTGTGAGGCTCTGACTACTTGTGTTTTTGTTATTTTAAATTTAATAATTATTATTATCTTAAAGGGGCTCAGCTGGGTTCTCCGTGTGTGTGTTTAACCCATATGCATGCACACACACACACACACACACACACAGTCTTTGTTCATTAACAGTTCAAATTAAGACAATTTAGAAAAAAGATCATTGCTTCTTATTTCAGAGGCTGTTTCTTTTAACATTTTGCTCAGGCACGTCAGTGAGTTTTGACTGATGCTGCTTTTAATGCTATTTATAATCAGCTCCCTTTCCTGGCATGCCAGCCTCTCTGTGTGACACTGCAGGGAAAGGTTCTACTTCTACTTCTAGCCCTTGGAGTTTTGAATTATTTCTTGAAGAGAAAGAAAAAGCACCCAGCTGAGACTGAATTTGGTAAATGCAGTACCAGGTTCAATTTTTTTTACCAAACCCCATGTTTGTCCCCATGCTGCCTGACAGTTCAGTTTAAATCACAACAATCTTTAATTTAATAATGAAATGATCTAAGGAAGTAGGGAGAAAAATCAGCAAGTCTATTCCCTACTCAAAGAGTCAGTCTGGTGCTTATTAATCAACCTGCCAGCTGGCCTGGCCCAGCCAGGCTGGCAGCTGATAAACCTAGCAGCCTCAGGACATACCATGGAACGACCTATAACCCAAAGACTGGCGCCACTGGCTGCCTGGTCAAGGCTGGCTAGCTAGGGCTTCCATTAAATAATTGGGATCAGATCATTCTGTCTTTCAAAGAGGAAGCCTGGCCGGGGGGGAGTGAGCAGCAAGTAGGAACAGCAGCACTGGGATTTTTCTGCCTCTCTAATATACAGTCAGATAGCAGCCTTTATTTCTTAAAAGCAACACAGATTATCACATTCTGGGACTACTGGAAAAGGATGTAAAATGTTGACTTGAAAAACATTGTTGAAATCATGCTTCAGAAAGAAGGAAAAGGTTAGGTCTAATGAATTAAGGATGGTATTTCTTGGGGCAGGAGGAAGAACCTGAGAGCAAGGATCTAGGAAAGGGTTTCTCAGCCTTGGCACTATTGGCATTTTGCCTTGAATAAGTCTTTGTTCTGGGGTCAGTCCTGTACATTGTAAGGATTTTTAGAAGCATCCCTGACTCCTACTCACTAGATGCCAATAACACCCTCTCAAGCTGTAACAACCCAAAATGTTCCTGTTGTCAAATGTCACCTGGGGGACTAATTTCCCCTGGTTGAGAACCATTGACCTAGGAGGGTATTCCCTGACATCAGGTAGGGTCACCACTATGCATTGCTGGCTTTTTGAGGGGAGGCTCTGGTCTATTATTAGGCATTACCTGCTACTTTCCTCTATAGCCAGCAACACAGAGTTTATGTACCCAGGAAAAGTGTCTGGAAGATAATACTACCTAGAATTTTGGTTCCAAGAAGAGTCACTAATCTGGATTTCCCAATGGAAGAGATTTAGGTATTAGATCAATGGTTGCCTGAACAACCTTATAGATCTATCAAGAGATTTTGAATTCTGTTTACCCATGAGAATCACGTGTGCAGTCTTTGAGACCCACAACCAAATTAAATCAGAATCTGTGAAGGTGGGGCCCAGGCATCAGTATTTTATAAAAGCTTTTCTAACGTGCAGCTACAGTTTAAGGATCAGCACACCCAACCCGGAGACACTATGATTCTTGTATTGCTGAACCATGTTCAGAAAAGTCCACTCAGTCAACCAATAAACCAGTCAACCAAAAAATCAATCAACTAAGTTGTGCCATCTTGGGCCAGATGTGGCAGTGACATGCCAATTACCAAATAGCAAAAATGTTTAAATAATATAAGTCTAAGGATTTATAAAACTAAAGTAAAAGAGCAAGAAAAGAAGGGGAAAGGAGAGAGAGAGAGAGAGAGAGAGAGAGAGAGAGAGAGAGAGAGAGAGAGAGAGAGAAGAAGAAGAAGAAGAAGAAGAAGAAGAAGAAGAAGAAGAAGAAGAAAAGAAAGAAAAGAAGGAAGGAAAGAAGGAAGGAAAAAGAAGAAGAGAGGGAGGGGGAGGGGTGAGAAGGAAGGGGAGCAGGAAAAAAAGGTCAGGGAGTCCCAGTAATAGAGGCAGCACTGCCTGGTTTGTTGCAGTAACACAACCCCTTTTTTAGATATTCCTGAAATCAAATTACCTGTTGTGAGTAGATATAAAGTTCTGGCCTCTAGAAAATAGGTTCATTTTCTAGGAGTGGGAAAGATTGAACCAGAGAGGCTGATGGGTTGAATTGGTTAGGTTTTCAGATTTTCAAAGTCTTCTGGAGCACATCAGACTTTAAGCCATGAGGAAAGACAGCCTGAGGTAGCAGGTGGAAAGGAACCTACATGATGATATAGAGAGTATGCCTTCAATAGGGATCACATCCTAGATGAGGCAGTGGCCTCAAAGAACTTTTCTGGAGCTTTGGTGTGAGATCTTGCTGAATGTAAGAAGGAAGAACGGAGGAAAGGATAAACAGGAAGAGTCCATGGAGTGAAGGATAAAGTCGTCTGCTAAATCCAGATGTGCAGCTTAATTGCATGCTGTGGAGCAGCTACTGTCTGATCCACAGCCAGCACAAGGGGGGCTGTGCATTGGACTGAGCCAGGAGACCTGGATTCTGCTACTGTCTCTGTTACCATTTACTCTGTGAACTCAGGCAAGTCATTTTCTCTCCCTGGACTGTGTTTTTTCTTACATGTAACAATGGGGTGCTGGAGTAAGCCACAATTCTATAATTCTCTTTAGAGAAGAGCTTCTGAAAGTAATAAAGGGGATTTGTTAACCGGTTTAGTCCTATAACTTTTTAACAGTTTATTCTATTCATACTATATGTTATTTCTAAATAACCCCCACAGAATTTAATTTCTAAACACTTCAAAAACAACGAAATCTGTTATAGTACCCAATGTCTTAACTCTAGTGGATTTTCATAAATTTATGTAGAATGATTGAATGGATAAATAAAAGGTACTGAAAACAGTATCTCAAAGAACAAGACTAAAGCAAATCTGTGAGATTTTTGGAAGTCAAAAGGACATTTAGGCAATAGTAAATTGATAAATGTTTCTAAAAGTCCAAGGATTATTTCTAAAATGTAAGTCAGTTCTTTGTACATGTGAAAACCCCTCCTTTCTTTCATGTCCTTTCTGATTTTTGTCCAGTTGTTCTATCAACTGTTGGGAGAGAGGTGTTGGTATTTCCAACTATAACTGGGGATTCTTCTAATTCTTCTTTCAATTCTATCATTGCTTCACATACTTTGCAGCTATATTCTACAAATTCTACTGGAAAATAAAGTTTTACTTGCTATAAATGAGGTGGTCAAAAATAATTTGAAAAGTACATTCAAGGGAGCCCAAAGTTAGAATTAAAAATTCTTTAAGATTACCAAAAGAGAAAGACTGGGCATTAGTGGCAACATTTAATGATCAAGATTTGAAATTTACACCCAGGAACAAAAAAGGAAATGAGAATTGACCTCAGTTATTTCTGGTGTCAGAAGAGCAGGACCGGATAATTCAAGTACACTTTTCAACACTGAGACTCTGATTTACTGAGATTCCCTATAAAACTGCCTTGGACTCAACTAGATTAGGTTAGACGTCCTCAATACCATTGGCTGGTTAGAGGTAGACATGTCATTAGATGTCAGTACCACCTACCCAGGAATTTGGAAATAACTTGTCGATATAGTAGCGAGTATACTGTGTCAGCATCTATCAGCCCAGCTGTGGCTACGGGAGGTCCAGGGTAATCCACTATAGTGAGTTTCAGTTCAGACTATGGAAGGTGGCAGGGACAGCGGCAGTGGGGGCCAGTAAATGAAATAAAACAGTAACTCTCTGACTGCCTCAGCAAATCTAGCAATTTGAGGAAAAAGGCAACATGATTGATGTGGGGAAAATCAGGCTTTGAGTTCTTTGTAGTACTTTGAGGTAATAGACAGAAGCACAGGTAAGGAGGATTCAAGTCACTGCACTTCATTTGGACTTTCAAAAGTCTTTCATGGGGCTACGAAAGAGATGAGCCTTTGTGGGGTTTGCACAACATTTTTTTTTTCATGGAACCACCCCTCACCCCAGATTCCTATTTGGCCTTGCCCTTAAGTATAAAGCTAAGAGCATTAAATCCATTACTCAGCACATAACATAGAGCATGAAACATGGTAGTCACAATAAATACTAGCTGTATGACATTTAATTATCACAACAACTCTCTGAGACTCCTATCATTATCATCACCTCTGTTTTAGAAGTGAAAACACAGATGGTTTAGAGCAGGTCATTTTTTTCTACTAAGAAATGAGGCCAATATTCTGACTCTCTTAATAACATACACCCCTTTACTCTCAGGTTGTTTCAATAGGCTTCTCAGACTATTCATGCTCTCCTTGCCTCCTGAACCTGGGCCTTGCCTCCTTTTAATGGTCTTGTGCTTGGTCCCCCAATCTGACCTTCTTGACTGCTCTTCCAGTGCTGAGTCCCCTTGGCCCAGTCTGACTCCTGGGACCTGAATCCTGCTAAGGTCCTTTAGTGACAGCGTTCTTGTCTGATCTTTTTATATTAATTCATTCAAATGATTCATTGAACCTGTCTGTGTGCCAAGTCTTATCGTAGGTGCTGGAGATGAACATGATGGTCTCTGCCCTCAGGGGGCCTGTTACAGAAGACCCTGGAAACTGGGACACTGTTTGATAGGAAAACAAGGAAGCGGATATGTAGAAATTACTTTGGAAGAGAAATATAAACAGGAATGTTCCCTCAGGATTAAGTCCTGGCACAAGGCCTATATAAGTTCTTACACATGGAAAGTAAGAGACAGACACAATGAAATAATCTGGTTTGCAGACAGCTCCAACATCTCTCTGAGGAGTAAAACACAAGTTGATGGAGATGTACTGTAAAAAGAGCCAGGAAGCTGTCAGAAAGGGCCGGACAGGGCAACGTGCCCTGCCCTGTTGGCAAACGCCAGTGAGTGCATTTAGGGAAATGGAATCTTGTCTGTTTACAGGCTGGTGGGATGCAAGCTATCAGGGAGTATATTCAACAAATACTTGTGATTCTGTTTGAAAGAAGGCATATGCTGGACACTTCAGGACGTATGAAGATGAAGGAGATGTAGATCTCAGGGTGTGAGAGTGTTGGAGTCTGGGGAAAGGTGGGGGAAGGGGACTGTTAAAAGTAACATTGTGGGCCATACATTGGAACTTCTTGAATGTTTTCAGGAGAAATAAATGAAAATTGAAATTATTTTCAATAAGTATTGAAAATAATTATTTTTGGTCTGCGGCTGCATGGGACCCTGGATCTTTATTCATACATGTGCATGTGCACGCACACACTCACACACACACACACACAGAAAAAGACTGGAAAGAAACCAAAACATTAGAAGTTGTTACCTTTGCATTGGTGGGATTATTGGGCATTGATGATTTTATGTAAGTTTTAAATAAAAACATGTATTAATGGGAGGTGCATTATTGTTGTTTAAAGAAGGTATAAATAGTTTCAATAGAGTGGTCGTGGTAGGCTGAATTATAAGGAATTAAAAGCTTGAAGAGGTGGAAAACCCAAGACATTTTTGGAGGGAAAGGGCTCTTTTAGGATTCTGAGACCTGAACAGTATGGTAAATTAGACAGCAAACATCTTGAAAAGGTGTAATGTTTGAAATATTTTGATAATTTGCATATCCTGGAGGCAAAGGTAACTTTACAATGTAGTCTTTAATTAGCTTTGAGATGTTTATCACTTGGTCCAAATTATACTGAGAACTAGAAGGTAATTTCCTCAGCTGAGGTTTCACTAGGTCAAGAGTCTGACTTTCCAACACTCAAGAGGTTGGGGATGTAGTGTAAAAAAGATAAATGTTAAAGGACTCTGACCTTTTAAGAGAAATACTAGTTCAGAAATACTAATTGAAATCTGTAAAATCAGTTAACTCAGATGCAGATTTGTTAGATAAAATTCTGAGGTTCCAGAAGTCAGAAGGTGAATAATGAAAACAATTAGGTATGTTTATTTTGTTTAAAAGATTGTATTTATCTATTTTTAGAGAGAGAAGAAGAAAGGGAGAAAGAGAGGGACAGAAACATCGATGTGTGAGAGAAACATCAATTGTCTGCCTCTCGCACACCCCCAACCAGGGATCTGGCCCACAATCCAGGCATGTGCCCTGACCCTGACTGGGAATGGAACCTGTGACCCTTCATTTTGCAGGACAATGCCCAATCTACCAAGCCACACCAGCCAGGGTGGTTCTATTTCTTATGTAACATATTAATGGATTGGGCTTGTTTTATTCCCACAGGCTAAATTTAAATACACTTAAAAAGAGTTTGCATTGATTCTTAGACAATTCATTAAATATACTCTAAAAGAAAATGATCATTTTGTGGGTATACTCCTCACTTTTCCTGGGAGGGTATCAGAGAGATGACAATGAAGATAGCACATGCCATGATGTTCTCATGGAGGAAACATTAGGTAATTCTCAGATATTCTGGTTCCCAGAGATGACTAATGTGGGGAGTTGAAGCTGATGGATTATTTGACTTGATCAGTGACAGGTGAAGACATGCCTACCATATAGGCTTCTGCTGGGAAAGATTATCAGATAGGTCCCTCATTATAATTTTCTCAGACTTTCTTGGTGAGAGTTTGGGATACATATTTGGGAGGGGTTATGAGGGGGGGAAGTGATGAACACAGATTGCTTTGGTTATTAATGAAGCATCAGATTGGAAAGAAATATTAACTTGTCAGGAACGTATAAATGAAAAGACAAAGGCATAGATGTAGTATGAACAGCCAGGGTGTGTGTATCAGGGCAACAGAAGCAGGATGGCAGAGGATAAACTACTGCCTTGATGGGGCTGGTGTTCATAGAGATACTATTGAGTTCTGGGGAGCACCTATCCCAAAGTATGTGAGCACAAGGTCAAAAGTGAGCAGGGGAAATACTGGAGAAGAGATTCATTGGTGGCCACCATATAGAAAGTATTTGAAGGAATTCAAAATTGGGAAAGGTAACAAACAAGTTCAGGAGAAGTGCAAAGAAAGTTTAAAATGGGACACATGGGATGGGGGGAGAAAATAAACATCTATAGAAGAGCTACTAAAAAGTAAACAGAAAACTTTGATGCAGCCATTTTAATGCCTCTATATTAACTTGTGCTTGTTAATGCAATTGCCTCAAACTTCCCTCCTAAGATTTATGTTATTTATGAAATAATAATGAATTAACATGCCTAAATGGCATACTTGACTCTCACCTATGGTGGGAGATTTCCATTTCTGATTTTGTTAATTTTATATCATTTGAGTTTTTATGAATGTATATTACCTTAACAATAAGACAAAACCAGAAAAAATCTATTGGAACAAGGTTAGCTTTCATTGGTAAGTCGCCTGTACCCAAAAATAATATTATAAAAAGGTGTATTTATGTTAAATGAAATGTAACAATAGTAGTTATAGAAATAATAATATATAACAAAAGGATTGACTTCTGGTCAAGATGGGGGCATAGGTAGATACACTATGCCTCCTCGCACAACCCAAAGAAGGACAACAACAAATTTAAAAACAAAAACCAACCAGAACTGCCAGAAAATTGAACTGTATGGAAGTCTGACAGCTAAGGAGTTAAAGGAGAAATATTCTTCCAGACTGGTAGAAGGGGACACAGGCACAGAGCTGAGTGAAGAGGACTCCAGGCAAGGAGGTGGCTGGCAGACCGGGTGGTCCCACATTCACTTGCGGATACACCAGGAGGAACAGCTGGGGAGCAAGACAAAACTCACAACCCAGGGTTCCAGTGCCAGGAAATAAAGGCTCAAAACCTCTGACTGAAAAAACCTGTGGGGGTTGAGGTGGCAGGAGAAATTCACAGCCTTACAGGAGAATTTGTTGGACAGACCCACAGGGTCCTAGAACATACACAAGCTCACCCACCAGGGAATCAGCCTCAGAAGGTCCCACTTTGCTTGTGCATAGTGGGGGAGGTGACTGAAAACCGACAGAGGGCAGAGCAAGCAGCACTTTTCTCTCTCAGACCCCTCCCCCACATACATCATCACAACACACAGATGTGGGTTACCCCACCCTGGTGAACACCTAAGGCTCTGCCCCTTCCTATGTAACAGGCTCATCAAGACAAAAAAAAAAAAAAAAAAAAAAGTGGCCGAAATGAAAGAGCCGATCAAAGCTCCAAAAAAAATACAACTAAATAATGAAGAGAGAGCCAACTTATCAGATGCACAGTTCAAACACTGGTAATCAGGATGCTCACAGAATTGGTTGAATTTGGTCGCAAATTTGATGAAAAAATGAAGGTTACACTAAGTGAAATAAAGGAAAATGTACAGGGAGCCAACCATGGTGGGAAGGAAACCAGGACTCAAATCAATGGTTTGGAGCAGAAGGAAGAAAGAAACATTCAACCAGAACAGAATGGAAAACAAGAATTCAAAAAAATGAAGAGAAGCTGAGGAACCTCCAGGACATCCTTAAATGTTCCAACATCCAAATCATAGGGGTGACAGAAGGAGAAGAGGAG
>CM052539.1:101826351-101861398 GCA_028533065.1 Trachops cirrhosus | reverse complement strand
AAGTATTCCAAGTCCTGAAAGGTAAGGCCCTACATCCAACATTACTCTATCCAGCAAAACTATCATTTAGAATGGAAGGGCAGATCAAGTGCTTTCCAGATAAGGTCAAGTTAAAGGAGTTCATCATCACCAAGCCCTTATTATATGAAATATTAAAGGGACTTATCTAAGAATAAGAAGATAAAAAATACAAACAGTAAAATGACAACAAACTCACAACTATCAACAACTGAACCTAAAAAAATATAAGAAAAGGAAAGAAAAATGAACTAAGCAAACAATTAGAACAGGAACAGAATCACAGAAATGGAGATCACGTGGAGGGTTATCAGTGGAAAAGGGGAGGAGAGGAATGAGGAAAAAGGTATAGGGAATAAGAAGCAGAAATGGTAGGTAGAAAATAGACAGGGGGGGTGTTAAGAATAGTATAGGAAATGGAGAAGCCAAAGAACTTATATGTATGACCCATGGACATGAACTAAGTTGGGGGACTGTGGATGAGAGGAATGTGCAGGGCGGAGGGGAATAAAGGGGGGAAATGGGACAACTGGAATAGGATAATCAATAAAACATATTAAAAAGAAAAAATAAAAGGACAATACTACATATAGTATATATCACATTCACAGTAGAGTCACACTTTCCTTAAAGGCTAGGTTTACCCCTCTACCCTAAATATCGAATAAAATATAAAGTAAGTGGTCTCCACTGTTGCTCTCACAACAACAATCAAATCTAAGAAGACATATTAAGGTTATAGAGCTTGGATGACTGATGTGGATGATATGAGCGGGCAGGGCACTAAAAATTCCCACTCCACTCCTAGCTATTAAATAACCACTAGTTTTTTTAGTAGTGATCTTAAATGGCCCATGACTTGAATTCCCAAACATCTGCCTATGGATTTTTTCTGTAATCTTTCCTTTTGTGTAGCTCAGTGGTTCTCAAATCTAGTGCACGTACGGAGTAGCACACATAAAACCATGTATCTTATACTTTATGGATAATTTAAGGGATTTTTTCAGTTATAATCTTATTTATGCTTAATTTTTGTCTTATTTGCTGATTTTACAACCACCCTCCTCCTTTGCATAGCATACACTTTGGCTCTACTTGAGAGAACTCTCAGAAACTTAGTGGGGATTTTGTATGCTGTGTGAAGAAAATGGAAAACTTGTTGTGGTCCAAATACCCTCTCAATATAACAAAACTAATAAATAATAAATGCTTAATTTATTTTACCCAACCAAGAATCCCACCAAAGTACAGTTATCCATTCTTTATATTTTCTAATGGAAGATGGAATCACATTATTAAGAATTCTGGTCTATTTATTAATCAAAACCAAACAAATGTGGTCATTGTAACTCTATGAGAGAAATTAGAGAATTTGAGATGTAATGTACTGAGGAATCAAGCAAATTCTCAGAGAATTAGCAGTGACTTTGGCTAGAATGGTTTACGGTCCTTTATGAGATGAGGAGGAAAGTAAATGGTTAAATGAATGAGGTAAGTAATTAAATGAGGGTGGTCTGCCAGATGCATTCCTAACCCCAGAGTGTGGGAGAAAAGGTGATAAAATGGTATTGGATTAGCAACCCAGGTGAAAGTCAAGGACAAAGTGAAGAAACGGTCCTCAGGTTGGTTGTACAAATTGTGTTCCACACTAGGTCCCTGAACAGCAGAAGGAAAAAGAGGCGGGAGCTGAAAACCCAAACTTGTGTCTTGGCACAGGACTGTGTCTACAGAGTTGGTGGTTGGAGCAGGGACTGACTTTTCCCAATATGCTCACAGGCAATATATAGGCCAGTGGAAAACTGGGAAGGACAGCTACTTCATGCATTAAACTTTGCACAAGTGGAAGTTGAGACAGAATATACTGGTTTCAAAACGGTTATGAAGTGGATGACATTTGAAGTTGTTAATTCACATTTCCTCCCACTCTGAATGCCTCCTTTTCTGTCCTTGATGGAGGAAAGCGAGTAGCATTCAAACAGTACTTAATCCTCTGAGATTTCCGTAACTAGGGAAGAGATGGAGCAGAGCAGGAAATCAAAGATGACCATGAATTATTCTGGTTCTTTGCACAAAAACACCTGAGCACTTAGGGGAAGATTTGTAGGTACAGATAAATGTCTTGGTAAGCCAAGGGGAGGCAGCAGATTTTCTTGGGCTTTGGAAAGGGGATGGAGGGGGAGAAAGAGACTGTTTTGTGGACTTTGGTACAGGGTGGGGTTTTTGAAGCTGTGACCTGGGAATTCCCAGAAGGAGGGAATGGCTGTGTGGCATATCCAGGATGACAGGAGCAGAAGTGTGGCCTTGCACATGATTCCATGACCAAATCTGGCATAACAACAGCAGAACAAGTGGTGTCTCAACACTACCCAGTGCATAGGACCAACCAGCAAGGCCGAACTCCCACTCCTACATTAACATCCTTTACCACCAACAATTCCCAGCCAAGATGGTGATGAAATTGTTTTCTGCTGGTTTGGTAGACAGGACCTCAGAATAAAAAATAATATAAAATGAAAAAATAAGTTTATCTGAAAATAAATTCTGCAATTTATAGGTAGTACCACTGCCTTCAGGTGAATATATCAAATGGCTGTGTGCCAGGCACTGTTTGAAGCACCTTCACACCAGCTCTGTTACATACCCTTCACAACAGCACTGCACAGCAGATTACCACACCAATTCACAGGGAAGATACCATGGCTCAAAGACACAGCAGGTAGTGGAGGCACAGGGATGCAAGCCTAGGTCTGTTTTTCTGCCTGCACTATACTGTACATGTTATCAGTGAGATCTACCTACACTCAGGGACAAAGGGAATACAACAGAGTTCTCAGAAGGAAAAAATATATATAGCCTAGTCCATTATAGTATTGAGTCAGTCTCATTACTGAAAGTAGAGCACATAAATACTGATGCCCAGAGGAAAAGCTCTCTGGTCACTCAAAACAAAAGGAGGAAACTTAGGCAAGAAATGGAAGTTCCTAGGACTGCAGAGAATGTGACAGCAATCTGTCACCACAATAAACTTACAGATTCCAGCTCAGACAACAAGTCTTTCATCTGTATACCAGAAACCCTTTTTCAGATATGAGTATTGAGTATGTTTTCTATGTTCTGTGGTAAGTTTAGATTAAAGCAAACAAGCCAACCTATGGGTATGTAGATATTTTCACTAGCTTATATAATTTCCATTCATCCAACTCACCCTGGCACTCCTGCCGAGTCTGAACCACTTCTGGGACTACCTAGATGCCATTAGGCTAGAAAACACAAGTTTATACACACATACACACACGTGCATTTACTCAGTTACTGAAATCCAAAATTCCCATCCAAGTTTGAGAAAAACAACAGATAGTTTAATATTTATTTTTTAAAAAACTGCCTAATTTCTCAAAGACCCAGGCTTGACTTAAATATTTATATTCAAGGCTTTGGCTGGATAGTATATTCCAATTCACAGAATCCAGTTACCTGGTTAGGATCAGGATCAACTTCATCCCAGTTGTGGGTGACATGGCCTTGGTCAATGGATTCAAAGGGTTTGTGAGAAACCGAAGGTAGAATCCTATACAGCCAACTGGGAGGAAACAAAGACACATGTCTTAGGGAGATGTTATGAGTGATATACTGGCTCAGGAAGTACCAGCAGGTCAACAATGATCTGTGGGCTTTAAAAGCAATGACGCAGCATCACTTCTTAACAACCACTGCCACCCATCCCTGGCCTCTTCTGGCCTTTCCACCCTACCCATAAACCTTCATATTAAGGCTCTGGCTGTTGTCTATTCCCATACTGACAAAGAATGAAGAATTGTCTTTCCCAATGACAACTATAAAGGAAAAGGAAGTACCCTGAAGGATATCTGTATAGAAAAATCCATAGAAAAATATTAGCATATATATGTCATTAGATACCAATCCTTGCCCTGGAAGGTGATGACAATGAATCCTTCATAGACTGAGAAGATATGGGTGGTTTCTTTGTTTTGTTTTTGAAATATAAATCAGTTTTCTGCCTTAAAATTATAAATATAATACATGTTTATATTACAGTAAATATAATTCAAGTGGTAAAAATAATTCAAGTAATTCAAAAAGTTCTGAAAGGTAAGTGGCTTTCTCCTCCAGTTTCTTCAGGGCCAATCCTCAGAGGCACCAGAGCGCAACAGTTTTCTTGTATATTTTCTCAGATATGTCCAACGTGTATATGAGCAGAGCTGCCAAGTCATTGTACAACTTTATTCTCACAACAAAAATGTGTGGAAGTGCCTAGCTACCCACCTCTGCACAAATATGGCAAACTATTAATAATTTTCCCACTACAGGCAAAACGTATTTCATTTTAATTTTGAATTTTCTTTATTATGAGTAAAGTTGAGGATCTGTATGTTTTTTGGACCTTTGTAATTTTTCTATGAATTACTTGTACAAGTCCTTTACAATTTTTCTCTTAGATTATTTGTCTCTTTGATATTAATTTGTAAGAGGTTTAGGAAATTAACACTCCTGTACTACAAAGTTATAAGACCATCTATCCTTACTTTCTTATAGTACATTTTTCCTTCCTTCTTTCCTTTCTCCCTCCCTTCCCTCCTGAGTTTTACTATCTGTATATATCAAGGTCTGAGCCAAAGATCTTCCTGCCAGGACCCAGGTCTCAGGCTTCAGGAGGAAAAGAAGACTCTGATGAAGACACCTGAAAAGACACCAGGAGGACAACCCTCCAGAAGTTGAGAGGGAGACTAAAACACACTAAAAGGGACTCAAGTCTTTTCAGAGGCCATTGCCCTGACAGAGTACAGAAGGAAGAGAAATACTACTTCTGACAATTGAAGACCAGAGAAGCTTGAACCCATAGACCGTCCCTTTAAGCACTAGGACAGTCTACATCAGGGGGTGAAGTTGGCCTGACTGCACACTGAACCATTTGAGAGATAAAATGGCTACATTTGTTCAGTTTCTATTTGATTTCTCCAGCTCTAGATAATATGACCTCAGACCTTGGACTTTAGGGCATGAAAAACTAAACTTCTCTGGCTTTTGTTAGTCTATGGAATTGAGAGCATGAGCGTATCTTAGAACCAACTGTGTGATTGTGGGCAAGTTAAAAAACTTTCTTGAGCTCATGTTTTTCATCCTGATCTCCTAGGGTTGTTGTGAGGATTCAGAATTTATGTACCTAGAATGCCTGGTCCTGGTGCACAGTGGGAGCTCAATTATCAGATTCGTGTATAATTGTCTGTGAACCCCTAATCATCTGGGTTTTTGTGATAGTCCAAAATTTCCACATTCTCTGTCCTAAGACTTACTTTCTCAGGACCTAAGGAATCAGTTAACTAATATTAAAAAAATTAATCTTTGATAGATAGTTTCATGGGGGCTCTGCATTCTGTGGTTTCAATGAGTAGTGACTAACTGTAAGAATTTTAGGCTTGCTCACCTATGGATAAGACTGGCTCCATCTTCCCACTGGGAATTTTTATCATTTTTACAAAATTCTTGTGGATATCATTGAAAAGTTCTAAACAGATGGGTGAGCCATGTCTAGTGTCCCTTGGTTTTAGCTGAGTTTATAAAAATCCCCAGGCAGCACTACACTGTGCTGGACAGAAATTTAATTCTGATTCAGAGACTGGTGCCAGCTTCTTAATGAATTGCCAACAGCTCATTTTCAGCCCCCTGGATCAGAGCTCAGCTCCTGCTGGCTGAAGATATTGCTAGATAGTAGAGGCAGGCAGCAGAATCCAGAGTCCAAGTGTCATATTAGTGAATGGGGCATAGAGGCATGGAGGCCATGTTGTCATAAATTAGACTGGACAGGAATTGTCTATGTTTACCTTACTTTGACTATTTGGGCTTGCACAGAGAAGATTAAACAGGAATTAATAGAATTAACCCCTGATTTTTGACAAGTATGGGAAACTATTTCTCCTTCTCTCTGTGTATGTGTCTACCGAGAGAGAAGCCATATTGGTATTGACATGGTAGCAATAACACCTGCCATATCTCACACTAAGTTCTCTGATAGCCTCTCAGGGATACCCTGTATCAGAGGAAGAAAATCTGCTATGATGCCAATAACAATGATCATCATAATTAATATTAACTGAGCACTCATCCTGTGCCAGGCAATGTGCTAAGCACTTTACATACATTCTCTCCTTTAATCCTCATAACAACTATGGAATAGGTACCATTATTGTTTTTTTGACAAGTGAGGAACCTGAGGCTCTGAGAGGGTAGATGACTTGCCTAAGTTCACATAGCTTAAAAGAGAAGGAGCCAGGACTGAAACTCACGGGGCCTGACCCCAGAGTGGGCATGATTAACCACTAAGAGGAACAATCTATCATTTGTGTGGTCCATCGTGTTTCTACACTCACTATCTTATTTGCTTCTCAGCAGGACTTTGTGGAGATAAACCCTGTCCTTTCCATTAAGCAGTATCAGACCACCTGCCCATCTCCCCAGTCCTCCAATATCAGGAGCAGACCTCCTCACAGGTGCCCTAGCCTGAAATTCCCACAGTTAGACACTACATGTTTAAGTCAAAACTCTTACTGCCTCCCCAAACCACAGCAGCTACTGCATCCAACCTGCATCTAACCTGCCCCTTAGGACTTAATCAAAGGAGTGAGCTCACTGACTTGGCTTGCAAGATTAGGGCAAACATGGAATGTGAATGTGCTGGTTTCCAGCAAAGGCAAATTCCAAAGAGTAAAAACCTTACTAATTCAAACCACACGGGGCTGTAATGCATGACCTTTGGACGACCCATGCTTGAATTATCCCAACTTGTCATGCAAAGAACATTCAGGTGAGGAAGACACTGTGCTCAATCTTCTACAATTGAGTTTATCATTATAAAAAACAAAAAAGTAAACCAAAATCCAAAACTCAGTTGGACAATCCTTAGGAGAAAGCCGGACTATTGGGGACATTTTCTTCTGAGTACAAATGAGAATTTGTAAATGGCCCTGGACATGTGTGTTTCTAGGCTCTGTGCATCTGCTCTCTCAGCTTCACCCACCAGTCACTGTAGCTAGAGACCAGGCCCGTCATCCTCTCACTGTGATCCAGAGCACAGTCTGTGCAAAGCAGGGTCTTAGGCAACCCTGTGAGGCTGTGGCCAGGGTGTAGGAGGCAGCATTAAGTAGCAGTCATAGCTCCCACAGTCTGCAAGTCAGGATTAACCTAATTCTTTTACCTTCTCTTATTGGTGCTCCGAGGACAAGTAAAAGCTGATCCTGAGAGCTGCTCAGCATACAAATTGTAGGGACAAACTTGAGGATTGTTCTAAAACAAAGAAGGTAATAAATAACATCACTCCAACCTGAAATGCATCCCACCTTCCCACAAGCAACTCATGGGGGGATTCTGTCCTGAATGGGGATGCTCTGGGCCACTGCATATGACCATCCCAACCCATATATACTTCTTATAATAACTTTTAGGTGACTTTTTCCTCTGATCAGAAAAGTAATATATATGACATATAACCCATTATTTCACCATCCAGAAATAACCCAATTTTGACATATTGGTATATTTCCTTCTATTCTTGTCCTCCAAAATGGGGGATCTTATGATATTTATAGTTGTGTAATAATCAGGACTTTTTCAAAAGAGGAAACCCTATATCAGGAACATTTTTCATGACATAAAATATTCTTCAAAATTAAAAAATAATTTGTAACCAACACTAATGTGAATAAACACTAGTGGGCATACATTTTTAGGACTAATTATTTTGTCATCATTGTTATATCTTATGTTGTACAAGGGAACTACAAAAAAAAGTTTCCTTAGCCTTGGACGTAGGGGATCCTCCTGAAGGTCCTACAGTTAGTCTTACTATTTTGGGTTGGGTGCTTTGCTATAAAATAACCACCATCCAACTTTATTCTTTGTATTGTCATTGTTCTATATCCCAGTTGTCTTAGGTTTTGTTAAACTCCAAGACACTTTACAGGCCAAATTGCAAGAGCTATAATGGGTAGAGGTGCTTTGCCTGAGGGCTGGTCATTCATTCCTATAATACAGAGCTCTCTAAGCTAATATTCTATTTACTCATACCTGTCCTTCTGGCAGGGCACCAGGGCAGCGAGGGTCCTCTGAGGCACATTCATTCCCAAATCCGGAAATGTACTGCATGTGACAAAGACACAAAGACTACCTACCGTTAGTGGAATTTAAAGAACATTTTCACAAACTGACAGTCTACAAAGGTAAGAGTTTCTATATGGACATGTGTTTGTGTATGATTTTTTACACATAATATGTGATTTTCTATGTCTTGGCATGTGAACAATTTAGGAAAGATAATATGTTCTGTGTGAATTTTAAAGACTGCCAATTAATTGGGGGAGGAATTCTCAATATTGACTCCCCCCTTCACTGTACTTAGTCAATTTATGGGCTTATTCTTAATTATCCTACTCCAAGAACAGGTTCTTTAATTCTGGTTCCATGAGGGATTTCCTGATGAGGGAGAGGGCTCACACATTACCTCACTCAGATTATTAGGATCTTGCTGGGCCTAGATTACAACCTCCTTGAGTTTGGGGAGCTCTACTCCCTATCCATACTCTGAAATAAGCAACTGTAAAGAGGCGTGTGGATCCACTTTGATGGGAAAGCCTTTGAGAGAAAGCTCTCCAAATCATCGTCACAACAGGAAGAGGACTACTTTTGTCTGGCTCATCTACAGAATGTATATATAAGTGAAGTTTGAAGATGTGGCTGGCTTACAGAAGTGACAGACCAGAATGTGCCCACCATAGCAACTTGGAGTCTATCTTAATTGTTATTTGTTTGCACGCAGAGAAAATAAAGTTAGGGGGTTTCTCCACAAAATAAAGTTTGTGGAGCCCATGAAACTCATTGTTACAACACTTAACACACCTCTGTTCACTCTCTGACTCATCTGCTAGTTTATACCCTCCATGAAGTCTGAGACTACGGCACCTCTCTGTACCTCTATCTGCCCTGTGCCTGGTGTGTAGAAGGTATTCAATAGATACCTATCATTGATTTAGTTGTCACTTAGATCCTATCCAAATATGAGTATACATTTGCTGTTGTGAGGTTAGGATCCCCTTTTTTCTAACTTGAACATCAAAATAAATGGCTATTTTTCCCCATAGCTGTTCCTAATAAATGTACTTAATTTTAGCCCAGGAAAGTGCAGCCTTGCTCAGGGAGTGAAATGCCACCATCTGAGCACATGTCTTTAAGAGATATAAGAAGGATGTAAGTGGGTGGAGGGTAAGCCCTCCAGACTTCTCAGCAGCTCGGAGAAGGATGAGCTGGATGCAATGCGCCTGTGTGTGTGAGCGATGATCCGGCCAACAGCTGTCTGTATTTGGAAGGAATCAAATGTGAAGTGTCATGACCTAGAAAGCAATGGAAGTGAAATTCTTTTTGCCTCCAGACACTTTTTTTGTGTATTTGAAAAATCTATCAGTACTAAAAACATCGAGTTCTATTATACACAGATTGGTTAACAGCAGTGGCATGCAGTTTGGAATGACTTTTGTGGGGGAAATGGCACAGACCATCCAGCATTCTGACTCTCCACTGAACACAATTTTCTTCTCTGTAAGTGAACCTCATGCTCACCATCAACAGGATCGAATTTGAGCTGCTGAGAAACGGTAATGACCCCAAATTTTGCAAAATGGAATTTTATACCAATCTGCGACTGAACCCATAGAGTGTCACAGTGCCTTCATTTTGTTCAGCTGCCTAGTTGTTTCTCTCCTCTGGAGAGGCTGGAAGGTGTGAGTGCTGAGGAATGCAGCCCATGTATGTGGCAGGCATGTGTCGGTTTACCCTCACATTAGCCTTCCCCATTCTTTGCAACTGCTGGCCTCAGAACAGAGTCCACCGTTAGATATGTTCAGAACGAGGGAAAAGAGACTTAGTATATGGAGTTCTGAAGCATTTGCTTCAGACTGCTTTTTAAAATGAGGGGAAAAAAGTAG
This sequence comes from Trachops cirrhosus, assembly GCA_028533065.1. Taxonomy (NCBI): domain Eukaryota; kingdom Metazoa; phylum Chordata; class Mammalia; order Chiroptera; family Phyllostomidae; genus Trachops; species Trachops cirrhosus. The sequence continues at coordinate 101,851,391 of CM052539.1, read as the reverse complement.
AAAAAAACAGTGGTGGTTTGGAAGGGAGCCACCAAGCTCCCAGAGAGGTGTGAGTCCTGAATCACTTTCTCAATCTTGGCTGTGGTGCATTGGCTAAAGGGGACAGTGGAAACTGCTGAGTCACCATCAGATCAGTCCGTTCTCCTAATCCTCTGAGAGAAAAATTACAGACGAGTTTGTTAGAGCTTCAAAATTCCATGTCTCTCACTGCTGAATGTATCTGAATTAAGGAAGCAGTTCTCTGCAGCTGCTTTCCTGAGGCTTTGACATCAAGGACAAAATCTAAACTCTGCTTTTATCTGCTGAGGAAATCCAAGCCTTCAACTCCAGCTGATTCAGTGACTAAGTACAAATATACCTTATACCAAAAAAGTCTGACATTTAGCGAGTGTGTTTGTATGTTTTCTTCAGTCCAGATTTCTGAATAATTTCATCCAACATAAAAATGATTTCATTTCATTCCAAGAGAATTATATGCATCCTTTCTAAATAAAAACAAATTATGGAGCTCTATGTTAACTTTAGTACCGTCAGTTCTTTGGCAGCTACCATGTATACAGCTTTCTAATTTTCACCTTGTCCCCAGGATATGATTTATTTGTTAAGAGTAGTTTTATGAGGTGTCTTCTACTGACTCTGATCCCAGGTAACAAACACCCTGATGGGATGAGCAGATGGTTCACCTCATTTCCTTTTACTGGGTGTGCAGGAGAGAGAGAGAGAAGTCAGGGTAGAGATGGAACTAGAGGTACCATTTTTCCTCTGTAAAGAGTCCAGTATTTCTAATTCACCTTGTTGGGAGCATAGGTTGTTAGGAGAATTTGCAGATTATTACAGTAGGCTGACAGTGACCCTCAAAGATATTCAACCTTAATCCCTGGGATTTGAGAGTGTTACCTTTATACAGCAAAAGAGATGTGATTTTTGCTGACATTATATTGTAGATATGATTAAGTTAAGGATGTTGAGATGGGGGAAAATTGTAGTTTTTTGAGGGGTGTGCCTTAAATGTAATCACAAGTGTCCTTACTAGAGGTAGGTGGGGGCGGGGGGGGTTGACTACAGAAAAGGAAAAGGCGATGTGTAGGAAGCAGAGATTGGAGTGATGCACCCTGAAGATGAAGATATTAGTCAAGGGATGTGGGAAGCCTCTAGAAGCTGGAAAAGGCAGGGAAATGGATTCTCCCCTTGAGTCTCCAAAAGGAAGCCACCTTGCTAACACCTTGACATTAGCCCAAGGAAACTGACTTCAGAGTTCTGACCCAGAGAACTGTGAGAGAATAAATGCATAGCTTTAGGCCACTAAATGTGTGGTAAGTTGTTACAGCAGAAACAAGAAACTGATACAATAATTAGGTAGATCAGTATGACCTATCTTTGGCTAATCGTTGGGATCACTCCAGAAGTTTGTTAAATGCAGACCCCAATCTACTGAATTGAAATACTTGTTGGTGAGGCCCAAAGTCTGCAACTTAAAACTCTTTGTTTTAAAAATGAGGAAAAATCAAGACTTGTAGAAGTGAAGCAATTTAAGAACATAGTGGTCTTTTAAATTTAATTTTCTAGTTTTATCTTTTGAATGTTCTCCCCCTAGTTGAGCTTTTATGTACATGTGATTTTACCTGAGGCTTTGTGTTAACATATCCATTAAAATGAAGAAATAAAAGCTGAGAAATATTTTTAAACGTAAAATGCTTATTGATTAGAATGATGCAATCTGGCTTTCTGTGCTTGGATTCCTGATCTCTACAACTAACCTTTTCTCCTGGAGATTGGACAGCAGGCGGGGAAGAATGCCTTTGAAACTGAGAACAAAGACCAGCATGCAATTTACACTGGTATGCTGGCTCTGTGCATAATAAGTTGCTTACAGATTTCAGCAGGATAGGATTTTAAATATAATTTATTTATAAATGGTAAGGATATTTCCAACCCCTGCTGAACTCCCCCATAGGATTTTCATCAGGAAACACAGTTTTTATGAACTCTTCTTCTTCCAAGACTTCAACTATACTTTTGCTATGATGACGTCCCATATCTGTTCTCCTAACCTTACCCACTCCCCCAAGATCCAGATCCACACATCTGACCACCTCCAGGGGATCTCAACGTGGCTCTCCCTGCAACTGAAATTTAGCTGAAACACTCTTGGACCCCAGAACATGCAGGGCTCTCTGTGTGTGCTGTGCCTTTGTACATAACCCACACATATTTTTCAATTGCACATTAAATGATAAAAAGGAATTATTTCTCAGAGGAAGTGCTAAGACTTCTACTGGCCAAGGGCTGCTTGTGGGCCTCAAAATAACTGAGTAGACTAAACATATCTAATTAGTCAGCCAGAGGCAGTCCAGGAAGCTGCAGCAACAGGAAGGTGCTGGAGAGTAAGGGCCTGGGAGAAAAAAACGCAGTGAGAAATATGTCTGCCAACCCACGGTGGGAGGGAACCCTTTTGATATCTACTGATTCCCAAGACAATATTTCAAATGAACAAAAGCAAATGACTGATAATAAGGGCTTCATCTCTCCCCCATCAACCTCTCCAACCCCCCAGACCCAGCCAGGCCTATGGACACCATAGTGAAGCCTCGGAAGACAGGGGCTTGGACCAGGGCCTAAGTCCTTTCTAATCTGATGCTATGGAATTCTCAGGAGCTTCTGTAATTGCTGGCTGAAGTAGCCGCAGCAAACTTGGTAGTTTCTTACCTTCAATTCAGCCATGTTCCTTCCACTGCAGGTGTGGTGACTTCAGGAAACTCGAGTCCAGAGACGGTATGAAGCCAAAATGCTTCTGTTTCTTCTTCAAACCACTCTCTGAATGTTCTTATTCTCACCACTTTGCTGTGTTCACTGGTCAGCAGGTCACCCACACTAATGGCAAGAATTGCCTAACTGATAAAGTATGGAGAAAGTCCAGCATGTTTATTTTCAACTAACTGCTTACACAATTGCCTTTGTTTACTGACCTCAGGCTGTTTCTGGAAGTTTTCAGAAGCTTGCCTCCTTTTCTCCTGAGGTTAAGATTGGCTAATGATTTGTTCCAGTTGAAAAAACGCTTATTACCAATAGCAGAGAATTTACTGTGGTAGTTAGTGCCTGCTGCGTGTGGCAGAGACTTCTCTGCTCAGTCCTGACTCAGTATGGGAAGGAATAGGGAAGAGTGTTCACTCTCTGAAGGGCAGTGAGAAAACGAACTGTGCTCTGACGCAGGGGTTTACATGGAGCTGCCTGAAACGGTGACCAGCTCTAGACGGCTCCCCACAGTTGCCTCCCAAGGATGAGCTGGGTGAACAGTTCAGAGCCTGAAGCACTGATGTTTACTACTGTTGCTCCTCTTAATTTCCTAAATTCTTAAAATTTCTTTAATAATATTATTTTCTAATACCTTATTTCTCTGAGAACAGACCAAGGGGTTACTTCTGGCCACTTTTCCCATGACTCCCTCGTCCTTCATCTTGGCTATTCTCCTAAGCCATGGTCAGGTATCAACTTCGTAGCTAATCATATTCAGGAAGGAAGAAACCATATATCGAATGCATGTTCTTGCCAGATTTTTCCACAGACAATTACCTCATTTAATTTCACAACAACAATCTCGTGAACCAGGCTTTATTGTTACAAACTCAAGTGCAACAGGCCAGGCAGGAAATGTAAATGGGTTAAGTAGGCTAGGTGATTTTTCCAAACGGAACTTTTATATGATGCTCCATTTTTAAACATTGGCAACTAAACAAATGAATGAATGAATAAATGAATAAAACCAATGTGGTAGATTGCTAAAAATGCCCACAATTCCCTTCCATCCTTGTATGCATGCCCCTTTGCAATGTGACTTTTCTGCTCCTCCCATCAGGAGATGGTCTCTTTCTCTCTCTCTTTAATTTCCTGGGATCTTACTTTGGTTGATAGCAAACATGACACAAGCAGAGACTCAAAATGTGTTGTACCTTATGGTTTGTCCATTTCCTCCTACCTGAGACCACCATGCAATGGGCTAGCCTCTGTGAGAATGAGAGACCACATGGAGAGGGAAGTTCAGGCAATAGCCCAGCACTAAGTACCAGGCCTGTGAATGAGGCAATCTGGCTTCCAGATGACTGCAGACACATGAGTGATCCCAGGTGAGACCAGTGGAAGAACCAGCAGCTAACCTAGTCCCAATGGCTGACCAACAGAATTGTGAGCAAACAGAATGGTGTATTTTATGCTACTAATTTCTGGGGTGGTTTGGTAAGCAGTGATAGATAACTGATGCAATTATATCAAAAAACATGCATATAGGTTTGAAATGGCTATGGGCTGCCAGTTTAGACCCTCTTATTTAAATGAATGGGTCTATGCAGCATCCAGAGGAGGTCCCTGGGCTATAGCATAATGCGGTAGCAGAGGAATGATTTGTCTGTGTATAAGGTGTTAGTACAGAGAAGGTCAGACCAAAGGGACTATGGTGATAGAAACAAGTGACAGGTTGCTAGCAAACTGTGTGGATTGATACCTGTGGACCAGGCAGCGTCTAGGACATCTCAGCATATATATCAGCATAGACAGATGACATTGTGGTATTACATAAACTTCTCTGGAATTTATATGCAAGCCTGTGAGGAAGGGGCCTGAAGACCCCAGCTTTACTAAGGCTGAGTTTTTATATTTCCTTTGGTATGCAGACTCAAAAGTAAATTCAAGAAAAGCCAAAAATAAATTGAAGAAAAATATTTGTTTCCAACTGAGTTGAATACATTGGATCTCAGTGTAGTCTCTCTATTGATCCTAAAAGTTAGTCTTCAGTGATTAGAAAAATAAATGGAGGCCAATAAAAGACAAAGGAAAAGCTTTATTTATGCTTTATTTTTCCTTAAACTTCTTATGCTTTTTCCATTGACGCAGCTTTGAAGGCAGATTTAAGAGGTGTTTCAGTTCCTCCTAAGGTGTGAGAAATTTCCTGAAGAGAGTGGTAACACATCCTTGACTGGATGAAAATTACTTAGAGGGCTCCCAAAACACTTAAAATTGAATGAACCTATCATGGAACTTTAGGGGTTTCTCCCAAGTGGGTTAACTATTTCTTGTCTTTCTCTTTTTTATAGCAACGATTCAGTAAAACAAGCATTTGCTTTGTATCTACCATGTACCAGGCCCTGAGCTAGATACGCACAGCGGATATAAGAATAAATATAAGTTCTGATTGGTCTCCCATTTTCTGTAATCACACACTCATTCCTTTATTTTACAATCACCAAGGACCTGCTATGTGCCAGCCTCTGTGAGATGTGGGGGACAAAGAGATGACCTTGTCCTATTCTCTAGCCAGCAGTGTACTGGTGAAACTGACCAATAAATGGGCCATTACAACTGAGTGTCACGCGTGCTGCGACAGGTGGAGTCCAGGGTGCTGTGGGAGGGATTGGGGGGCCACCAAGCCCTGACCCACGTCAGGGAAGGCTTCCCAGAGAAGATGATGTTTGAGCCAAGTCATGTGGAATTAGAGTTGGATGGGGCACTGAGAAGAGGGAAGAGTGTGAGCGAAGACAGAAGGGGAAGTGCGGTGCATTCAAAGAACTGTGTTTATGGCCATGTGACTGAAATAGTGGGGTGGAGGGGTCAAGTGAGGGAAAGCTTCCAGGAATGGGAGAGTTTTGGCAGACATTTGAAATAGGGGAATAGGGACATCTTCTGGCTTGGGCATGTCTTTTAGGGTTCAAAGACTTAAAAGACCTGTGGAAGTAGGTTGTGTGTAGGGGCAAGGCAGACATATACTGGGCCAGAACAGAGTCACAATATCAAAGTGTTCAGCAGAAAGAACAGAGATCCTAAAAACCAGGCAGAGGAGGATGGATTCGGTGAGCTGACGTGGGAAACATGTTAGGTGAAGAATTTGAAAAAGACTAGGAATTGGAGACACCAGGTACCTGCTTCTCCCAGATTCTAGCACAAGATGGGTTTACTTGTCACAGGAGCTCTAGAAGGAAAGTCAGAGAAGTTTCAGACACACAAACACCAGGGAGTGGGGACCAACACCAAGCGTGACAAGTGATGATGAAACCGCCAGCCTCCTCTTCCCAGTGTACTTCCAGCATTCTATCAGCAAGTGTTTTACCAGCCCCAGACAGGAGACTGGACGACCTTTCTCTAGGACAATGGTCTATAAATACTATACATTTTAAAAAATGATTTGAGAGACATGAGGAGAGGCATCGATTTGTTGTTCGCTTATTGATGTATTCATTGGTTGATTTTTGTATGTACCCTGACCCGGATGGAACCCATTACCTTGGTGTATCGGGTGACGCTCTAACTAACTGAGCTATCTGGCCAGTGGCTACATTTTGATAAATAATTATTAAGTATAAAAGATAAAGTCTTTCTAGAAATGATTCTTTTAATGAGGTGGATGGCTCCCTTTCCCCATTAATTCATATATCCATGAAAGATTATTGTTAGAATGAGATAGGAGTCAGCATCATTTAATCATATATTTTGGTTTTACAAACATAAGCACTGAAATTTGTTCACATAATAGTAGATATGCCTGGAAGGAATTTTGCTATGGTATCACTTACTTCTCCTCCTGAGTTAAAAACTAATAAACACATAGTGTTCTATCATTAAACATTATTATTAATGACCTCTATCAATCAATTCAGTAAGGTTCCCCTTTAATTTTGTTGCAAGGAAATAATTGGAAGCCTGACTGGAAAAGGTTTGGTTCCCTAACTATTAGAATCACTGACTGAGGTGCTTTGTCTAATTCATTGCTTAGAAAGGGTTGGGAAACTAAGAATTTTAATTTTATACACCTTTGCTTGTATAATTATATTTGATAAAAATGTTATTTTGACATTTTGATAGACCAAGCAAGAAGCTGTGCCATGGAAGAATGTCACATTCTTGGACATTTCTTACCAGAGCTCTTTGCTTTGTTCTCAGGAACTCTTCTTTAAGAGCTCTGCATTTTTAAAAATAACCTTAAGAAGTGGGAAAACATCCTTAAATAAAACTAATATTCAGAATTGTTCTTTTGTTGGCACCCTTAAGACATTTACAGCTTGGGGCAATATATCATGCTTCTATTGTACTACTAGTAAGATGTTCCTTTTCTGTAGCAGGGAAGGGAGATTCTAAAAGTAGAGGTAGAGAATAAGAAGTAGCATTGATCTGCATTCACAAGCATTTCAATTTTAAAACTGAAATGCTTGTGAATGCAGAGGGGAACTGATGATCTGGAAAATGATTCCTGTGAAACTATCTGTGCCCATGTACCTCCTCGAGGGGGTATTTGAACTCATCCCATTTGGAAGACCACTGATCCACATCAAGAAAGTGGACAACATGCCATCCAGGAAGTGGGGGATTTTTACAGGGTGATGTAAAGGAGAGCGTGATACGCTTACAAGGCAATCACTCCAGAATAGAGTTAGAGAATGAAGGACTCGAGGACAGATGTCTCCAAGAAAGAGATGGAACTGACAGATTACCTGATGTACTTAATGGCATAGAGCAAGATTTTACACCTTTGTTAGAGTTTGGGGGGTTTCCTTCTTCACCATTACTTACTGATGACCTTGGGAAAGCTTAGCAGTTAGCCTGCTGAGGAAATAAATGTGGTAGTGTTGGTTGAAAAAAAAAACCATATAAGTGGACCTATACAATTCAAATCTGTGTTAAGGGTCAACTACACAAAATCCTGGCCCTACTCTACCTACAGAGAATTAGGAGAGCGGGTAGGGTAAATCTTGGAATTTGCATTTAAAAAAATTTTTTTTATTCTCACCCAATGACATTTTTTTTCATTGCTTTTTTTTACAGAGAGGGGAAGGGAGAGAAACATCAATATGAGAAGGAAACAGCAATTAGTTACCTGCTGGACTATATATCAAACCTGTAAGCTAGGTATGTGCCCTGACCAGGAATCAAACCCACAACCTCTTGGTTACTGGAAGACACTCCAACCAACTGAGTCACACTGGCCAGGGCCTGGAATCTGCATTTTAAACAAACACTCATAGAAATTTAATGAACTTTTGAGTTTGAAACCCATTGCTTCAATTCCTTAAATGGAAGTGCTAATTAATTGTAACTGGAATTCAGATCCTTTTCCTACTCTCTGGAGCAGCCCTGGCAGTTCCAGCTCCAATATTGCATCAGGAATACCATGGAATATTTGAGGCTCAGGGTTCTCCCAGAGCTAGACTTCCTGGAACGCTTCCTCTCCCACCACAGTGATTTAACTCAGTCTTGGGACTATGGAGAAATAGTTTTTTATTTCACTCTTTTCCTTTCTCCAAAACACTATCCTCCTTTGAATTTTAACAGATATTAAATCAATGCAGACATCCGGTCAGACCTTTAATCTTCTTCAAATAGTTGTTACCTGTGCTTTGGAATTTTCAATTAAACCAACATTTATTAAACACCCATTCAAGGCCATACTTAGGTTGGGTGCTACAGCCCACACTATTGAAATGCAGGCTCAAAAGCTCTCATTATGGCAGCAATTAGAAGCTCTTCATTTCAGTCCAACAGCCTTAGCACATGCAGACCATTTTCAGAATGGAAAGAAGAACACCAGTGTCAAGGCACTTGGATTGTATCATGGATGTTTCTTTTTTAAATATATTTTGATTATGCTATAATAGTTATCTTACTTTTTTCTCCCCTTTATTCCCCTCCACCTTGCACATGCCCCCCACCAGCATTCCCCTCCCCTTAGTTCATGTCCATGGGTCATACATATAAGTTCTTGACTTCTCCACTTCCTATACTATTCTTAACCTCCCCCTATTTTGTACCTACCATTTATGCTTCTTATTCCCTGTACCTTTTCCTCCATTCTCCCCGCTCCCCCTCCTCACTGACAACCCTCCATGTGATCTCCATTTCTGTGATTCTGTTTCTGTTCTAGTTATTTGCTTAGTTTTTTCTTTTCAGTTGTTGATATGTGTGAGTTTGTTGTCATCTTACTGTTTGTATTTTTGATCTTCTTTTTCTTAGATAAGTCTCTTTAACATTTCATATAATAAGGGCTTAGTGATGAAAAATTCCTTTAATTTGACCTCATCTGGGAAGGACTTTATCTGCCCTTCCATTGTAAATGATAGCTTTGCTGGGTTGACTAATCTTGGATGTATGTCTTTGCCTTTCACTACTTTGAATACTTCTTTCCAGTCCCTTCTTGCCTGCAGTTTCTTTTGAGAAATCAGTTGACAGTCTAATGAGAACTCCTTTGTAGGTAACTGTGTTCTTTTCTCTTGCTGCTTTTAAGATTCTCTCCTTATCTTTAATCATGGCTAATGTAATGATGGTGTGCCTTAGTGTGTGCTTCCTTGGGTCCAACTTCTTTGGGACTCTCTGAGCTTCCTGGACTTCCTGGGAATCTATTTCCTTTGTCAGATTGAGGAAGTTCTCCATTATTTGTTCCAGTAAGTTTTCAGTTTCTTCCTCTTTCTCTTCCCCTTCTAGCACTACTACGATTCGGATGTTGGAACATAAGAGAGTTGTTGTGGAGGTTCCTAAGCCTCTCCTCATTTTTTTGAATTCTTGTTCCTTTATTCTGTTCTGGTTGAATGTTTATTTCTTCCTTCTGCTCCAAATTGTTGATTTGAGCCCTGGTGTCCTCCTCTTCACTGTTAGTTCCCTGTATGTTTTAACTTCATTTTGCATAGCCTTCACTTTTTCCTCTATTTCGTGACCAAATTCAACCATTTCTGTGAGCATCCTGATTACCAGTGTTTTGAACTGTGCATCTGATAGGTTGGCTATCTCTTCATTGCTTAGTTGTATTTTTTCTGGAGCTTTGATCTGTTCTTTCATTTGGGTCATTTCTTTTTTCAGTATGCCTGTTACGCAGTAAGGGGCAAAGTCTCAGGTATTTGTCAGGGTAGCAACTGCCCATGTCAGTGCATTGTGGCGCTGTATGTGGAGGAGGGGTGTGAGAGGGAACAATGCCGTTTGCTCAGCTCTCTGCCCGCTTTCAGCCACTTCCCCCACTACCCACAGCAAATTGGGCCCTTCTGGTGCTGATTCCTGGGTGAGTGGGTTTGTGTACATTCTAGAACCCTGTGGGTCTCTCCAACAAACTCTCCTGTGAGGCTAGGAGTCTCTCCCACCACTGCAACCTCCAAATTTTTACAGTCAGAGGTTCTGAGGCTTTATTTCCCTACATTGTAACCCTGGTTGCGTGGTCTATCTCGCTCCCCAGTTGTTCCTCTCGCTTTATCTGCACACAAATGTGGGACCACCCAGTCCACCAGCTGCCACCTTGCTCATCCGGTCCTCCAGGCCCCACCTTGCTGCACATCCTCTTCACCCTGGCTGCCTGCCTCCACCCCTCTTACCAGTCTAAATGAATGTATCTTCTTTATGGTTGTTGGACTACCATATAGTTCAGTTTCCTGGCAGTTCTGGTTATTTTTTGTTTTTAAATTTGTTGTTGTCTTTCTTTTGTTTATGTGAGGAGACATAGTGTAGTATATCTACCTATGCCTCCATCTTGGCTGGAAGTCGTGACTATATATCATGGATGTTTCAATTTCAGGGACTTCTGAGAACCCAAAATAAAGCCGATATGGATCAAACCCTTTGAGAGCAGCTTTTCTGAGAGCACTCAGGTGAAGAGACCAACCCAAATCCTTTCCAACTAAGGGTGCTGCCACCTGAGGGGCAGATGACTGGCCATATGCCTCCACATTTGGTTGCCTCCACAGTGAGTAAGAACATTGGCTAGACATCTAAAGCACAAGAGAAAAAAATCTTTATTGCTAGCAACTTGTTCCATCAGAAAGTAAGAAAATGAAAGACTTAACACCTTTTAGAAAGTATTTTGGTATTTACACTTGTTACTTAAAAGCAATTTTTATGAGCAGGTCTGAGGAAGATTCAGCAAAAATTATGCTTCAAAACATTCTTTTTGAAGAACTCTGGCTAATAACATTCATTTTGGAAAACAGCCTTATTTTGTTGTTATTAATACTTGCAATAAACTTAGGCTATTAAAATTATTTTTTTCTTAGAAAACTGTAATTCAGAGAGTTAAGCTTGATGGCAAAAAGAAGTGATATCAGTTTTTCAAAGTTGACCCTGAAGCCAACAGTGATGGGTTACTTTTATTTTTTAATAAGGAAGAACATAAAGAAATTGGAATAGATTTTTTTAAATTTTTTAAGATTTTATTTATTTTTAGAGAGAGGGAAGGAAGGGAGAAAGAGAAGGAGAGAAACATCAGTGTGTGAGAGATACGTTGATTGGTTGCCTCTCGCACACTCCCAAACTGGGGACCTGGCCCATAATTGGGCCTGTGCCCAGACTGGGAATTGAACTGCTGACCTTTTGGTTTGCAGGCTGGCACTCAATTGACTGAGCCATACCAGTCAGGGCTGGGATAAATTTTTTTTAACTAAGGGAAAGAAAGAGGAAGAAAGGGGGATGAGGTGTAAGGAAGGAGTTATTGATTTATTTGTAAAAGAGGAATACAAAGAGCTTTAGTTGGTTTATTCATTTGGTATCTACTTCCTAACTGCACAGCCTCTGTCACAGTACATTTGTGCCAAATTCCACAGACAGATACTGATTTGCATAGCTCCCTTAATGTCAAAAAAGAAATCAGGACTAACTCTTGTGGGGGAGGATGCGAAGAAAGACTGGAGAATATTCTAGCTGATGAAAAGTGCTTTAATCGTCCTTTTCCAAATTCCAAAGACTGCCTTTCTAAAAGCACTCTCTAACATTGTTATTTTAACATCTTCTTTCAGCATATCTTGATTTCCACAGTACTTCTGAAATTTAATTAGAGTAGAAAATGAATTTATTGTTCTTTCCCCTAGTTTTAAAATGAGTAGCTGAAACTATGTATTATTATTATTATATTTTAATATGGAGCAAAATCAGAACTACAGAGATCCACAGGAGAGCCAGAGAGAGAATACAGGTGGAAAAGCGTTGCTGTATAAGGCAGCAAGTTACAGTTTTTGGAAACCAGGTTTATATATTTAAGACTAACCAGGATAGAAAGAATTAAACAAGCAAAAAAGATGGGGAAAAAATAACGAACAATTATGCATATATACACACCCGCCCCTCCCTAAAAATTTTGTCTTACGAAATCCAAGAATTCTAGTCCAAAATTCATGTAAATGTGTTGTTGTGGAACTTATTTTTACTTTTCTCCATAAATACATTGTTGACACAAAGAATATTATTCTTAGTTTATAGATTTCAGTTAAGAGTCATTTCAGGAGTAATCTTGTCCTTCAAAAAAAAAACAATCTGGAGAGGCTGTAAATCTTTCTCATTGCCTTTGTTCAAGTCTTAGATTTCAACCTACCCGTTTCCAAAAAGAAAACAGTAAAAGAATGCAGACAGCTGTAACCTAAAGAGTGAAGGATTTAGTGAGCTGTCAATTTCTTACAGAATTCTTCTTTTCTGGCACTGCTGTTCTCTATGTATTATTAATCTATTTATATTTAACTCCAGCCATTAGTCCTCCCCTTCCAGCCACTGAACCGTTTGCAAAGGAGAGGGGAGAACAAGGGTTGCTATTATTAGGCATCCTTGTGTGTGATGTGAGGGTGGAGACAATTAAATAACACCATTTTGCTGCTTTGAAAATGAGAGAGTATTTTGGATGGACAACTCACGGCTGGTTAACATAACCTTTCCCCTCAAGAAGGTAAAACAACAGAGATACATTTTTGAAGTATTTAATTACGTCTTCAGCAAGGAGTGCTGGAAAATTACAGACCCATTAAAAATCCTCTATTCTAGGCAAGAGTGAATTTTCTCTGCAGCACTCTGTCACTGCTCGTTTACTGCATCATTTTGACAACATCTCTTATTTCCACAAAGCTTTTACATAATCTATAAACAGGGACAGAAAGGTGAGGAACAGATAATGGGGACAAAGTTTGGACCTCCCACACTGTCACTTTCTTTCAGTTTTCCATTAAAGGGTGAGGGTGCAGGGTGGCATTTTAAGGTGATCATTAAAAGGCTGAGACATTAATAACTGACACAGCAAGAAGAATGCTGTGAAAAACTGCCACTTCTTGCTCATTCTTCCAAAGAATGAGTGTAATTCAGTCATAATGAAGGTTCTTTAATGTTCCTCCCCCAAACCTCTTTCGATCAGGAAAGCCTGGAATCTGTAGGCAAGAAAGATAATCACATTAAGTCTCAAGTAGGCAGAGTTCAAATGCTAATAGCCTTTAATTTTTTTCCTTTAAAATGTCAGTCAGTTGTTCCTGAAAGAACCACCATTCTGTGGTTTTACCCAGAAAACCACAGCAGATTAAATAATAAAAATAAATTCTACCAAAATGGAGAACATTTGTTAAATTGGTGTTATCTAAATTAGAGAGGATGAAGATGAAGGTGAATCTCATAATATTTACCTATTGGACTTTGTATAAATTATTTGCTTGTGATAGACTTTAAATACATACCTTTGGAGTCTCAAGTAAATGCTTTTCTTCTATTATTTTATAATGTCAGTTTATCCCTGGATTTTTTCCTGTTGGACCCTTACTTTCCCTCGATCTGACTTTCTTTTGTATTTAACAGAAGGATATCAGAAGGTTATCCCCACAAAGGGACTTTCCCGACTTTTTTTAACCACTTCTGAAAATAAATTTGGCAATCATCTCTCTATAAACTTAAGAACCCATTTTATGAAGAAAAGATAGATACTGACCTGATTACTATCTCTTAAAAAGTATCTCTTCTCTATGACCTGCGAGAAAGAAATATTTTAAGGGTTTAGCACACATACCTGGAAAAAGTGGCTAACTGTAATGGTCACTCAGGGGGTTAAAAGGCATATATCCAAATTAGGAGTCTTTCCAATAGCTGTAGACATTTGGTACAATGAGTTGAATTTGGTGCTAATGAGATCAGGATTGTGAGGGTATTTCCATTAGAGCCTGCCTCATTCCAGAAAGCAGAGAATGACATATAATCCCATGCAACTCTTAGTATGTAGCAGAAAATTTAGCTTTAGGTTTCTTAGCAGTCAGCCCAAAAGGTACCAAACAGAATCCATAAGATAAAAGCAAAGCGACTTGCCTTAATAGTACAGCTATTCCTTAAAGAGGAGTCTGTGGGATGCAATAAACCACACATCCCTCTGGTCAACACAGGGATAAATTCCGTAGGGCCTCAATGGAGACAGATGACATAACGTCAAAAGTAGTCAATTAACTTCTTTTTATGGACTTAATTTTGGTTCAGCAGTTTTAGAACTGTCTGTATTTGGTTAGTAGGAAAAACACAGTAAAGCAGTGGACGTATCTGCACAAATCCATCCCCACTATCAGAAGCCCTCAAATGACATGCCCTAATATAGTGAGTTTAAGGAGCACCACATTTTCAGATGATGAAAAATGTTTTTAAAAAATAATGAGTTCTGTTCTAACATTTGAGAAACAGCAATGATTGCAGAGGCAGTACTGTTTTCTTTATACAGAACTGCTGTGATTAAGAAAAGTTAATCACTTAAGAATACACAGAGATTAGCTGGAGATTATTTCTAAGACATTAGAATCTCAAATTATGAAAATAAAAATTCCTCTGAATGAGCAGTGAGCATCCTCTTCCAGGCCTGCATCAGCTTATTCTCAACTGCCTAACAGCCAAATATCTGGATTTTTCTATCTTTAAGAATATGGCTGGGTCGCTGTTAGCCACAAGAGATCCGGGGTAAGGTTGCATTCACTGGTCCCAGAGGTAAAACGCTGGTTCATGATTAATATACGTGTACATCTCAAAATACTTGGTCTTACAGAAAGCAAGAAGGGACTGATTACCTTTTCCTCCTTCCAGGGAAGGACAGGAAAATCCTATCATTCTAGAGTGGGGATGAATTAATGCTAGCCAAGGGAGTCTGGAGGAGTGTCAGATTCCAAGAAATCTTTACATTAAATTCTTGCAGATATGATGTATAGAAAACTGGGTGATATTTAGCTGCTACATCCCTTGGCTTCAGACAGCCATCTCGGTCTGGAAGTCTGGCCAGCCTCCCAATGTACATACCTCTTGCTGTGTTTAGGCAATGGAGAGAGAAGTTACTTTTTTGCTTTTGCACATAATTCCCTACCTTCAACTTGTAATGTCTCCATACTAAATCTTGTTCTCTTCTTAAAGTCAATCAAGTTCCCTCTGATTTTTTTTTTTTTTTAATGAAGCCCTGGCTGACAACTTGGGTTACACTAGTCTATAACCCATTGTTTCTCTAGGATATAACTTACTACATTTAACATTTCAATTTCAAGATTAAATTATTTAAAAATTTAAACAGTATATTGTGGGATCTTTCCATGTCAGACACAGATCTATAAGATGTTGCTTTCAGGGGATAATAGCATTTTGTATCAGATGGGATCAGGGATCTAAACCAAATGAAAGTTCTTACATTTTAAGTTTGAAAATGTAGACAGAAAATGTGGTTCCTTGCAGTGCATCCCATTTACAAAATGCTAATATTTGTACAGCACACTGGGGTAAATGGAAGAGGCTGCCAATCACCCAGCCCCAGGGGCTCTGGCTGCTCTGAGAACTGAGGGGAAATCAATATCTCAGCACACCTGTACCCTATTTGCGACACACCAACTGGGAAGTTCTGCAATGAAGCAAAAATTTCCCAGTGATCTCATATTGAATAGGGAGGGGTGTGGGGCTGATCTTCTCCTGACATATTAGATAATGGGCCAAGCATTAGATGCCTAAATTGCTAAAAGAAAAATGATTCATAAGAAAGACCTATGAGGAGAGAAATGTTTTGGGGGGATTACACTTAAAAGGAAATATAATACAGCAATTAATCTTTTTCAATATCACATATAAAAATGCATCCTATTTTACTTTCTTTCACAATGTCAGCATTGGGCAAGCAACTTTAACTTGGTCAATTCTATGTGCAATGCAGCGGTATAGCCTTGTGAAGGAAAGAAGAGTGCTCTAAGTTACTAGCATGCTGAATCATTCTACATCTTCATTCTACAATAAGATTATGCTAGCAAGAGTCAATAATTGAAATGCAAAGGTTTTTGACAGGGAAACACCAGGGAACTGAGAAGATGAAATCACCTTAAAAATAACAGTAAGAACAATTAATAGCTGGGAGAGCAAAAAGAACTCAGGGCTTTAAGTAGAATCTCCTTAGTTCAGTGTCTTTTGTAGGGGTTAGGGGTAAATGAATACAAAAAGAGCTAGAAAATAGGGAAACATAAATGATTTTAAGGAGGGGAATTAGGTATCTTTAAAAAACTCCCATTTAAATCCAGTAGCTTTCATCCTTTGCTGAGAGAACACTGGTGATAGAAGAAATACGTCAGCAGGCCTTGAGCAATTATACCAACAGATAAGAGAGATCAAAACAAGTATTATTCAGTTTGTGACGTTCAGGATGAAGGCTTAAAAGGATAAAGCATTCTACAAAAAATTTAAAGTCTCATAATATATAAATTAAGTTTAAAAATAACTTAATTGAGGCCATTACCTTATCAAAAAACCTACTGAGCTTGACAGCATTGGAAGAACCGGCAGCAAGGTACCTTGGATTTGTGCAATCCTAGAAGGTAAAACATAGATCTGCAATTAAAAGTCAGGGAACATAAGCTTCTTGTTAGTATCACTGTTCCTGTTGCACATTTCTACAGTAAAATATCAGCGATAATGCTCTCATAAAATATTCATGTAATTTTCAAATTATGATGCACAAAGCAAAGAGGAAAGTACTAAAGGAGGGTAACACCCCTTTTTGTTATTTAAGCAATTTTAGAGGACACTGAACCAATGTATTCATCATCAAATAATTCATAAGGAAGACAGGATTGCTAATATCTTACTAATAAAACCAAGGTACTAATCAGGTGACCTACCTACATTTACCCTAAAAAAGCAGAAACAGAGCCATTAAAAAGTTAACCCTTCACTTTTTAGCACTAGTTACTCACCAGTGCTCAACTAAATTCTTCTATGCAGTTCATACAAACAGTAGGAAGCATGAAAATAAGGAGTTAAAAGGAGCACAGAACAAACAGAATTGTTGCCAGGGATTTCTCACTCATTAAATGTAAGGTGATACATCTCTTGATAGGTCATAAAGATAATAATAAACAACAAATATATTTTTGATAATAAACAGTGAATTATTATTAAATATCATTGTTATTATTAAGCAGTAGTTAAGGAAACAATAAACAATAATGAACAACAGACATATTACTACTAAATAGGATTTTTAAAACTTAGAAAAAAATGGGGCCCAGATTGTTAAAAAACAATCTGGAACACTTAATCATTATAATGACTAGTAAACACTCTAAAAGATTTACTGTACTTTTACTGAAATTCCAGTGCTGTGGTATCTTAGCTTATCATTACTGATTTGCCACCTCAAGAGATAAGAATACTTTCATTTTTACCTCGGAGGGCACATAAGACCAAACTATCACAATATCATGTAGATTCCTTGCAAGAATTATATTTGTGTTTCAGGCTGTGTCCCCTAGGAAATTACTGAAATTATTGATGTTGCATTTACTGTTTTGTAATCTATATGCCTATATGATTCCTTTCCAATGCATTTTACAGTCACTTATATTTTATCCATATATAACATTTCAAGGCCCACATTTTTAATTTTGGCTAGAATCTATAATACATTCTCAAAACCACACACACACAAAGAGACTACAACAAACTTTTCAAAGATCACAGAATACTAGAAGCCAGCAAGCTCTGAATCTGAGTGTCTGTCACAACATTTCTAGGTTATGTGACATTGGTTAGGTTACTAAATCTTTAAAGTGGAGCTCATTTATGAAATGGGGGTAATGATACTTATCCCATAGGATTTTCATGAAAATTAAATAAGGTAATATACATCTGGCACATAGCAGGTACTGAAATATTAGTTCCCTTCTCTCTTCATCCCAAGCAAATGCTATCAGGCTGAATTTTCAGACACAAAACACCTACCATAAAAGATAATTCCATATACAGATTGAACAGACTGAAACATCATTGTGGAAACTAGTGTATTTGAAATAATGTGTGAGCACATTTACACAGCAGTTGGGGCCTACGAGAGACAAACCTTAGATGGACCTGTGTTAGATGTTTTACAAAATGTTACTGCTGATACAGTTATCAGAATGTGAAAGTACTTCAGAGACTATTCCAAATAGAGCTAAAGTACTAAATACAGAAACTAAACCAAGCAGCAAACAAACAAACAACACTGGTACCAAACAATACCAAACAAATCCTACTTGTGAGCAATGACATATCCTTTTCTGGGCAATACTGAACTGGTTTATATGAGGACTTTTCTTGGCCTTTTTAGTGCCAAGTTCTAATGGAGCTAAATATCTCAGGAAGGGATTCAAGATCTGTATACACATAAGATGATATAAGCTAATGCCTATGAAGCACTTCTAGTTTATAGTTTGTAATTTTTTCACTTGCCGAGGCCCTTTGCCTGTTCCCCCTTTAAGGTAAATTCTATCATTTAAGAAGCTAGGAGGCTTTTCTAAAGCAAGAATAGTAAAGTTTATTACAGTATTAGTAACCTTTTTTTGTCATCTTAATTTACTTATTTTGACTTTGGTGTGACGTTAAAAAACTTTTTCAAGAAAAAGCCCATGATTTCTACATTATTCATAGAAAAAAGTTTGAACATTCCAACAGAACAGCATACAAGGAGGCTGAAGTGACTGTGCATCTAACAGTTTGTTGATTCCAACTTTCACCATATTTTGTAGTAGAACCAAAACAGCCTGACTTCAAGTATAAAGCCTCTTTTGTGAGAATATATGGCTTGAAGTCTTGGATTTTGCTTTCAGCTGATACTAATATAAACATGCATTAGTGAAAATACACACCAAATTAATCTCTTCTGCATTGAAATCCTCAGCCAGGAAAGCAGTCCTAATTAAAACTTCATGGCGCTTGGTTTCATGAATCTGGTCCAGTTTAGTCCCTATTACCAACAATGGGATTTGGTTTTCAGCAAACTGTTCCCGGTCATAATCCCTGTAATAAATAATGAAGAAATGAATAGAATTTACCCTTTTGATGTAGAGATGTAAAATAGCTTATACTCTTTTACTGATAACTCACTGACTCTTGCTCACCTATCACCTATAAAACTACTTTTTCCCCTAATTTCTTCCATCTACTTGTTTATCAATCCATCCTCAGCATTTATAGAGTTCTAACTATTCATCTAATTCTCAAAATTTGTCCCCATGAGTCTTTATAGACTGCTTGAATAACTGAGTGCCCACCAGGTATAACAAGGTAAGTTGAGTTGACTTCTCCCAAAGCTCTGTTTTCTAAGGCTCAGGAATTTTTTTGTACAAATGCAGAGAGTGGACCTAAACTTCAGCGGGGAGAAAATCCTGGAACACAGCATGGCACTCAAGCCTTGAGTCACAGCGGAAAATGACAAGCTTCTGGGTACCTTCAGGGCTATGCATGTGCTCTATACTTCCATACACATTTCTGTCTAGGAATAAATTATTTAAGGAAAATAGGAAATAGGGACATTAAAGCCAGAATGAATCAACCATAGGTGATGCTATAGCCTAGGGAAAGGTGGATTCAACAGATGGAAAAGGGAATAAACAGTTGAATCACAAAGTGAATAGTAAAAGGAAAGAATTAAGTACCAAATAGATGTTTGTTTGGAAATGAGAGCTGTGGGAGGCAGAGGACAGCCAATACAAATCCCTTAGGGTCATTGGCCATTACAATTCTTTTTTTCTATTTCTATCCAATTGATAGAGTGATATTTCTTCTTTACTAAAAGGAACACAGAGCCCAATGTTGTTGAATTAATTTAAATTCTATTCATATATGAAACATAAAAGGTTTGGATTTTGGACATATTATAAGCTAAATTTACAACAGTCAGCAAAATCTGGTTTTGAACACCTTATGATATTGCATATTGCATATATGCAATATATACTTCAATATTGCATAATCCAATCAATACAACCCAGTTGAGGATAGCTTTTTCTCTTCCTTTGACATTATCTTCCTTTCTCTTCGAATAATCTAAATTGGGTGTGTGTGCAAATTATGAAATCTTTTTACCCTTCATAATAATCCTGCAGAGTCTCAGTTACTGTTCAGCCTTGGAGCACAATTGTTTTGAACCATGTAACCTCCCATTTCATAAAAATATTATCACTCTTTGTTTGCATCAAAGCCAATGACAGCTTGAGTTCAAGGTCTTTGATTCTTTTTACCAGCATCAACCCTGATTTAGGAGAAATTGTCCAAAACTGAAATTTGCTTTATTAGAGAATAAAGTGTTGAGAGTGACCTCCTTTAGGACTATTTCTTTTCCTATACTCACTAACTCTGGCTCACATACAAATATTTGTATACAGTTTATAAAACATCATCTCTGATACACATATATTTCTGTCACTTGCAGTCTTGCATAATCTCTTGCACATCAACATATATATATGTATTACATATATTAATAACATATATATTACAATATACATATAATTTGTTCTCTTATATATGTCATAAATTTTCCTTTTTGCTCTCTTTTATTAAATCTTACATCCAATTTGACTTTGGCAAAAAACAACAACAAAAAAAGCTTGCATTTTTCAGACCACTATTTTTAAGTACCATTTTAGAGAAGATTTAGGATTCAGAGAAACAAATTTAACAGCACTATAGGCATACAATTACCAAAAGCCAGAATATAGGAAACTCTATATGACAAACAAGCCATCTATTTTTCACAAATAAACTGCTACAGGGTAAAAAATAAAAATGAAAAAGGGAAGGGGAAGTTGAGATGAAATGAAACCAAATACAATGAGTGGACCTTATTTAGATAAAGTTTTGAATAAACCAACATTTTTGAGAAATTTGAGAAAATTAAAGTAAAATTCAATATTAAAGAATTATTGTTCATTTTAAGTATGACAATATATTTTGGTTATGTTCAAAAAGTTCTTAACCTTAATGTTACACATTGAAGGTTAGACTAAATATCTAGATGAAACGATATCATGTCCACGATTTTCTTCAAACATAAATGAAGAGACACACTGCATTCATGGATGGGAAAATACAACAAAAATTCTCCCTGATTTGATCTATAGGTTTATTGCAATTCCAATAAAAATTCAAGCATAATTTCTGTCAATACAGACAAGCTGATTTCAATTTTATATGGGAAAGCAAATAAGATGAGCTAAAACATTTTGAAAAGGAATAAAGTGGAAGGAATCACACTGTCTAATTTTAAGACTTATTCTAATGCTACAATAATCAAGACTGTAGTATCAGTGAAGGGGCAGACACACAAATCAATGGAACAGAATTAGGGAGTCTAGAAATAGACCCATATAAATATGGTCAAATTATTTTTGGCAAAAGAGGAAAAGAAATTCAATGGAAAAGGATAATCTTGTCAATAAATGGTGTTGGAAGGAAGTTCATAGCAATACAGGCCTACCTAAAAAAGATGGAAACATTTCAAACAAACAGCCTACTACTACATCTACAAGAACTGGAGGAACAACAACAAACAAAGAGCAGAGCAAGTAGAAGGAAGGAAATGATCAGGGCAGAATTAAATGACATAGAGACTAAAAGAACAATTCTAAGGATCAATAAATCCAGGAGCTGGTTATTTGAAAAGATAAAGAAAATCAACAAGTCTTTAACCAGACTTATCAAGACAAAAAGACAGAGGACCCAAATAAATAAAATCACAAATGAAAGGCGAGAGATTACAACTGATACCATAGAAATACAAAGGATTGTAAGAAATTACTAAGAACAACTATATGCCAAGAAATTCGCAAACCTTGGTGAAATGGACAAGTTTCTACAAAAATATAATCTTCCCAAACTGAATGAAGCAGCAGCAGAAAGCCTGAAGAGAATGATAACAGCTGGTGAAATTGAAGCAGTAATAAATAAAAGTCCTGGCACATAAAAGTCCTGGACCAGAATGGGAATTTTACAAAACATTTAAGAAAGAGCTAACCCCTATCTTTCTCAGACTATTCCAAAAAATCCAAGAAGACAGAAGACTCCCAAGCTCTTTTTATGAGGCCAGCATTATCCTAATCCCCAAACTAGATAAAGACACAACAAAGAAAAGTACAGGCCAATGATGAAAATAGATGCTAAAATCCTCAAGTAAATACTGGCAAACTGCATAGAGAAATACAGTAAAAATCCCAGTCAGGGCACATGCCTGGGTTGCAGGCCAGTTCCCAGCAGGGAATGCACAGGAAGCAACCATACATTGATATTTCTCTCCCTCTCTCCTTCCCTTCCCCTCTGAAGATAAATAAATAAAATCTTTAAAAAAAAAAAAGAAAGAAATACAGTAAAAAGATCATACACCATGATGAAGTGGAATTCATCCCAGGGATGCAAAGATGGTACAATATTCTCAAATCAATAAAAGTAATACATCACATAAACAAAACAAAAGACAAAAATCACATGATCATCATTATCAATAGATGCGGAAAAAGCATTTGATAACATACAGCACCCATTCATGATAAAAACCACTCAGCAAAGTGGGAGTAGAGGGAGCATTCCTCAACATAATAAAGGTCATATACGAGAAACCTACAGCCAACGTCACATTCAATGGGCAAAAACCAAAGGATTTCCCACTAAGATCAGGAACAAGACAAGGATGTCTACTTTCTCCACTTCTATTCAACATAGTATTGGAAGTTTTAGCTACAGCAATCAGATAAGAAAAAGAAATAAAAGGCATCCAAATTGGAAAGGAGAAAGTACAACTGCCATTGTTTGCAGATGACATGATAGTGTACATTAAAACCCTGGAGACTCCACCAAAAAACTACTCGACCTAATAAGTGAATTAGGCAAAGCAGCAGGATACAACGTCAATATTCAGAAATCAAAGGCATTTTTGTACTCCCACAACAAAATATCAGAAACAGAAATGAGAAAAAAATCCCTTTTGATATAGCAACAAGAAAAATAAAGTACCTGGGACTAAACCTAACCAAGGAGGTAAAAGACCTGTATTTAGAAACAACACAACACAGAAGAAAGAAAGTAAGGAAGACACAAACAAATGGAAGCATATACTATGTTCATGGATTGGAAGAATTAACATCATCAAAATGTCCATACTACCCAAAGCAATTTATAGATTCAATGCAATCCCTATTAAAATACCAATGACATATTTCACAGATATAGAACAAATATTTCAAAATTTTATTTGGAACCACAAACAACCCCAAATAGCTGCAGCAATTTTGACAAAGAAGAATAAGTAGGAGGATCATAATTCCTGACATCAAACTATATTACAAGGCTTCTATAATCAAAACAGTCTGGTACTGGCATAAGAAAAGATACAGAGATCAATGGAACAGAATAGAGAGCCCTGAAATAAAAAACCCATGTTTCTATGGTCAGTTAATATTCAACAAAGGGGTCAGGAGCATAAAATGGAGTAAAAATAGCCTCTTCAACAAATGGTATTGGATATCTGGACAGCTACATGCAAAAAAATGAAATTCAACAACCAACTTACACCATATACAAAAACAGATTCAAGATGCATAAAAGACTTAAATATGTCATGACAACATAAAAGTCCTAGAGGAGAACATAGGCAGGAAAATCCATGCAGCAGTATATGCCATGCAACAGTATATTCATTGATATGTCCCCTAGAGCAAGAGACATAAAGGAAAGAAAAGCAAATGAGACTTCATTAAAATAAAAATCTTCTGCATGGCCAAAGAAAACTGCAAAATGAAAAGGGAACCAACCTTATGGGAAAATATATTTGCCAATGATATCTTAGACAAGGATTTGATTTTCAAAATATATAAAGAACTCACATGACTCCACACCAGGAAAACAAACAATCCAATTAAAAAATGGGCAAAGGACCTGAACAGATACTTCCCCAAGGAGGACACACAGAAGGCCCAGACACATATAAAAGGATGCTCAGCATCACTAGCCATCAGAGAGATGCAAATTAAAAACACAGTGAGATACCACTTCACACCAGTCAGAATGGCCATCATTAACAAATCAACAAACAACAAGTGCTGGGGAGGTTGTGGAGAGAAGGGAACCCTAGTGTGCACTGTTGCTGGGAATGCAGACTGGTTTAGACACTGTGGAAAACCATCTGGAATTTCCTCAAAAAACTAAAATGGATCTACCTTTTATTCTGGCAATTCCATAACTGTGATTATACCCTAAGAATCCTGAAACATTTCAAAAGAACCTATGTACCCTAATTGCATAGCAGCACAATTTATAATAGCCAAGTGCTGGCAGCAACCTAAGTGCCCATCAGTCAATGAGTGGGTAAAAAACTGTGGTACATTTACACAGTGGAATACTACGCAGCTGAAAGAAAGAAGGAGCTCATACCCTTTGTGACAGCATGGATGTAACCGGAGAGTAGTATCCTAAGTGAAATAAAGCGAGGCTGTGAAAGACAAATACCATATGATCTCACCTATAAGTGGAACCTAATCAACCAAACAACAATCAAGCAAAATACAACCAGAGACATTGAAATAAAGAGTAAACTGACAGTAACCAGATGGGAGGCAGGGGTGAGGGATAACGGGGGAAAGAAGGCAAGGGTCTTCAAGGAACATGTATAAAGGACCCATGGGCAAAGCCAAAGGTGGGTAGGATTGAGGATGGGAGGTTGGGGTAGGTGGGGTGAGAGACAGTGGTGGTGGGGGGAAATGGAGACAACTGTACTTGAACAACAATAAAAAATATATAAATGGTGTTAGAACAACTGGATGTTCATATGCAAAAGTCACCCTCCAACTCTCTCACATTATAAGTAACTCAAAAAGGAGCAAGATCTAAAAGTATGATCTCACCTTTAACAGGAACCTAAACAACAAAACAAAGAAACAAGTAAAATATAACAAAAGACACTGAAATAGAGGACAGGTTGTCAGTGACCAGAGGGGAGAGGGGAGGGAATTTCAGGGGAGAAGGGAAGGGTTTACAGGAACAAA
>CM052539.1:101780990-101825851 GCA_028533065.1 Trachops cirrhosus | reverse complement strand
TCTTTAGCCGTGCAGAAGCTTTTTAATTTGATGTGGTCCCATTTGTTTATTCTTTGCCTTACATTCCTTGCCCTAGGGGACATATTGGTGAAAATATTGCTGCATGGGATATCTGAAATTTTCCTGCCTATTCTCTCCTCTAGGACTTTTATGGTATCACGGCCTATACTGAAGTCTTTTATCCATCTTGAGTTTATTTGTTTGTCTGGTGTAAGTTGGTGGACTACTTTCATTTCAATATGTTATCTCACAGAAGGGGAGCTAGAAGAGTGCAAAGGGAAATTTGGTCTGGAACTTGCCATTGGGTCTCCCAAAGTTAAATAAAGTTGTTATTGAACTCATTATCTAGAATTTTTTTTCTTCCAGATCTAAAAATTTGGGAACATGGTAGGCTGAAATGGCAGACAAGTTCCCTCTGACTTTACATGCATAGAAATCATAAAATGTTAAAAAGTAAAGAGGACAAGCTCAAAAGAAAGGAAAATCCCCAGATTCTAGAAATGAAGAAAGAACTTAAAATCAGAGTGATAAGTGGGAACTGACCTAGATTCAGATATAGCTTCAGGGTCTGGTCCCTGGAGTTTTAGTGCCCATCTGGGAATAGAGATTTGTTTTCCAGTTTTTAAGGCAGGAGTGTATGTGGGTGAGTGACAAAGACCAGACTGTAGTTCTCTGCATGAAGTCTGGACTTCGATAAGCTGCCCAGTCAGTGAAAGAGACTTGGAAAAACTATCTAATGGTCAGGAAAACGACAAATTTTCTATCAGGGACCTCAAGTAGGGGTGGTAGAGAGTAGATAAAAAGCCCCCAAGGAATGGAAACCATAGGCCCATGTTATAATTATACATTAGGGAAATTTACATGATCTAGATAGCATGGAAACTCCTATGTGAGAAATTACAAGGACCATTGAAATCCCTAGGGCTGTGGCAGCAACAGAAATGAAAAGGCACTGACTGTACTTTCACAACACAGCACATAGGACTTCTGCAGGGAAGAGGAAACAAAATCTCACTGAAGATGTGATCATCTTCAAAAAATTAGAAACTGTACAAAAAGATACATTTTCATGAAGTAGAGTCAGCATATAAGGTAGGATATCTACCATCCACCCAGAAAAAAAACCCAGAACATTCCAAGAGCAAACACAAAATAGTATGTTTAAAATGATTAAAATAAAAAAGTAAAACTGTAATGAAAGATTAGGATATTTTGAAAAATTTTGGCATTTGCAAAAGAACCAAAAATAACATCTAAAAACTGGAATTACTAAAATGATATTTGAGTGGATATATTAAAAGCAAATTAGACATAATTGAAGAGACTCTTAGTTAACTGGAAAATAGATAGGAGTATATCATCCAGAATGAATTAAGGAGAAATAAAGAATAGAAAATATGAAAGTTCAATTAAAAAATATAGATGACAACACTCTAATAGAAGTTCAAAAGGAGAGGATTGAGGAATGAAGAAAAACAGATAATGGCTAAAATTTTGAAAAATGAAGAGAGCTATGAGAAGCACAACTTCTGAATAGAATGGCTAGTAATTAATTCACACCTAGACATAGGTTAGCAAAACTAAATAACATTAAAGATTTCTGATGCAAGATTTCTAATCAGCAGCAAAATAAGTCACAGCCTGTGGAACAATAGCTTCAAAGAACTAAAGGAAAATAACCGTCAATCCAGCTAATTACCATCCCTTACCTATTTATTTTTTAACTCAATGGAGAGATGTATGCCCGCAGAAGAGACACTTGCAACGGAGCAGTTGGAATTAGCAAACACTAACAATATCTGGGAAGATACTTAATTCAGTGGAATCTGCACCTGTGTTTCTGAAATGTGAGGTGGAACAGATGACCTAGACATAAGGCTCCAGAAACTTTTGCCTTTGCACTATTTCTAGACAAAAGTTGGACTTCTCAATGGCAAAGGCTAAGGCAGAATTATTTATGGAGATGTAAAGTGAACTTTACATAAAAAGCATAGTAATTAAAACTGAAGTCTCTGGAATCAGACTAATGGGGATCAAAACCTGACTCTCCTCGTTAAGCACTGAGTGAATTTGGTCAAGTTATTTTACTTCTCTATGCTTTGTGTTCTACAGCTATATCTAACAATTTAGAAAAGATTTAATAATAAGCAGAGACATGTAAAGCATTTGGCATAGTATCCAGCACAGAGTAGATGCTTTATAAAGCCCAGTTATTATCATCACTTAATTTTGATCATAGTACTATAACTTGATTACATACAGGGACTGGCAGAAGTGAGGCCTGCTGGAGTGTGGTTGGTAGGGTAATAATATGGGTGTAATAATTTATAGTTTTAATTTGAACACTTCACCTAAAATGTCATATGGTGTGGTGGAGTGTGATATTGTTATGTTACAGAATTACATATTTATGACTTTGTAATAAAAGATTTTGTAAAAAAAAGGGGTGTTATCTGTGCTGGACTGTGTAGTTTGAACAAGTTATTTTGAATATGACTACTAAAAATTAAAATATAGAAAACATACTCTGACATCTACTGAGCAGCCCACAGTCCATGACGGATTTCCCAGCACTTGATTTTGGCATAGAAGATGAACAAGTGAAGATTTCCCAACACCTGTAAAAGATACAAGAACTGTAATCATGTAAGAGACATGCTGAAGTCTATTATGGCAAAGTTATAACTGGGAATATGCAGCATTAGCGGTATGTAAAGTATAGTTGTTTAAAGGGTGTTCACACCATACCAACCATTTAATAAGCTTTATCAATAGATGGTCAAGGAAAGTGCTCTCTAAAATTAACTTAATGAGGGCTTGTTAAAACAGAATGCTGGGTCCTGCCCTGTTTGCTATTCAGCAGGTCAGTTGTGGAGCTCAAAACTTCTGCACTTCTACAAACTCCCTGGTGATGCTGATGCTGCTGGCCCAGGGACCTCCTCACTTTGAGAACTACTGTTCTAGGGCAATTTCATATGAACTAATCCTTTCCTTTTGAATGATTTCATCTGTTCAGACTATTTATTTTTTTTAAAGATTTATTTTTAGAGAGAAGGGAAGGGAGGGAGAAAGAGAGAGAAATAAACATCACTGTGTGAGAGCAACATAGATGTTGCTTCTCCCATGCGACCCAACTGGGGACTGGGCCACAACCCAGGCAAGTGCCCTGACTGGGAATCCAACCAATGACCTTTTGCTTTTCTGGATGGCCCTCAACCAACGGAGCCACTCCAGTCAGGGCATATTCAGCCTATTTTAGAATTGTAGGTTAACATATCCTGAAGGTAATCCTCTATCCTGATCACCAATGGAGAGGTCCCTCCATAGCACCCTGTTAGGTGGTGCTTACAGATTGTGCTTGAACAATGTCAGTGATAGGGACTTATTTGGACACTCCAATTCTCCCTCAGTAAATTTTAAAGGGTAGCCAACCACTTGGTTCAGCTTTACCCTTTAGGAAAAAAGAACAATTCTACTCCCTATTCTATATCACGGCACTTTACCTTAAGGCAGCAATGTATTTTCCTTTAGTTTTCCTGGGTTCAGAGCAATCTGTATGAGGGGGAAAGAAAATGAGTTCTCCCTGTATATTGATGAAGTCACTCATTCAATTAACAGCATTTTGATGCCATTATATCAAGCATAGTTGGTGAATCTTTATGCATCATTAGTTGTACCAAATATTTAGATGCCAGGGCGGAGTGGCTCAATTGGTTGGAGCATCAGGGCACACACCTAGACTGTGGGTTCAATCCCCCAGTCAGGGTGCATACTGAAGGCAATCAACCAATGGTTCTCTCACACCGATGTTTCTCTTTCTCCCCCTCCCTTCTTCTCTCTCCAAAATCAATAAACATATCCTCGGGAGAGGATTAAAAAAAATTTAGACCATTTCTTTGTGTGTTTTCTTTGTATTTTTATGTAGGAACCTACCATTTGTGTTTTTTTAATACATAAAGTTATATCTACCGACAACCGGAAAGTATTTTTTAAAAGGGGGGAAATCACCTGAAGAGCACTATTGTCAATATGTAAGTTTAATTCTTCTATAAGCAGTGTTTTCTATAAGCAGATTATTATTGTGAATATATACAGGGTATACTTAAAACAATAAATCATAAGCCTTTGTTTACAGATCTGGTTCTGTCTGGAATATACTACCCATTCTCTCTCAGCCCTTCCTTCCATTGGCCTAATGAATTAATCTGTCAACATTCTGGTTATAAAGTCTTTTCTGACTCCACACAGAGAGAACTAAGTACATAACCCACCATCCTCTGGGTCTCCAACTATACCCTGTAAATTTTTTATAGAACACCTAAAACATTATTATACTTTTTTGTCTATAGGTTTTAGATTTTATTCACTTTAATTTAAATTTCTTAGAGGATTGGGATTGGGTTTTACTCATCTTCCTCCCCTCCCCCCGCCCCAATCGCCAGTACTCAGAACAGCTTCTTAATTAGTATTTATTTAGTGACTAAAGTTTTCCATTAATACAGAATTTCCCTAACATGTGTAATGTCTCCATTGTAGTTCAGAACACTGACTAACAATTTACTTAACCATTCCCTCATTACTAGATATTTAGGGTGTTTTGAAGTTTTCACTATGCTAAGAAAAAAATTTGTTTAAACTTTTGTTTACAATTAAAATTACTTCCTTGGTGTATCTTCCCAGAAGTGAAATTCACATGTAAAAGGAAATAAACATTTAAAGTTCTTAATATATATTGATGACTTTCATCTGGTTACTGTGCCACCAGCCATACACATAAGCCTGCAAGTTTTGTTGCACCTCAACAATGTTATGTAGCTGCTTAGTGTTATTTTCATGATCTCATTCTATATCAGATGTCTCATGTAATTGAATCAAGTATTTTCCCAGGTTTCCCTTTTATTCTTTGCATAGACATTTATTTAGTCACTTATACTTAATTTTTGTCTTTGTATTGATTGCACTGCATCTGTGGTTACTGGGGCATGCTGTTGATTTTAGTGTTGGCATATAAGTTTATGTTGGAGGCATATATCTAGGCAGCTTTCAGTTTGATGCAAGGCTTGAACTTCTAGTTAAGCTTAACTGTATCAGAGTAAGCATTTTTATGCAGTAACACATATAGCTCTCCATGAATTAACTTTGGGTGATAAGAGTTAGTTAACACTGAACAAATTCTAAACAGTAAGAAAAACTGACACACCAGAAACAATGGCTAACTTTTCATTTCTTTAAGAATTTTGGGAAGTTCTGATCCTACATTTTCACTATTTGGACTAAATTAGATTTAAAAATTCATTGATTTGTTGGGGGGAGGGATGTGGTAAAAGGCCCAATACAATTAAATACCAGCTCCAAATATAGTTGTTGGTAATGTATTTAGCGCGTCCCTTATATCTGAAAGAACAAAGAGTCAGTGTGTGCATATTAGTGGGACTTTCAGAATTCCTTACTAAATCATCAAATATCTCTATGACACAAAACAAATCTCTAAATTCCTTTGTATATTTGTGAAATCCTCCAAGTTTCATGAGGGAAATAACCCTTTACTCAAAAGTAAACTTTGAAGTTTGAAAAAAAAGCCGGTGAAGTGTAAGGAGTATATTCTAACCTGTCCGATAGCAAATCACTGTTAAAAGGGAAATGATAAAAAAGCAGTAACCGACTTTGTACATGTAGCCTAACATCACTGAATGTGTAACAAGATCGGTCACTTTCCTAGTGGGCATTCTGTCTTATGTTTTAGAATTGAATTATAATGAATAATGAAAAAAGCTTACTAATTTCCTGATCACTTTTCCTCATTTAATACAGCTGCCAATGCAACCCTGTTATGTAATGCACTGATTACAGTTATAACCCTAGCACCTAATACAGTGCCTGCTCTGTATATATGTGTGTTTTGGGGGAGAAAAATGGACTATTTCCAACAATATCTAACATGAAATAATTGTTTGCTGCAATACAAAAGGGAATTATAAAAGAGACACCTACATCAAATATCATGAAACTGTGTTAGCTCTCTATTTCAGTTGTAAATTCTACTTGGTGATTCTGTTGCCAAATTAGACTACCATTACTTTCTTTATCTGTAAAACGTCATGATTTTATTGAAGTTAATTTATTAAATTAACTTCAGCACAACTTCAAGCTAAAGAACTGGAGGTGACATAAATGTTTTATTTCATAATGTAACCTTCTCAAGAGAATTTTAAGAAATGCACTCTGTAAAATATTTTATAATATAAGAAATCTTCAGGCAAGGTGAAAATGTTTCTGACCTCTTCCTTTCCCCAACTATGCCATTCAGTTCTGTAAGGGTAGTTTTCAAGCTCTTTGGGGTATGTTCTGTCCATTTCCAAGCATGCGGCAGAATGTCTTTGCTCACAACACATATTTAAAGGTTAACTCCTGAAAAACACATCTATGAAATGCAAGGTTAGCATTTATTCCAAGTTCGTGAGAAGCGTAGGAATGGAGGTCATGGTGAGAAGAAGGATAGTTAGGTGGGAGGGAGAAATGCAGACTTTAAATTTGAGTTCTAAAATGACCAAGGTATCAAAACAATTCTAACGCTAGGATTAAACTGGGCTCAGCATTAAGTCCTACCTACTTCATAATATGGCCCTTATCTTAACATCTCTATTTCTTACAACCTAGTACGTAATAGGTTTTCAATTAAGATCAAAGAGAACAAACAAATCAAGCCTAATTCAGAGTAAAAGAGGACAATCATCCAATGTTTCATTTCATAATATAGCTTAGTATTGAAGTACACGGACTCTGGGTTCAAACCGGTTCTGTCAGTTAAAACCCTCCGCAACACTTTTCTCTTAAAGGCAGGGTCCTAACTTCAGTTCCTTAGCACCGCGCCCAACAGACTACGCAACGTCTGCAAATCTTTTTAAACAAAGGAATTGACCACACGCGCCAAATTATGATCATCCCAGAGATCGACGAAGAAAGCTGCAAAGGCGGAGAAGGGCCGGCACCCCGCGCCCCCAACCGCGAGACACCACCCTTCGTCAAACATAGCAAAGTCCTCTGGGAAGTGTAGTCTTTAGGCTTTGAGAAGGATTTCAGCCGCTGGCCGGAGCCTGTTATTTGGCGGACGGAGGGAGTAGTAGTTATTGGATAATTTAAAAGTGTCGGGAGCCCAAGAGTTGGGTTAAGCAGCTCACCTGAGTCTCCCAACACCAGTACCTTCACCCGATCTAGGGACGCCATCTTGCCAATGCCTTTCTAGGGTTAAAGCCTGTTTCGGATTGTAGGCCAATCAGAGCTGGGTTTGGAGGGCAGCTCCTTCAATTTCATTGGCCAATCAGAGTTTGACTGACTTCATTGACGGCTTCACTTTGCTGATTGGCCGACTTGGTTAAAAGTAGCGAGTGGTGGTTTCCAAAGCAGGTCGCAGGAATAAGACGTTTTCTTGTCGCACGAATGTTGAGGCTCGTTTCAGCCGGTAGTTGAGGCGCTGAGGGAAGCTGTAGTGCGGTTGTTCGAGGATTCGCTTTGGTAAACCTTGTTCCCTGTTCCTTGTTCTGGGTTGTCTGGCCCGGAGTCGCATTCAGGGTTTCTCCTCCTTTTCGCTACTTTCTCTTTAGTTACCCTTGTCTCCTTAGCTACTCTTTTGACTTGGTCCTCCAAAGAACCATTCACCCCGGAGCGGCCCGTGTGCGACCTCGGGTATGACGGGCTTGGTTCCACCGAGTGTGGTCCCTGGACTCAGCTGGCAGAATCCGCGGGAACTGGGGGTCTCGCAGTGTGAGGAGGAATGAACATTATTGAACCGGGCTCGTGGAGGGCAGCTGGGTCCAGAGGTTTCGCGGTGGTATGCAGCTGTCTTACGGTTGAAGGCGTGGAGAGTACCATGAGTAAAACATGGTAATTGAGAAAACTTCAGTTAAATGTATAGGATCCACATTCTTATAGAACTGGAATAGTAGTATACTGAAATAATCTACTGGATTAATAAACTGGACCGCCGCATCCTCTCCTTTCTTCTTTTATATCCGGCAGTCAGCATAATCTTTTAAAATTGCGAACTTGAGCCTGTTGCTTCCTGCTTAAAACCATTTAGAGTTTAAAAAGCTTTCCCAATAGCTTGCTTCTCTACTCTGGAAGCAGCAATGAAGGGAAGTAAATTGCGGGGAAGCTGGTAGGGTGGGCATGTTGGAAGAACACGTGCTTAGGAGATCTATTGAAAGTTTTATGGAAGTACTTGACTGGCTGTGCTGGATTCTGCAAAATCAAGATGAACACGATATCCCTGTTCTCATAGTTAGATATGGAGAAGTACAAGTCTATTTACTGCAGCTAAGAATGTTGGTAAAGAGCTATGGGAACTTGTTAAAGCAATTAAGGGGAATCTGGAACGGTCTTTCTAAGGAAATATCCTTTGAGATGTGAAGGATAATTAGGAGAAAAGAGTTTGGGCAGAGAGAACGGTCTGGAAGTGGGGAAGGCATGTGTGGCTGATGGAATTGAGAGCATGCCAGTGTGGCTGGAGATAAGACTGACAGGGATAGACAATGCAGAGAATTCTTTCATTTCAACTTTGTTTCTCCAACTCTGTGCCTGGTACACAGTAGTTCTTCAATGTTTGTGGGATTAGAGTACGTAGGATCTGTGCTGGGTAGGTGGTAGGTGAGACTGGGAGGGATTTAGACTCTCAGGAAAAAAAAAAAAAAAAGGAAGAAATAAAAAGGGCTTATCCTTAGAGGTCACACACTTAAAAATTTCCAGAGGCTAGCCAGTCAAGCTCTTTTCCTGTTTAAAAGTGACAAATGCTTTTCAGCGTATTTTTTTCCATTTGGAAACTTGGTCTTTTCCTCAGAAATTTCCAGTTTTCAAGAAGAGCTGAAAGTTGAGATTTATATGGAATCCCACTACTTTTAAATGTGGACACCTAACTCAGAAAAGTCTCAATACATTCTTTTGATCAATGTTGCAGACGCTGCCAGTTTGGGACCTGTGACCTAAATAATATAAAAAAATGCAGAGATTGAGTAGGAGATTGAGCATATGTGGGGAAGTAGAAGTGATAGAGGAGAAAAGACAATGGTCAGGAAGGGCGATTTTAGAAGGTAGACATTGTGAACAAGGTGTCATGACTTCTTTCCTGAGCTCAGTCTCACTTGTTCAGCTATCTGCTGGACATCTTCATGGGAATCTTCTGTGGTATTTCCTCAAAGACAAGCAACTATAAGTGAATGCCTCATTTCTTCCAAACCTGTTCTTCAGGTTTTATACTATTTTTCATAGTAGTACATTTCCTAGTAACACTGCTTAAAACAAATACCTGTATCTTATTGTTTAATGAGTATAGTGTTTCAGTTTTACAAGATGAAGAGTTATGGAGATGGATGGTGGTGATAGTTATACAATATGAGTATATGTAATACCACTGAACTATACTTAGAAATGCTTAATTGGTAAATTTTGTTATGTGTATTTTACCTCAATAAAACATTTATTTAAAAAACCCAAATAACTATCAATATTTAAACTTTTACTACTTTTTTACTCCATTTCTAATATATTATTCAGCCCTTTTGATTTTGTTTCTAATAAATTTCATTCATCCTGTTCTCTTGCAATTTTTTGCTCTCTTTCTTAGTTCAGGTTTAATTACTATGGTTCCTAATACTTCCACAGTGTGTCCATCTTCACTTATCTCAGCCCATTCCTCATAGTGTGATAAGAATCACTTTTCTAAATAGGGGGTTGTATTATAAATGCCAGTACTTAATGGAGCTCACGATGCCAGCTCTGTAAGCAGCATATTTTACATGAGTTATCTCATTTAATCTGTACAGCATCACCTTTATGAGAAAGGCACTGTTAATCACTTTTTATGCATAAGGAAACAGACTGAGAATTTTCAGGGCCACAAGCTCAGAAATAGTGGACCTGAGATTCAAAACCCAAAACTATTTGGACTGCAGAGTCCTCGTGTCACTCCCTTGCTCAAATCTTTAAGACCACCTCAGTTGATTCAGGATATGGAAGCAGGCTAAATAAGGGGTACAGGGTCATGCAGGATGTACATTGGCAGTGTATGTAATAGCCAGTCACCAGGTTTGTCTGGTGCAGTAGTCAGGGACTTTTTCTGTTTACTGGAGTCACCTAAAGAACTTTTAAAATAAGATGATGCCTAATATGACCCTCCCAGACCAGGTAAAACAGAATCTCTGGGAATGGAGCCCAGGTGGGTATTTGAAAATGCTCCCTAGACGATTTCTACTTTACAGCCAGGGTTGAGAACCATTGATTCCAGATATGGAGTGTGTATGGTGGGAGTTCAGGGAGGGGAATACAATAGTAAGAAATAATATTGGAAAAGTAGGTTATTTAGGTTATTTTGTCATTTGTCTGCCATTCTTTGGTCTGTTGGATGTTTCTGAAGCCATATTTTGTGTTTTGCCAGTCATTGAACATGTTAAAAAAATTCTATCAACCACATTGGAAAGGAGAACAAAATGGGTCTGACAGTATGTTATGATACTACTTTGTTGTTGAACCCAGGCACTCGCCTGGCACCCTTGAGGCTTGGGATAATAGAAAGGCTGTAGGATCACAGGATTGGATGTACGTACTACTTTGTTATCTCTTGTATAGTCATGCCTCAGTTTTTACAATATGTAATATATACAGGGTCCAGCAGAAGTAATGCCATTGAGAGTGGTTGGTAGGATACATGAATGTCTCACACTAGATGTACAGCAATTGGAACATTTCACCTAAAATGTCATGTGGTGTGCTTGAGTCTGATATTATGTTATAGAATTACACGCTTATGATTTTGTAATAAAAGATTTTTGTGCAATTAAAAAAGGGGTGTTATTTGTGCTGGACCCTGTATTTTTTAATTATAACTAATTTCCCATCCTTGCCCCAATTATGTGTATAGATTGGTTATTTAGGAATATCTTTTTAGTACAGTACTGTGGATATAAAAATATCTCTCATAAAAAGATATTAAATCTCATAGGGTTGATAACCACAGATTTTAAATAAAAGGTTCAGTAGAAACTGGTGCTAATAACAGAATATGATTCTTCATTGGAACAGTTCAGTGGGATGTCTGTTAAAAATGTCCCTATGGTGTATGGAATTTCATTTCACATAGTCTGTGTGGATAGCCTGACCATATTTAGTTTGGGACATATTAAGTCAATATGGAATCTGTTATTAACAAGAGCTTCACAAGCACATTATGTACATTCTCATTCATCACAGCAATCTCATTGAGATAATTAATATTGTTATTTCTCAGAGACTAAAGTATGGCTTGTGGTGGTTTATGGGATTTGCTCAGGATCATGCAGCTACTAAGACACAGGATCTCTAAATCAGAAACTCAGAGCCCATGCTTTTTGACAATTACATGAGAGTCTGCCCCATGCCATTCTGAGCTACAAGTCAGCTTTCTGGATCATGACATAAGAATTGGGTACAGTTGCTTTGTTCACTGCAGGGGTTCCAGTATTTAAGAATATTTTGGGCTTCTTTTTTTTTTTTTTAAAGTACTGGATGGTATTTAATTGGTCATCGGATTTAA
Source organism: Trachops cirrhosus (assembly GCA_028533065.1). Taxonomy (NCBI): domain Eukaryota; kingdom Metazoa; phylum Chordata; class Mammalia; order Chiroptera; family Phyllostomidae; genus Trachops; species Trachops cirrhosus. Next base: position 101,814,291 of record CM052539.1, on the reverse strand, counting down.
CTTTGCAAGGTTGGTAAAGCTGTCTGGATCTAAGTGTTCATTTCTTTCATATTTATAACAATAATTTTGCTAAACACCTAGTTGATTACTTATGTGTTTATTGGTTTGTTGTTATTTTATTGTGAGAACATGACTGTGTAAAACATTCTAAAATCTATCTTGGTAGAAAAATTTTACTCAAGAAATAAAGACACTCTAAGGATATGCTAACTGCTAGGCTTCTCGGTGGCGGGGCAGCGGGGGGGTTCCAACATCCCCAAAGGTGTGCAGCAGCGATTTTCAGCTGGTGTGCAGCAATAATATTTAAAACATGCCATACCTGACTAGTCAGGGGTACCGACCTCTTTTCCCTTGTCAAATAAAAAAATGACAACAGCCAATGGAACAATAGCTGTCTGGTGTGAATGAATCAAAATTGTGCCTATTTTTTTTTCAGACTGGCAAAAAATATATTTTTTGGTGTGTGGCAGAATTTTAGTAATTAGTTTATATGTGCAATGAGATGAAAAAGGTTGAAAATTCACAGCTCTGTAACATTAAAAATAGTGTGACTTCATTTAGTTTATTGTGTTTCTCTTTCTGAAATAAAGTGGGTTTGATGTGTATCATTGCTATAAGTAGTAAGTTAATTTTTTGAACCAAGCACATGTAGATCATGAAAATAGCCATTTAAGAAATATGTCAGGCTTTTTAGGTGTAATCTTTTGTGTATTCTGGAGGATAATATTGTTCTCTGTCAAACGCTTAGGCATTATGTCTTATAATAAAAACAATGATTTGAGTGCCTTTGTGGCACTCCAAGAGTAGTGGTAGCTCCCTAATGGGTTGATTATTCTAGATTTAAAATGATTACTATGTCCTTACTATGCCTAGGTAATCTTCTCTTATTTTCTGAATTCAGTACATTTAAAGTGAAATTTACTGCTAAAAGATGGCAGACCCAGATGTCCTCACCGAGGTTCCTGCAGCATTGAAGAGGTTGGCCAAGTATGTGATCCGGGGGTTTTATGGCATTGAACATGCTTTGGCCTTGGACATCTTGATCCGGAACCCTTGTGTGAAAGAGGAGGATATGCTGGAGCTGCTCAAGTTTGATCGGAAGCAACTTCGATCAGTTTTGAATAATTTAAAGGGAGACAAGTTCATCAAATGCAGAATGAGAGTAGAGACTGCTGCAGATGGGAAAACCACTCGCCATAACTACTACTTTATCAATTATCGTACTCTTGTTAATGTGGTAAAATACAAATTGGACCACATGAGAAGGAGGATTGAAACTGATGAGAGAGATTCCACCAACCGGGCTTCCTTCAAATGTCCTGTCTGTTCTAATACTTTTACAGACTTAGAAGCTAATCAGCTCTTTGATCCTATGACAGGTGAGACTTTTCCAGTTTATGAATCTTTTTAGTAACTTTTGAAAATAAAATATGTATCCTTTTTCTTATATTTCATTAATTTTTAAACCAATTATGTATGGCATTATAAAAGTAAATGGATATATAAAAGTAACTCACTGTATGGTTTTTCTTAGTCTTACTGTCCTGTTTGACTGTCATTCTCCTTCACAAGGGAGTGTACTCTTCCACCCATGGCCTTCCTACCACTGCTCCCCCACTTACTTACAGCTACAGCCTGATCTGAGAGGTTGACTTCTCTACCACTTTGAGGCTATTCTGACAACTTTACTTTTGACCTCTTTACTCAACAAATATTTGAGCACCTACTTGTCCCAGTCACTGCCAGATGGTTACGATACGGTGTATACAAATGTTATGTTGGTGAAAGTTTAAAGTGCTATCAGGAGAACTTAAGTAGAGCATCCAATCTGGAACAGACTCTGGAAGAGCCTCTGGAAGAGCTTTAAGTAACAGCTGAGACCTAAAAGGTAAGAGCCAGATGAAATAAGAGGGGCACCATTTCCAAGTTAACAAGTGGATAGATATATAATCTCTTGACCATTAATTAGTGGAAGAAAATTGTCAACAAGATATATAATTTGCTTCATTTAAGAACTTTAAGGATTTTTCTTATCAACCAGAATTTATAAGACACATTTTACAAAAGTACAGTATAGCTAGCATTAACATGAAAAACTTTAAAGTGCTGGGTTATATAGTTATTTTGTCTTGTCACTTGTAAACTTGTAAAGAGATTATAGTTTGTTAATTACTCAATGGATCGATTAGGTATTTTTGAGAAGTAAAAAATCTACAGAAAGAGTCATGCTATTAAGTTAGATTGTCCCTTTGTTATGGCTGAATTCAGGAGTATAGGTTCCTTCTTAGTTCGTAGATCTGTCTTTTAAATAACTATCAAAATGTTATTTAAACTTATACATGAAATGTTTTATTGTAAGAAAATTAGAAATTTGTGTACTGTTCAATTTTCTAATTTTAATATATGTTATATAGGGTACATTTTAAAAGATTTCATTTTTAAACGGGGAATAATCTCAATTTCAATTAAGATTATTAACAAAAAGAGCTAAAGATAGACTATGACGTTTTTTCCTTATTTACTGTGAAGCAGTCATTTTGATGAAAAGTCATTTGAAGAATTCCAATTTGTGTTCAGTGTTTATTTTGTCTGAATCTGTTTACCTTGAACAAACAGAATTAACTAGGAAGAATCTTGGTTATAACAAAATCTTAATCATCCTGAGTATAAGAATTGCTTGAGTGTGCTCTAGAGGAAATTTGTAGAGTATATCTGGAGCTCTTTCAAAACAGACTAGGAAAATCTCGTGATTTTTGCTGTTCATTCTAACAGATTTCTTAAAGGAGCTCTGGGTTTTGGCTCAGTGATCTTCTGCAGATGTTGGTGTTAATAGTGGTCTTCACCTCTCTTGACAGCAGTGGAAGGTGTTATCCAGTCCCTCAGAGAGGGTAATCTAAAGTAATGTGCTTCTACTACATTTATTCATCATTTGATTCTTACTTAATCTCATGAGGCTTTCTAAAAGGAAGTTACTCCACTACTTATACATCACTATTTATGAGACTGATCCATGATGCTCTTTGAATTTCACCTAAGGTCAGTGTCTGAATGAAGCTAGTTGTAACCGACTGGTGGGTGGCCTGTGGAAGAGATGGCCTAACACCCAAGTATAGTCAAGTTTGTTTGAATTAGGGAGTTGAGATAGGGTAGGTTATTATTATGACAAAAATAAAACATTTTATGGAAGAGAGCTAAAATTGAAATAGTTGTTTTGTGGTCAGTCTGAGCAAAGACTATGTTTAATAAAGTTATGGTCAGCATGAAGGTAGAAAGAAGGGATTCAAGGAAAGCAAGAATAAGTCATTTTACCTTTTGATTATAATTTGGCTTTTCATTTGGACTTTCCTTTAAGGAGAGTCCAACCCAGCCTGCTTGTTAGTTTTGATTTGTACTATTAATAACTTGACACTCTCCTACGGTCTATGCATTCCCTTTAGAAACTTGGGTCTTTTTCTTTCTGCTCCCTTCTTGTGTTGCTCAGTATTCATTCCCTTCCCACTCATTTTGAAGAAGATGGGAAATAAACATTTGGTATGTGTATCAGAGGAGGAGGGGACTTTTTCTGCTGTAATACTGTAATATTTATGCTCTGTTTAAATTAATAGATTACAGTTTTCATTCTAAGCCCAGACTTACACAAAGCTATTCTATATCCTGGTTGCTTTTAGGGAATGATATTTCTGACCAACTAATGGGCGTATCTGGTGGCTGTCTCCATTGCCATCTCAACAGTTACTAGGTTCGACTGTTACTTTATCAAATGGGGAGGTGGTATTCAGGAATTAGATTTGAAGCCTTCTAGACTTTACTGCTTCCCTGATAAAAGTTCTTAAATCATATGTATGGGCAGCTCTTTGCTACTGGTCAGAGGGTAGTGACTCTGAGATGAGCATCTGGAAGCTCTGGGCTCAGGAAACTCTGAGTCCAACAGGAGTTATTTTATCAAGGTTAATTCACAGATAAGCCAGAGATCTTACTATTTGGTTTACAGCTTTTCCCCACCTCATCTCTTCTCTCCAAAGATGGTAGGTTCTACCCTATCCAGCATGACTCAGTGGTTTGGGTGTTGTCCCGCAAAGCAAAAGGTTGCGGGTTCTGTCCCAGTCAGGGCACTTGCCTGGGTTGTGGGCCTGGTCCCCTGTTGCGGGCATGGGAGAGGCAACCAATCGATGTTTCTCTCACACATCAGTTTTTCTTTCTTTCTCCCTCCCCACTCTCAAAAAATAAATAAATGAAATCTTAAAAAAAGAAAGATTGTAGGTTCTCTCCATACTTCCCATTAGGTTTTGTCTTTGGTGTTCTTGGGTCAAACTCTCTCCAGATGTTTGATGGTTGTATGTGTGAGGTAATAGATAATATATATTGATATATATTGGACTTTGCCTGGTTCCTTGGACAGCTCATAAAACCTTTGTAATTTCTTAAGTGATAAGAACACTAAAACCATGTTTTGTACTATTTGGTCTTTGACCGCTATTCCTGACCCAGTGCTCCTGAAAAGGAATCCTTGTAATTTCATGGGTGTTAGAAATGTCTTCTGTTCTAATGAGGCAACTGTAGTGGGCTGCTGGATCAGGGCTGGTCACCAGAAAGATCAAGTCATGATTAGAAGTTTGGAATTTTCAGCCCCATCCCCCTTTCTCTAAAGACAAAGGAGGACTGAAATGGAGTTAATAACTCATTATGCCTATGTGAAGAAGCCTCCGTAAAATCCTCCAAGTATGACATTTAGAGAGCTTCCAAGTTGGCAAACCCATGGGCATGGAAGTGCTAGGAATGGAGCATACCTGGAGAGGGCACGGAGGCTCTGAGCCCCATTCCACATACCTTGCCCTACACAGCTCTTCCATTTAGATAATCATCTGTGTCCTTTATCACATCCTTTAATAAACTGGTAAATGTAAGTGTTTCCCTGAAATCTGTAGCTGCTTTAGCAAATTAATTGAACGCAAGGTGGAGGGAGTTGTCATTGGAACCTCTAATTTATAGTCAGTTATTCAGAAGAACAGGTGACAACCTGAGCTTGCAAACTGGTTTCTAAACTTGGAACCAGGGAGCAATCTTATAGGACTGAGCCCTTAACCTATAGAATATGATGCTGTCTCAAGGTAGACAGTGTCAGAATTGAGTTAAATGGTAGGACACGCAGCAGATATTACTGAGAATTGCTTGGTGTGGAGTAAAACCTCCACACATTTGTTCACCAGAAGTGTCAGAAGTGAAGTGTTATGTGTGACTGGGAAAAGATACACAGTGAAGAAACACAAATGGAGAAGAACTTGGTTTTTCCCTACACAGAAAGGAAAAAAGACTGAGGTTTTTCCATTACAGTGTGTCGAGATAACTTTTATTTCATTAAAATGGAATTACATGGCCTTGTCCTCTAGTCTCTGGTTTCAAAAACTTAACCAGGCAAAACTAGTTGTTTTACTTCCTCAAATATTGGGGTTTAAGTAATCAAAATAAAGACCACATGACATGAAATTCCTCAAATCAGCAAGGTAGCATCTTGTGGTTCATAAGTGCATGCTTTTAGATTTAGCAAGCTTTCTGACATGTAAATAGACTACTTTAGCAATCTCAGCCATGGGTAATTTAGTTAATGGCACTTCTAAGTTAAATTCAGCAACATGGCTTCCCCAAAAGGGGAGTTTGTATTTTCTTTATAGATGTTAAGGCCAGATGATATGGAAATGGCTTTATATTTTCCATTTTTATTTAAAAATTGTGTAGCCATAAGGCCAGAGATAATTTTGAAGAGAAAATATCCACAAAGCTACTAGCTTTTGCATATTAACATAATTATAATCATAGCCAAAAATAGTTTGTGATCTCTTGGTTCCTTAATGTACCAAGCTCTTATTTCTATCTATTGTTTAAAAAATGTTTTAATAGGTGAGATTCCACCTCCTTCCCCCATTTTCCTTTCTGCATCTATCTGTTTAGCACTTTGATTTTATCTATTTTTTTTCCTAGTGTCGATATAATGCTTGGAATACTTTTGTATATATACTGTTTTATTCCTCTTCAAGTGTTTTCTTAAGAATTCTCAGCAGTTGGAATACAGGGTGAAAGAATATAGTTTTACAGCTTCTGTAAAGGTATATATGGCACCATTGTTTATTGTGAATAGGATAAAGTTGTTAGGTGTTTGAAACACAAACAGTTTGGGAGCACCTATTGCTGAAATCATCTGGAAACCTGGGCATCCCATTTTAAATAAACTTTGAAATAAGTTAAAATTTATTTTATTTTATTTTTATTTTATTGATTATGCTGTTACAGTTGTCCTAATATTTCCCCCTTTGCCCCCTCCCATCCAGCACTGCCTACTCCCTCCAGTGATCCCCCCTCCTTTGTTCATGTCCATGGGTCATGCATGGGTCATGCATTTTGGCAATTCCATTTCCTATACTTGTTTTCTGCCTATCCTATAACTACCAATTTGAACTTAATTCCCTTACCTTTTCTCCCATTCCCCAAGAGCCTCTTCCAGCTGTTCACCATCCCATTGTTCTCCATATCTATAATTCTGTTTCTGTTAAGCTTGTTTGCTTTGTTTGTTTTTAGATTCAATTGTTGATAGTCATGTGTTTATTGCCATTTTAATGTTAATAGTTTTGATCTTCTTTTTCTTAAATAAGTCCCTCTAACATTTCATATAATGGTTTGGTGGTGATGAACCCCTTTAGCTTTACCTTGTCTGCAAAGCACTTTATCTGCCCTAGATTCTACATGATAGCTTTGCTGGATAGAGTAGCCTAGGTTGTAGGTCCTTTTCATCATTTTTCATCTTTTTGAATACTTCTTGCCTGTCCCTTTTAGACAGCAAAGTTTCTTTTGAGAAATCAGCTGACAGTCTTATGGGAACTGCTTTGTAGATAATTATCTGCTTTTCTCTTGCTGCTTTTAAGATTCTTTATCTTTAACCTTTGGCATTTTAGATGTGTCTTAGTGTGGGCCTCTTTGTGTCCCATCTTATTTGGGACTCTGTGCTTCCTAGACTTGTATGTCTATTTCCTCCACCAAATTAGGGAAGTTTTCCTTTATTATTTTTTCAAATAGGTTTCCACTTTCTTGCTCTCTCTCTTCTCCTTTGGCACCTCTATCATGTAAATGTTGCAGTGCTTGAAGTTGTCCCAGAGGCTCCTTACACTGTCCTCAATTTTTAGAACTCTTTTTTCTTCATTCTGTACTGATTGGATGCCTTTTGCTTCCTTATGTTCCAAATCATTGATTTGGTTCTTGGCTTCCTTCACTCCACTGTTGATTCCTTGTAAATTGTTCTTTATTTCAGTTAGTGCCTCCCTCATTTCTGATTGGATCATTTTATGGTGTTGAAGTACCTACTGAGTTCCTCGAGCATCCTTTTGACCAGAGTTTTGAACTCTGCATCTGATAGATTGCTTATCTTCATTTTGTTTAGTTCTTTTTCTGGAGTTTTGATGTGTTCTTTCATTTGGGCCCTATTTTTTCGTCCCTTCATTTTGGCAGCCTCCATGTGTTTGTTTCTGTGTATTAAGTAGAGCTGCTTTGACTCTGTCTTGGTAGTGAGACCTAATGTAGTAGGTGTCCTGTAGGTGTCCAGTGGCACAGCCTCCCCGATCACTCAAGCTGCGTACTGGAGGTGCGCCTTCCATGATGGCTGAATACTCTGTCCTTTTGTATTTGAGTCTTGATTGCTATCAACAGATCAATGGCAGGGATTTACCCAGGCCAGACAGCTGGTGGGACTATCTGTGACCACTGGCCATCAACCACCTCCCTCTGTAGCTTGTGGAAATGATTGCGTGGTGGTGCTCCAACATGGTCTGTAATTGTCTGCTGGGTGTGCGGGCTCTGAATTTCCTAGGTGGTGCAGGCCAAGGTCAGCCACCACCTGTGTTTGGTTTGGGGCCCCTTGATGTAAGCTATAAAGCTATCTGCAGATGGCTGCTGCTAGTGTCAGGCCTGTGTCCACCCAGCAAGAGGTACAGAGCTGGGTTCAACTGTTGCTTGTTTGAGCAGATTTAGGAAGGTCTGAAGCTTGTGCCTAGCCTGGCCATTCATATGGAAAAGCCACTGTTATCGGCTTGGGTGGGTCTGCAGGTTGGATAGGAATGAACCTTAGATAATTGTCAGGGTGGGGCTAATGATGTGAGCCAGTTTGATGGGGACTCAGACATGGTGCCACTGCATGTGGCATTGTGTTGGGGAGGGCTCAGAAAAGGAAGGGTGAAACTAAACAAAATGAAGACAGTATCTGCAGTTCTGTCCAGGATGAAGCTGTCCCCCAGCTCTCGCCTTGATGCCAGATACTTCATTTCTTCCCTGTATGCCACTGGCACCCTTCAAGGTGCCACCCCAGTGCTGAGGGACTGAGTCTGAGTAAGTCTGTGTGTAGGGCCCTCCAAGAGGAGACACCGGAGAATCCTGCAGTTTCTTCTGCCTACCCAATCCCCAGTGGTTTCCACAGCCTGAAGTTGTGGAGATTTATCTTTTTGGCACTGGAACCCCAGGCTGGATGATGTGGGGTTGTGATCCCTCACTCGCGACATATCCCTCCATTTTATATCCACCACACATGGGTTTGTGACCAACCCATTCCCCGTGTCTGCCACTCTGCCCTTTCTACCCATCTGGATGAATGTGGTTTCTGTAATTCCTTAGTAGTTGGACTTCCATACAGCCTGAATATCTGATGGTTCTGAATGATAGTTGTTCTGTAGTTTAGCTGTAATTTTGCTGTGATTGTGCAAGAAGGTGAGCTGCGTTTACCTACACCTATATCTTGACCAGATGTCTCCTGAAAAAAGTTAAATTTGTAAAAAATAAATCTTATTAGTATATATTTAATAAAATCTTAGGAATAAGAATTTAGAGATTATTGCCCTGGCTGGTGTGGCTCAGTGGATTGAGTGCCAGCCTGCAAACCAAAAGATCTCTGGCTCGATTCACAGTCAGGGCACATGCCTGGGTTGTGGGCCAACTTCCCAGTTGGGGGTGTGCAAGAGGCAACCAATTGATATATCTCACACACATCAATGTTTGTCTCCCTCTCTTTCTCTTTCTCTTTCTCTTCCCCTCTCTCTCAAAAAATAAATAAAATCTTGAAAAAAAAGGACTTAGAGGTTATTTTATCATGTTCAGCTCATCAAATTGTGTGTGAATGCACATATACATGCCTATGTTGAACTTTAGGATTTGGGGTATTCTTATAAAGTAATAAATAGACCTAGGGCTATATAGATTTCTAGGGTGTTTCAAATTGAATGTTAGGGAAGGATATGATAGCTTTCATGGAGATTTAGCTTGTTTTGTGTGTGGTTCCATGAAAATTACTTAGAGACAGACAGATTTTAGAATTAGTGTAAAAGAAGTCTTTAATAACTAACTCTTAAATAAAAGAGGTACAGTATCTAATAAATAAGTCTTAAAAATAGCCAATAATGGAAATTGTTGTAATTCTAGTGGTTAGTTCTGAGTCACTTGGAATATTCAAGTAAACTTCATATGTAGAAATTGGGCGTTGAGTTATATGAGCCTTGAGACTGCAGGAACAGCTTTTTGATTTATAGACAGATCAGTTTCCTGATTAAAATTCCTCTTCAGTTCCCTTAACCCACAGGTGGCAAACACAAGGGCTGTGGGCCGAATCCGGCTGTCCACCTTGTTTTATCCAGCCTGGCACCTTGTTTCTACCCAGTGGCTGTGCTGAGCTCTCGTTTAATTGTTAAGGAGTAGTTACATATACAGTCCTAAAATTACATTTGGCCCTTTGAAGGCAACTGCAAGGCTGATGTGGCCTCTGGTGAAAATGAGTTTGACACTCTTGCCTTAACCTAAGGGATTTGTTAATGTTACCTTCACAGAGCAGGCTACTTTTCCTTTATCTCCTTCTAGTTAGGACAGGAGATAGCTTATAAAAGCAGTGCTTTCAATTCCTAAAATGCTAAAAATGCAAATACAGAAAGAAATCTTTCTATGATTATTTTTGCTCAGTTGCTGAGTGGAATCTTGCCCAGGTTCATTAGAAAATGATACTGGAAAGCTCAAAGGTGTGGATTTGCAGGGAGGAGGTGATTATTAGAAAAAGTTAAATAAAAACAAGTATGGAAAGAGAGCAAGGAATAAGTGTTCTCCCTTTTTTACCTCCTCTCTGTCCCCCCTCTCCCACCAAAATACTTTAGGGCAGACTTTTTTTTTCTTTTAGTTTGATCTTGAAGATTTGAGAACTTTTTAAAAACAGTCATTTGCCTTTTCTTTGTTGTATGTATGTTGATACTGATTATATATGAGCTAAGTTATTTGTGCAAAGTTGCTTTTAGTTTTGATGCTGGCATGCAATATTCTATTAATTATTATCTTTCAAATAGTTATATCAAAACCACAGACTTTTTGCCTTTTCACTGCTTGTTGAGATGAATTTGATTTAGGTCTAATTTATAGAACTTATTGTTAGCTTTAGTATTCACTGAACTACCATACTTAAGTATGTTGTTTTCCCTCCCAGGCACAGTATGTTTTTCCCCTGTATAAGACTTACTGAATCTAGTAATGATGTATGACTATACCAAATCTAGATGTGTCTATTTAAGGAAGGACAGAAACCAATTTCATTCATAAATTGAGTTTTGGGGTGTGGAGTTTTATTGTGTATATCACTGATATATTTGAGATATTCTGAATTTAAAAATACATTAAACCTTATTGTTTTCCTTTTGAATGCAAGCAAGTGAGTATTTTACAGAATTAGGTGTTGTGCAGTGAATTATTAAAGTATGATTTTTTAAATTCCTTTTTATTATAGGTAAAATAGTATAAATATATAACTATGTACCTGTCATGTCTGTTACTATTTGATAATAGCAATTCCTTTTTCTGGCCATTTCCCCTTGCCCAATTACACTGAAGAGACTTGTTTTATCAAATGAAGTTTGGAAATTAGAATAAAAGGTGACTTTTTGAGACTAGCATTTTAATATATATGCACCTTTAGAGTTATGAAAGTTATAACAAAGGACTTGATAATGCTTTCAAAGAATGGCTCAAGAATGACTGTAAAACTTCTTCATGTCAATTAAGAGGGAGTTGAGTGCTTTTGAAGGATTCAAGATAACATTTGTTTTCCTTCTAAAAATATGTAAGTAATATGTGAATGTAAATTTAGAAAAATATGTAGAATAAAATGGCAAACCTAGTTTTTCCTCTGTGTTCTCCCACTCAACCCAGCCCCGACTCTCACCACCTTTCAGTGTGTTAACAACTATTTTTATGCTTCCAGCCCTTTCACCTTATATCCCAACCCCACTCGACCCAACTGCCCCAACCCCGCAGCCCTTCTGAAATCTGAGAAAGCAAAGTGATTCTTAATTAAGTATTTTGTTATTTAACAGTTTATGGTTATTATAATGCTTGGACAACTTCTATTAGTATTGTCAGGGTTTTTAGGGCACTTACTATATTGAGTCCTTTTGCCTAGTTGGTATTTCAGTTAACATGTCATTTCTGGAAGGGTTTTTTTTTTTTTTTAAGGCAATAATTATAAGACAGTAAGACAACAGTGCATTAGGATCCAGAACCGTGACTTCTAGTCTTGGGCTATGTTAATAACTATTACCTTGGGCAAATCCTTTAAACATTCTAGACCCTTTTTTAGTATGTATAAAAGGTTAAGTTCAGGCTGTTCTATACCATATATGGTTTCTCTCAACTTTAATTTCATAACACCCTTTCATTCGGAGAATAGTTGACATTTTAAAAGTATAAAGAAGCTTGGGGTTGTTTTATCATTGCCCTTAGAAGGTGATGTTAGTTACCTTTGGATAATTTGAAAGTCTTGGTTAGGAATTGAAACTCGTGGTTATAGTAGTGTTCATATAGAAAATATGTGCTGTTGAATTATGCTGTCTTCAGAAGCACATTGTGGCACAGTGGAGTATAGTATTTACAATTTTTCGCCAATCTCATTTTCCTAAGCTCCCCAGTTCATTCCCTTTCCTCATATATACATGATCTATAAAATCTTCAGTGGGAGGTGAAACAATCTCCATATATGCTTCCTAAGTTATATATGGTGATTGGTAACATTAATCACATGTGTTAGTGATGTGTCTTTGAAGTTTTATGGTTTCCTCTTTATCTCACTAAAATCCCAGGAGATCTGGTCCTGGTTACTTGGTTTTAACATGGAACTAACTGTTCATCATTTGTTTTATTGTTTTTCCTGGAAGCTTGTTGAGTGAAGGTGAGTTTATTCAAAGTTGTTTTTTTATTTTTTTGTAGGGTTCTCCAGAAAAGTTATCTAAGCCATTATCTCTTGCTTAGATTTTGCACTACTCTCTTAGCTAGCCTCCTTGCTGTTACTCTTGCTGCTCCTGTGGACTATTTGTTATGGCAGCCCGTGACTCTTCTGAAAAGCACATCAGGTAATGTCAATGTCACTCTTTTTTCCCAAAACTTTCCTAAGACTTTCCCCCTCACTCAGTAAAGTCAGAACTTAACAGAACTTATAAGGTCTTGTATCAACACTCACCTCTTATTTCAGAGGCTTTTGTTCCACCACTCTCTCCCATGTTCACTCCACAACAGGCTCACGGACCATCTTTGTGTCTTGCATGCACCAGGCATGCCTTCGCTTTACCTGCCTTTTACATGCTGTTTTCCTTTTGCCCAAATGTCCCTATACTGCTCTTTTAAGTCTTTGCTCACTCATTGCTGTATCAGAGAGGCCTTCCCTGAGTTTCCTATATACAGGGTGGGGGCAAATGTAGGTTTACAGTTGTTTGTATGGAAGATAATGCAAGAATAAACTGTGTTTTGCATACTCACAACTGCAAACCTATTTTGCTCCATCCTGTATAATAGAGCACTATCCCTTTCTGTCACCCTCCTTATTCTTCATCCTCTTCCCCTACTTTGTTTTTCTTTTTTATACTTATCAACACCCAGTGTTACGTTTTGTCTTGTTTACTCCCCACTAGAACATGAGTTCCACCAAAGTGACTCAGAAGATGATTGGCCAGACTTAGGAAGGCAGAATGGTGGGAAATCCTTGGGACATCAGTCCCGCTGTGCTGGGTGTCAGCGCTCTACAGCAGCAGACATTTGATCCCCCCTGGCTCCTTAGCCAGCCTTGAGGACTTGACTGCGACATGACTGCCATTGCAGCACCGGTGCCATATCAAAATAATTGGGCTTACTTTGATTTTTTCTTCTCCTTCTTCTCATTCTCCTTCCTCTTCCCCTCCCCCTCGTCCTCCTCTTTTTTGTTGGGTAAATGGCTGAATAATACTCCTGTTGCAACTAGTACCTTGGATAAATCTTTGACAGTGAATTCTTGACATTAGCTGATGACCTACTCATTGTATTGGGTTGGCCAAAAAAGTCCATAAAATAAAAGACACATTTCTCATTTTCAATAATAACTCTGTTGATTTGGATATTTTGAATATGTTGGGTATTTCCATGTGATGTAACATTTATTGTTCTCAATTAATGTCTCTACTGGATTGCTATCAACTTCAGCTGGTCTACCCAACCATGGAGCATTGTCCAGCAAGAAAATCTCTGGCACAAAACTTCTCAAACCACTTTTTCTTCTTTTTTTAATTGTTTTAAAAGTATAGTTGTTTCCATTTCCCTACCTCCACTCCCCCTCCCTCCCACCCTTGATCCTACCCACTTTAGTTTTGTCCATGTGTCCTTTATATGTGTTCCTTGACAACCCTTCCACTATTTACCCCATTATCCCACTCCCCTCTGGTTACTATCAGTCTGTTCTTTATTTCAGTGTCTCTGTTTATTATTTGCTTGCTTGTTTGTTTTGTTGATCAGCTTCCACTTATAAGTGAGATCATGGGTATTTGTCTTTCACCACCTGGCTTATTTCACTTAGCATAATGCTCTCCAGATCCATCCATGCTTTTGTGAAGGGTAGGACCTCCTTTTTTTTCTGCTGAGTAATATTCCATTGTGTAAGTGTATGACAGTTTTTTGATCCTTCATTTACTGATGGGCACTAGGCTCTCTCTAGCACTTAGCTATTGTAAATTGCACTGCTATGTATATTGGGGTGCATAGGTTCCTTTGCATTGGTGTTTCGGGGTTCTTAGGATATAATCCTAGCATTGGAATTGCTGGGTCAAAAGGCAATTCCATTTTTAGTTTTCTGAGGAAATTCTAGACTGTTTTCTACAGTGGCTGCACCAGTCTGCATTCCCACCAACAGTGCACTAGGGTTGTCTTTTCTTCTCATGCTCTCCAACACTTGTTGTGTGTTGATGTGTTTATGATGGCCATTCTGATCAGTGTGAAGTGGTATCTCATTGTGGTTTTAATTTGCATATCTCTGATGGCTAGTGATGCTGAGAATCTTTTCATATGTCTCTGGTCTCTGTATGTCTTCTTTGGAGAAGTGTCTGTTCAGGTTCTTTGCCCATTTATTAATTGGGTTGTTTGACTTCCTGGAGTAGAGTTGTGTGAGTTCTTTATATATTTTGGAGATCAAACCGTTGTCTGAGGTATCATTGGCAAGCATGTTTTCTCATATGATTGGTTCGCTTTTCATTTTGTTGATATTTTCTTTAGCCATGCAGAAGCTTTTTATTATGAAGAAATCCCATTTTTTTATTCTTTCCTTTATGTTCCTTGCTCTAGGGGACGTATCAGTGAAAATATTGCTGTGTGGAATACCTGAGGTTTTCCTTCCTATGTTCTCTTCTAGGACTTTTATGGTGTCACTACTTATATTTAATCAAATCACTTTTGACATAGTTGATCAGTCACAGTACCTTCTCTGTACACTGCACACTTTTCTTTTTGCATTTCAGTTGTGTTTGTACCTTTCTGGAAATAATAAAATATAATATGCCAAAAATGTTGCTTATATTCTTCCATCTTTAATACTAAAATAGCTATACAAAAATTCACCAATTTTGATGTTTTTTCAAAAATGCATACTCCTATGACAGCTCTCACAATACAATCTAACAAAATTGTTTCGAATGAAGTTAAAGGTAACTAAGCGCTACTAGAGCCTTTGTATGGGGAAAAAAAAAACAAACTTTTTGGCCAACCCAGTATATACTGCAGTGAAGAGGGAAAAATACAGTTCTAAACAGGGGATTTTTGCTCTTTTCCTCAATGAAGATAAAGTTCCAAAGCATTTTTCCTCTCTTCAAACTAAAGAGAACTTCATTTCTTTTCTCATTTTGGAGATACGTACTTTCATTGGAAGAGTCCTGAGTTACAGAATTCAGACTTTCGTATATTGAGTACTACTGAATAGACAACCCACACATAGGGTTTTGAAATATTTATTTGTGTAAGATCTTTTTTCTCCCTATTTTCAATGCCTGTTCGTTACAACTAGATAAATTTTGATCCTCTAGCAAAATTGCTACATTAAGACTCAGCTTAAAAAGAAAGTCTCAGCTGAGTAAATGCCAAGTTTGTGATAGGCACTTAATATTTGTTAAATAAGTAAATATTGTATAAACATAGAGGCTATGTGTATACATGGGGAGACTTTGCTAAATTGTGTCTGGCAGGGATGATAGATGTTGGGAAAGTGAGGTGTGATTCAGGACAGTACTGTGAATTTAGTCTTTTGAGTCAGAAAGATTTGTATTTGAATCAGACTTATGATTTTTGTTTTTAGTTATGACCTAGTAAACTTAACCTCTCTGAGTCTTTATTCCCTCATATGTTAGATTTGGATAATACTGTTGACACAGATGTGGCTCTGATGAACATATGAGAATATCTGTGACATGGCTTTCTTATTTCTTTTGTGGTTTGTGAATGTAGATGATCAACAAATGTGTTATCATTGAATTTTTTTTCTTACTCCCATCATTTGTCAAGATTTGCTTAAAGAATCTTTGTAGTCTTTGTTTTTCCCCCTGCTGCCACATTCTTGGATCTAACTTGCATGTTCTCCTTGGCTTGGGTTTGCTGTGAGGTTTAATGTGAGGGAAGGGAAAAATGGCAAAGAGCTATGGGCTTCAATTTCAGTTTCTTCTCTCATGCTTGAGTACTATATTCTGTGAGCACTACTTAGTGCAAAGTGGTCCACTTACAAGAAGAGTTGGGATATTTATCATATTGATTATTTAACAGCAACTCTCCACGAAGGGTATGCATTAGAATTCCTTGTGGAACTCTGAAAATTTACATCCTGGGCCCCACTCCAGAACTATTGAATCAGCATTTCTTGGGTGGGGCCTGGGTATTAATTTAAAATTTCACTAGTGATTTTTATGAAAACACTGTTAAGAATTGACTTATTGGAAGACCATCTCAAGCCAGCAAGGCTGGTCAATTTTAATAAATACTGGTTTTGATTACCTCATGTTTTTTCCCAAAAGCCTTCAATCACCTTTCTGTTACTCAGGAATAAAGTCAAAATGAAGTCTGACATTCAAGACCCTCTTATGGCCACTGTAGTTTATCTTTTAATTCTGATTTTTTTTTTTTACCATTCTTCTTGATAACTATATTCCTAGAAGACTGAAATTGCAGTTTAGCATTATATTCAACTACCTGTTTCTCTTATGATCTAGAATGTCCTGTTCTCTTCCCTTGTTCCTTGATCTCTAACAACTACTTTTGTTCTAAAGTCTACCTCAAAAGGCTTACTTTCTCCATAAACTTTCCCTAGTCTACTCAAGCTAGAAGTTGTATTCCTTCTTTTAACTCTAAAATGCTTCTGTGCTTAACTCTAAAATGCTTTATTTTTGCACTGATCCCTGATCGTGTTTATCTCCAGATACCTTTCTTTTCTAGTAAACTTTAAGCTTATTGATGGCAGATTCTGTTTGTGCTCCACCATTCACTCAGTAGAATGGTACTTTGTACATAATATGTGCTAAGTTCCTTTACCCCCACCTCTGATTTGGGGAAAGCTTATTTGCATTTTTTAATGTTTAGTGAAATTTATATAAGTGCTGCTGGTATGTTAAGCTAGTCTTAAGTCATGTGCATAAAAATGTAGAATTTCTTATTTTTCTTGTTAGACTCCAGACCTGGCTTTTGACAGGCCTGTTCCTGTTTACAACTTGTGTTGTGTGGTAAACAGAGGATGCAGAGATGTCAGGCAGGCGTTACCTCCTGCATGGTTTGCCAGACATGGTAACTGTTAGGAGATGACAGTTCTCCATGGGTCTCTCACATATTTTGCATGTCTTGCAAGAAGAGGTGCTGTCTGATGGCCTTTTTTCTAGACTACATTTTTTTGAGGGTATTTATATAGTGAGTAGCCTTGGAAGATACAGATATTTTTTCCAGAGCAAAGGGCAAGTTTGCTTACTGTTTAGTATAATAAAAATACACTCCCCCACATATGAAAAGATGCTTAACATCAGTAATCATCAGAGAAATGCAAATTAAGACCACAATGATATATCACTTCATACCTGTCAGAATGGCTATCATCAATAAATCAATAAACAAGTGCTGGCAAGGATGTAGAGAAAAGAGAACTCCCATGCACTGTTGATGGGAACGCAGATTGATGTAGCCATTATGTAAAACAGTTTGAAGATTCCTCAAAAAAATTGAAAATAGAACTGCCTTATGACCCAACAATTCCACTTCTGGGTATATATCCAAAGAAATTTAAAATACTAATTCCAAAAGAGATATGCACCCCTATGTTCACTGTAGTGTTATAATAGCCAAGATATGGAAGCAACCCAAGTGCCCATCAGTAGACGAGTGGATAAAAAAGTGGCGGGCCATATATACAATGCAATATTACTTGACCATGAAAAATAATGAAATCTTACCTTTTGCAACAGCATGGATGGAGCTAGAAGGTATTATACTAAGTAAAATAAGTCAGATAAAGACAAGTATGATTTCATTTACATGCAGAATCTAAAGAGCAAAGTTAATGAACAAAGTAGAAACAGGCTAATAGATACAGAGAACAAACTGAGGGTTGCCAGATGGGAGACTGATTAGGAGATTGGGTGAAAAAAGGTGAAGCAATTAAGAAGTAGAAAGTGGTAGTCACAAAATAGTCACAGGGATGTAAAGTACAGTATGGGTAGTATAGTTAATAATATTGTAATAACTATGTATGGTGCCAAGTGGGTACTTGAAATATCAGGGGGATTACTTTGTAAATTATATGATTGTCTAACCACTCTTGTCTTGCATATTGAGTGTCTGCTGTAATTGAAAAATAAAATTAAAAAAGTAATAGTCTCCCTCCAGCACATGTTTGCTCAGTTCAATATAGTCAAGATACCATCACTGCCCAGAGCAAAGGACGGGTATGTTTATGCCCATTATAAAAGACTTGGGTTCCTTAATACGAGGATTTCCCTCTTGTAACATAACCCACTACATGTACAATTGTCACTGGGCTCTCTGTGTGTCACCGTACAGGAATTGGGGGCTTTCAGAGCTGTCACAAAGTTGACACTGGCCTCTGCTATTTTTGTGAGTAATAAATGCTTTTCTCTGACCCTAGGAGTTTTGTGTCTTTCTCCAACACCCATGAAACTGGCAGGATAATTTGTTAGCTTATAAGTAGGATCAAATCTCAGATTCTTTACAGTTCTTGATAGTAATATTTAAGCCACTCTTTTGAGAGCTGCAAAATGGGCCCTTCTACAAGTAATTGTTAGCAAATCTTAATCTAAATTAAACATGGGTCTTTGGAAAGGTACTTGAATGAGGCTAGAATTCAGGTCCCTGGTGACTTATACTGCTTTCTGCTTTTCCCGTATTTTTTCCCTCACAAAGCCAAATTTATTTATTTAAGTAAAGGACTATTACTCTAAGATTACCGTTCTACAAAAGGATGATGTTAAGAGATCTCTTTCACTCTTTTCCCAAAATAAAAGCATGCTATTTTATGTGGATGAGTGACACTAACAAGCGTGTTTGTTTATTTAAAGTTGCAGTTTGGAATGTATCTTGTCTTCAAAGGAGAAATTGGGTATTTGAGAGGGCATTTTTTAAAAATTGGTATAACATAATTTTAATGACAAGTAATCTAATAAACTAGATATATAATAAAACATAGTATGTTTAATAGTGACATGTTAAGAAAAGAGGGAGGACAGGATGGTATTGGAATTTTAGGTAATGTTGGTTGGGGAAGGCCTCACTGAGGTGACTTTGAGTAGAGAACTAACTAAACTAAGGAGACTAGCCATTCACCTGTCTGGGGGAATAGCATCCTGGGTGGAGGAAACAGCAAGTGCTAAGGCTCTGCAGCAAAGCCCAGCTTGTAATGCTTTGAAGACATATGTTGGGAGAATTAGAGTGTTGCCCTTTGTCTTGGCTCTCTTTCTGTGCTTTAATTAGAATACTTGTATGTTTATATATTCGTTACTTCTTTACTTGTGGAATGGGATTTCTTTCTTTACATATAATTTTGAAAACTATTGAATTAGATAATGTTTTGCAGTATTGTCTAGTTTTCTTTGACAGTCTTCATAAGCATCCATTTTTCAACATTTAATGTAAGTTCCACATCACCTTTTTTTTTAATTCAGTAGGTATTTGAGAGCTGATACAGACCTTATTTTATATGATCCCACATGGATTATATTCTTTCTATTTCTGTTGAATAGAAGAGGCTGAGACAGCCTGAAGTAGTTAGAAAATAATCTAAGATAGCATACCAACTAAGACCCCACTAGCCAAGGTCACTAATTTTCAATTGTTAACCTTGGTAAATGAACACAAATAATTTCTTCCCTGAAATTCTATCTGGTTAGGCCGTTTCTGTCTTAAGGATTCCTCTTTCCTTGGGTCTATGCCTTGACTGCCTATGCTTCTCACTCTCCTTAATCTCTTTCAGTATTCTGATCTATGTTATGACTTCAGTTACCATTTATATCTTGTTGATTCTCATATCAGACTTTCTAGTCTACGTCTCACTTACGAGCTTTAAGCAGTTGTAATAAGTTGCCTTTTAACATGCATTTTAATAACCAGTGGGCAATGTGGATTCAGATATTTAAAGTGAATTTATATCTTTTCCCCACAAAGAAAAAAGGACTTACTCTTCATCTCTTTATTTTGGTAAATAGTATGCTTGTCCAGTTGGTTAAGCTGGAATCTTTGTTGATGTCCACTAGTCAAAGACCATCAGTATTGTATCCATAGATAAACAAAGTTGGGTTTATTAATGCTTTTTGCAAAAAGGGAAGCCACATGCCATGGGGAACCAGAGAGTGTCACAGTAAGGCCATGCTGGACAGAGGATTTGGGCTTTTAGGTAATTTTGGGGAGGATTCAGGGAAGTGGTGGGGGTTTGCTCTGGGTTGGGTGCTGTCAAGAAGTGGGGATAATTCTATGATTGGGTATCTTAATAAATCTTATCTACGAGGTGAGAAGCACAGGGCCAGGCTAAAACTGTAATTGGTAAAGAAGCAATAGTCCCAGTTAGCTGAGATTTTTCTGTTTTTGGACAGAGACCTTGCCTTTGTCTGTACTCAGACTCAAACAGACTTGGCTTTGCATCACTTCCATAATGGTCACAAAGGACCTTCCTTATCTGCTATTGGTAATCTGTGAGATTCTGTGTGATAGAGATACATCACAACCTAACTGAGTGCTGGGCCACCTTCTTTCTGTGCGGGGTGGTTTTTCTCTCTCACTGATTTGGAATTGGTGTAAAAAATTAGGTACCATTTGGACAGTGGGAAGATGGATGAAGAGTGTTTTAGACAGGATATATGAACAAAGAATTTACATGATATTGGTTGTTTATGTGTAAGAAGCAGTAAAAAACTTTTTCTGTTTGAAATAATCAACAGGCTTTAGTATTGTGTTGAGACAGAGATGTCTAGTTTGTTTATTCTATACCAGGGAAGAGGGGTTAGGGGATGGGGTTATATATCAATCACATGTGTAGAGTGTGAGTTTCAGCAAAATAGTGTGGGTTTGATTCTTGCTTCCTCCTCATAATTAGTAGTTTGTTGTATGACCTTGAGTAATTTACTTAACCCCTTAGAACCTCTGTATTTTACAGATCTAAATGGGCAATAATCGGAGAGTGGTGATACTTGGTAAGCACTCAGTATACAACTGCTGTTACTGCTATTCTTTTACTGGCCGCGTGACTTCGGACAAATGACAAAACTCCTCAGAACCTCAGTTCTGACATCACTTTGCAGGACTGGTATAAGGATCAAAGAGTGTACATGGAAGTGTTTTAGAAACAGAAAACACTATACAAATATATATCTTAATGTCTAATATATTTTCCCTCAAATGTGTGAATTTACTTGACAGGTAAAGGACTGTGGTTGGGTTGTGTGTTTAGTGCCATATTATACAGGATCTTGAATGTTAGGATGAAAAATTTTAGATTTGATGTTGTGGGCTTTAGAAATTCAGCTACCAGATAGACTTCAGAACAGGGCAAGGAGATGACAAAAGTGGTGGCATAGAACACTTGGAATCGGAGAGGTGGGATTGGAGAGGGAGAACCTAGAGGTTTAAAGGCCAGATTTAGGAAGTTGTTTCATGCTAAATAACGGTAGTTGTGGTTAGTGAAATGACAATAGAAGTGAAAAATCTTAGATGTGTCTAAGGAATTATTACAATTTAGTTATAAGTTGAATGCCAGGGACATAGAAATAAGAACAATAAAGCCTTCTTGAACTTTAATTTTAGAAATGATTGGTTAAATTTGTTTAGATATAAATGGTTAATAAGTTGGAAAAATAGCCATGTAACAATGTACAGTATGACTAGGAACTTGGTTTCAGGTATTTATTTGGCAAAATTTATGTGTAAAAAGAAGGCTTTTGGGAAAGGGCACAGGTTTCACTGGTAAGCTGTAAAAATTTTTATTTTAAGTTAAAATAAGTATAAGTTTGTTAGAAATATGATTAAAAACTTTGCTATGCTGCATTTGGGGGTTGGACATTTGTTTGAAATACACCAAAAATGAGAGCTGGATAGAAATGTGATAAATCAAATATAACAAAATGTTGATTTTAGAGTCTCGATGGTGGGCATGTGGATGTTCACTGTAAAACTCTTTCATCTTTCCTGTATATTTGAAACTTTTAATAATGACATGGTAGAGGAGTTGTGGAGATATAAACAGTTTGCTAAAGGCTAGTCTTGATAATTTCTCTTGCCTGACCTGAGACTTGTTTTCTCTGTAGGAACTTTCCGCTGCACTTTTTGCGGCACAGAGGTAGAAGAAGATGAATCAGCAATGCCCAAAAAAGATGCACGCACACTTTTGGCAAGGTTTAATGAACAAATTGAACCCATTTATGCTTTGCTTCGGGAGACAGAGGATGTGAACTTGGCCTATGAAATACTTGAGCCCGAACCTACAGAAATACCAGCTCTGAAACAGAGGTGAGGGTAGGCCCTGTGCTCAGGAACAATTTTAAGCTTGCCCTTGTTTTAACTCCCTGTACTTGGAAGAGAAAGAGTGAGTAATTAATTTACCAGAAAACTACAGACTAATTTTCATAGATTCTAAGCTCTGTTATACTTGTTTTACTAACTTGTGCCTGTGATGAAGTAAGTTGGTACTGAATGCAGAACAGTATGGGCCTCAGGCAAAAATCTTTAAGTAGTCAGGTCTGGCTTCAAGCACTCACTCTGCTTAGGCTTGGTGCAGCTCAGCTAGTTGTTAGCTAATACTAAATTAGTTGTACCTCTTGGGGGTATTTTAATTTTCCTAGCCAAGTTCTGAAGGCTGACGTTCTTTAAGGAATACAGCATTTCCTTTTTTGAAGCACATTAACCACACCTTTCTTGCCTGCCTCGGTTTTCAGTGCAACTTCCTTCAAAGTGAAGTAGGTATTACTTATGGATTGGTACTTCTTACCATGGCTTCCTATTCTTTTTTTTTTTTTTTTGGTGTCCCCAAATATTTGAATTGCAGAGGTAGCCTTAGTTTTGCATAAATGAGAATTGGGGTCAGCGAGTGTTCTACTGTACCTCTTTTCTTTTTCCTCCTACTATCAAACTAAGGAAAAAGCTAAGAGCTTAGACTTTATACCCTTTCATAGAACCCAGCAGTCCAAGTTGTAACTGCATAGTTTTTAAGAGTACTCTTAGTATTTTATACCCTCTGGTACCAGTGTTACGGAAAAGCCAGTTCTGGGCATTCCTGAGCAAATTGAGTTCTTTTGGGTGGTTAAAAACAATTCAGTTGTACAGAAATGAATTTTATACTGTAGCGCTGTGGATCAGTTAGGCTGCCTTCACATGTGATCATTGAAAACTGAACCAGAAGTAGCTTAATAACCTAATTACATTCTCAAGAATCTAGATTTTATCCATGTTTATAACCTGCCGAATTCAGCTTGTTGGTTGTCCTTTTGTGGGAGCACAAGGGGATCTAACCTAAGATGGTCATGTTTTTCTAGATTTCACATGTAGATGAAACTCTCCAAATGCAGAAAAATAGGCCATCCCTTCCTATATCCTATTTTAAGATTGAAGAAGACTTTCCCAGAGGGCAACCTTCATCTTACCTTACTCCTGTGTGTCTCACTGGCCAGAATTACTTTATATGTTTATTTCTAAACCAGCATCTGGCAAAGGTTATGAGATCACATGATTGGTGCTTAGATAGTTAAGGTTTACTTCCCACAGCTGGAGAAAGTCCCAGAGTCCTTCGGAGCAAATAACCATGAGTATTTGAATAAAATCATTGTAAGCAAAGAGGGAGAGGAGCCACAGTTGGTAGGAGCCAATATCATCCACATCACAGATAGCCTTAAATTTCTGTTACTGGTCATTTGGTCTCTTATCAGGATATAACAATGATGTATACTGTTTATACCTTTTTCTGTCTGTGTAAGTAATACTATAACCCTAACATAAGAACCAATGAGGCATAGTAACTTTATAAAAATACATACTTTTCTAAGCCTGTGAGTTAGTTCAGGTTGAAGTATGCTTTAGCATTCTCTCTGGTTGCCTTCTAAATAATATAATACTATCCATGAATTATTCTTGTGTTTCCTCTTCTAACTATAGTTATTTTCCTGTTTATCAAGATATTTTCTCACTACAATAGTATTCTTTCACCATCACTACTGGCATCTGGCTCTGATGTTCCCACCTGCCACTGTCCACCTCCCATTCCAGATCATTATTTAGATATCCCTTGCTCCATGCTGGAGATCGGTCTGAGTCATGCAGTGATGCTAGAGGCCCTAGCAACTCACTGTATCAAATAACCTGGCTTCTCCTTAGGAATGATGATGACTCCAGAGATGAAGAAGAATCAGGAAGTAGAAGAAATAAACTGATCAAGAAAGAGCTGTCCAACAGTCTCATCACTAGGAAAGAAAGGGTGAATAGAGGCAGGCAAAAGAGATAGAATAGAGTGCCTGGAGGTGCCAGCCAGAACAAAGCACAATTGCTTCCATGAAGTCAGGAGAAAGACCATTGGAGCTAGGTTGTAAGGTGTTAACCTGGCTGAGATGGCCTCACCAAGCATTTGACAAACTCTACTGCCTGAATATAACATCCTGGAAGTGGTATTGATTTAGCCTTTCTCTACTATAGGATCTGTTTCACAGCGTAACAAATCTGTAATAGCCATCCTGTCCCAAATACAAGAAAAGAGACTACAGTAGAGGGGAGCTCAGGATGATAATGATTCATTGATGATTTTTAAAAAAATAAGTGGCATCATTGTTAGTTTGTTTACTGATCTGTAATCAATTAAATTCTAGCTCATCCTTAGATCAGGAATCAGAAGCTGCCTCTGCAGAATTAGTAGACTTAACCCAAGAGCTGATGGACAGTTTCAGCTTTTCAGCAAGTCTTTCTTAAATGGAATTCCTTGCCCGTAGCCTCTCCTTTTTCATCATCTCTTTTTAACACTCATCTTAAAGATCTTGAAGATTTTAATTTGAAATAATATTCCTCCCCCACTCCTGAGCAAGTTATATCCTTTTAAAGTTCTAAAATTTCTTAACATAAAAATATTCAAAACTGAATTGTCCCTTTTTTCATCTTTAAGTAAAATATGTGCATTCTCTCCATAGATGAAATTTAAATACGCAGAAGGAGTGAACCTACGTGTCTCTCATCTAGATTTTTAGTGTCATATTTGCTGATAATTTAGGTTTGTCTGTGTCCGCGGCAAAGGTAGAAATAAAACCTGTGTAGTCAACTCTTCATGGTTAAAAATATCTTTTAAAAAATTCTTACAAATCTTAAATTTTGTGTGACTTGTGGTCACATCTCATGTTTCAAACTGGAATTAAACCAATTTTCAGTTTCTGTAATGGAATACTAAAAACAAAAGACATAGTATACTGTCTTTTATAAAAAAAAATAGTCTCATGCTAATATTTATATTAGTTGTCCTGTTCTTTTTCCCCACTTTTCTTGTTCTTCTCTACTCGTTGACCTTCAGAATTAATGCTAAAGAAAGAGCATAGATGAAAGCTATATGTTCAAGATTATATAGAGAGAAACAATAGCTTCAGAGAGAGTGAGTGAAGCATTTAAGAGTCTAGACAAAGGAGACACAGAAAAGGACAGGGGTGTAGTTGGCCAGGTCAGAGTTAGAGAAACATTGAGCGTATGGAAAAAGATAGAAAAGGCGTATGAGTCCTGGCTGTTGAGGCTCAGTGGATTGAGCACTGCCTGCAAGACAAGGAGTTGCCAGTTCGATTCCCAGTCAGGGCACATGCCTGGGTTGTGGGCCAGGTGCCCAGTAGAGGGCATGTGAGAGGCAACCACACATTGATATTTCTCTCCCTCTCTTTCTCCCTCCCTTTCCCTCTCTCTAAAAATAAAAAAGTAAATCTTTTTTTAGAAAAAGGCATATTGCTAGCTCAGGGAAACACATTTAGGGGCAAACAGGCATGTAGAATAGGCTCATTACAAGATAAGGATGTTGGCTGAGGATAGAAGGGACATTCAAAGGAGTCACAGAGACAACAGGATGAGAGAGGAGAGACTCAGGATGTAAAGTGAGTGCATAAACATATAAACATAGATTAGGTTGAGGGAGAAGAGAAGAGAAAGAAAGGTGAATGCTTGAGGGAAACTAAAATTCAAAAACTCAATTCGCACCAGAATAAGCAGAGTCAGATTATAATGATGACAGAGACACAGCCTTTTAGAAGATGTCAGAACTGTTGGAAGATAGAAAGATAATGACTGGGGACAGATAAAGATTAAATTGAGACAAGCATAGTAAATAGTGCAAAAAATAACATTAGATAAATGCAAAAAGAAAAGAGAGAGAAACCAGTTATTTTTAACTGTAGCATAGGACTTTACAATATAGTAAGAAAAATAAATTGGGTATAGAGAGATACCTAATAAGCCTAAAGTGGGACAACAAATAACTGGTATAAAGGCTATGGGAAAGAAGGTTTATAGCAGCCCTAGGTGTAGCTAGAGGCAGTAACTGGCAGACCTGGATTAAGTGACTGAATCAGTTTGAATTGGACAACTGGAGAGAGAGCGTTTTTGTATAACAAAGTGGCAGTGGGCCTGTAGACAGCCAGAGGGAGGGAGAGCTGGAGGGATGGGATAAGCTCAAGATAACCTCCAAAATATGATTAGAAACAGAGTGTTCTGAGGGAGAGATGTAATGACCCAATCAGATACACTGACAGAGCTATCCATCAAAGAAACTTCAACTAAGCATGAGGCAAAAAGCTCAAGTAGATATAAGTGGGCCTGGGAGGAGATGAAGAACAGTGGAATAAGTAGAAATGAAGTAGGATCAAAGAGAAGAAAAAATAGTGAGTGACTCATGAGAGAGAAGTGGTACTGGACCTAAAGACAAGTGAAGAAGTATTGGTTAGGCTTAAAATGAGACAGGACTCCACACTAGATGACAGTTCACATTCCATGGAAAACATTTAGAGAAAAATGGGAGAGAAATAAAGGAGAAACATGGGGCCGAAGGAGTTAGGCAGTGGACACTGAAAGGAACACAGCAAAAGGTATGGAGAAAGGTACATGGAAGATGTACATGGGAGAGATTTTTGCCAGCTAATGTCTTTCAAGTATATTATGCCACCAGACTGTCTGTCTTACTAAGTAGATTTACTGCAACATCTTAAACCTCAGTCATTTATATACACCAGATGATCTGATCCATTGTTTGAAGAACTTAAATGTAAATATGATGTGTTCTTATAACCCATGCAACTTTCACTGTGAGATATAAGAGTGGTTTCTCAAAATTGTTAAAGCTTGTGTAATGATTGGTAGCTAGCATTCATTCAGTAACCACATCACATGTGCAGCTGCCCTCCTTTTCCAACACCAAGACTTTAATATTTTTCCTCCTGTCTTCCTCTAATCTTTTTATATAGCAAGGACCGTGCAGCAGCTACTGCTGGAGCTGCTGGCTTGGCAGGTGGGCACCACCGGGAAGCATGGACCACCAAAGGTCCCTCCTATGAGGACTTATATACTCAGAATGTTGTCATTAACATGGATGACCAAGAAGATCTTCATCGGGCCTCACTGGAGGGGAAATCTGCCAAAGAGAGACCCATTTGGTTGAGAGAGAGCACTGTCCAAGGAGCGTATAGTTCGGAAGAGATGAAGGAAGGTAAGAGAAGTCATTAAAATGAGCATGTCTGGGTTCAGTAGAAAATGAGTTTGATTTAGTGGGAAATTGCCTAGGCAATTCTTAGTTTTATTGGTAATCCACTCTATGTTTTCCAAAACAATTGCCTTATAGCAAGAAGTAGGAAATTAAGTAATAAGCATTAAAACCAAACAATATACTTGCATTATTCTTTCACTTAGTTGAAGAAACAAATAGACAGCTTTTAAACCTATCTATCTTTATTTTTAATTGAGGTAAATTGGTATATAGCATTATGTATTTCAGTGTACAACAGTATACTTCTGCATCCATATGTATACTACAAAGTGATCACCGCTGAAGTATAGTTCCCATCCTTCACCATACAATTGACCTCCTTCACTCATTTTACCTGCCCCTTAACCTCCTTCCATTCTGGTATGTAACTGCCAGCCTCTGTATCTGTCAGTTTGTTTTTGTTTTATTTGCTTGTTTGTTTGTTTTTAAGATTTCTCATATGAATGAACTCATAGTATTTGTCTTTCTCCTGTTGTCGCAAATGGCAAGATTTCATTTTTTATGGCTGAGTAGTATTTCATTATGTATATGTATGCTGTTCATACGTTGGTGGATACTTAGATTGTCTTCATTTCTTGGCTATTTTAAATAATGCTGCAATGAACATATGGGTGGATATATCTTTTTTCCTTTTTATTGACTTTATTGGGGTGACACTGGTTCACAAAATCATATAGGTTTCGGGTGCACAATTCTACAATACACCATCTGTACACTGTATTCACCACCCCAAGTCTCTGTCCATCACCATATGTTTCCCCCTAAACCCTTCTCAGCCTCCCTTCACCCCCCTTCCCCTATGTCATTTTGAATTAGTATTTTTGTATTCTTTGGATAAATATTCAGAATGGAATAGTTGGATCATATGGTAGTTCTAGTCTTAATTTATTGAGGACTCTCCCTACTGTTCTCTGTAGTAGCTGCACCAATTTACATTTCCACCTATAGTGTACTGAATTCTCTTTTATCTGCATTCCCTCTGACAGCTGTTATTTTTTTGTCTTTCTGGTAATAGCCATGCTGACAGATGTGAGGTGGTATCTCATTGTGGCTTTGATTTGCATTTCCCTAATTATTAGTGAAGTTGAACATATTTTTATTTTCCTGTTGTCCATCTGTATGTCTTTGGAAAAATGTCTGTTCAGTTCCTCTGCCCATTTTGTAATCAAATTTTTTGTTCTTTTGTTGTTGAGCTATATGAATTCTTTGTATATTTTGCATATTAACCCCTTGTTGGATATATGATTTGCAAATATATTCTCCCATTTAATAGGTTGCCTTTTCATTTTGATGGTTTCCTTCACTTTTGAAAAGCTTTTTACTTTGATGTAGTCCCATTTGTTTTGCTTTTGTTTCTATTGCATTTGGAGTCAGATTCATGAAAACATTGTTAAGACTGATGTAACGGAGCTTACTATCTGTTTTCTTCTTGAAAGTTTATGGTTTCAGGTCTTATGTTCTTAACTTATTTTGAGTTAATTTTTGTGTATGGTGTAAGATAGTGGTCTAATTTTTATTTACATGTGGCTATCTAGTTTTCCTAACACCGTTGTTTGAAGAAACTGTTCTTTCTCCATTATGTATTTTTTTTTACTCCGTTGTCATAAATTAATTGTCCATATATGTATGGGTTTATTTCTGGGCTCTGGATTCTGTTTAATTGATCTGTATATCTGTTTTTGTGCAAATACTATATCATTTTGATTACTGTGGCTTTGTAGTATAATTTGAAATCAGGGAGATACCTGATACCTCCCTCCAACTTTGTTCTTCTTTCTTAAGATTGCTTTGGTATTTGGGAATTTTTATGGTTCCATGTAAATTTTGGAATTATTTGTCTTATTTCTGTGAAAAATACCATTAAAACTTTGATAGGGATTGCATTGAACGTGTAGACTGTTTTGAATAATATGAACATTTTAACTATTAATTCTCCTAGTCCATTAGTATGGAATGTCTTACCATTTATTTGCATCTTCTTTATATTATCAGTATCTTAAGTTTTCAGTGTACAGGTCTTTCACCTCCTTCGTTAAATTTCTTCCTCAGTATTTTATTGTTTTTGATATAGTTGTAAATGGAATTATTTTAATTTTCCTTCCTGATTGTTTATTATTAGTGTATAGAAATGTCACAGGTTTCTGCACATTGATTTTGTATGCTGCAACTTTACTGAATTTATTCTAGTGGTTTTTTGGTGGAGTTAATATATTTTTCTATATTCAGGATGGGGGAAAATAGGTTTACAGTTGTTCATATGGAAAATAATACAATAATTAAAAAATAATAATACAATAACAAAGTCTGTGTTTCGTGTATTCACAATTGTAAACCTATTTTTGCCCACCCTGTGTTTTCATGTTATCTGCAGATAGTGAGTTTTATTTCCTCTTCTGATTTGAATGCCTTTTTTCTCTTGCGCAATTGCTGTGGCTAGGACTTCTAATACTATGTTGAATAAGGGTAGTGGGAGTGGGGATCCCTGTCAGTTTCTGATCTTAGATGAAAAGCTTCCAGCTTTTCACTGTTGAGTATGATAATTGTAGATTTGTCACATATGGCCTTCGTTATGTTGAAGTATGTTCCCACTTTGTTGAGTTTTTATCATAAATAGATGTTCAATTTTGCCAGTTTATCTTTCTGCATTTATTGAGATGGTCAGATGATTTTTATACTTCATTTTGTTTATGTAGAGTATCTCATTGATTGATTTGCAGATGTTGAACCATCCTTGCATCTCTGGAATAAATTCCACTTGATTATGATGTGTGATCCTTTATATGTATTGTTCAGTCGGTTTGGTAATATTTTGTTGGAGATTTTTGCATCTATATTTATTAAAGATATTGGTCTGTAAATTTTTTTGTGGTGTTTTTGTCTACTTTTGGTATCAGTGTAATTCTGATCTCATTAAATGAGTTTGGAAGCATTCCCTCCTCTTCAGTTTTTTGAAAGAGTTTGAGAAGTAGATACATTATATCTTCTGTGAATATTTGATAGAATTCACCAGGTTCACCAGTGAATCTTGGTCTTGCACTTTTGTTGGGAGTTTTTAGTGTACTGATTCAATTTCCTTACTAGTATTTGGATTACTGGTAATCCTAACTGATTACTGGTAATCAGTCTACTCAGATTTTCTATTTCTTCATGACTCAGTCTGGGAAGAATGTGTATTTGTAGACATTTCTTCTGGATTGTTTATTTTGTTGGTGTATAATTGTTCATATTACTCTCTTATGATCCTTTGTATTGTAGTATTAGTTGTGACTTTTTCATTTCTGATTTTATTTGTACCTTCTCTGTTTTATTATTGGTTAATACAGCTAAAGATTACTCAATTGTTTATCTTTTTGAAGAACCAGCTCTTGGTTTTATTGATCTTTTCTACTTTCTTTTTAGTTTCTATTTTGTTTATTTCCATCCTGATCTATCTTTATTTCCTTAATTCTGCTAACTTTGGGCTGTGTTGTTATTTTTCTTGTTTCATTAGGTATAAACTTAGATTGTTTCGAGATTTTCTTATTTCTTAAGGTAGGCCTTTTTGCTATGAAATTCCTTCTTAAAACTGCTTTTGTTGCATTCTGTAGATTTTGGTGTGTTGTATTTGTGTTTTCATTTCTCTTTAGGTATTTTTTTTGTTTATTCTTGATTTTTTTTGTGATAACCATTTGATTTTTCAGTAGCATGTTGTTTAATCTCCACATTTTTGTTTTTTTAATTTTCTTTTTGTAATTGAGTTCTAGTTTTATACCGTTGTGATCAGAGAAGATACTTGATTTGATTTCAGTCTTCTTGCATTTATTGAGGCTTATTTTGTGGCCTAATGTGATGTTCTGGAAAATGTTCCAAGTACACTTGAGAAGAATGGTATTCTGCTACTTTTGGATAGAGTGTTCTGTATATAGCTATTACATCCATCTGATCTAATGTGTCGTTTAAGGTCGATGTTTCCTTATTGATTTTCTGTCTGGATGATCTATCTGTTGGTGTAACTAGAGTGTTAAAGTCCCCTGTTGTTATTGTATTGCTATTAATTTCTCCTTTTGGTCTGTTAATATTTGTTTTGTATATTTTGTTGCTCCTGTACTGGGTGCATATAAATTTATAAATGTTGTATCTTTGTGCTATATTGACCCCTTTATCATTATGTAGTACCCTTCTTTGTCTTTTATCACATTCTGTTTTAAAGTCTACTTGTCTGAAATGTATATAGCTATCCTAGCTTTCTTTTCCTTTCTATTTCCATGGAATATCTTTTAAAAAAATTTTATGAGTTTGAGTCAAACAGAGAATATGCCTGGAAGCAAGATCTCAATGGACAGTAATTTGCTTTCTACATGGAGTGTCTTTCACTATCCCTTCACTTTCAGGATCTGTGTGTCCTTATTTCTGAAGTGCTGTGGTGGAGGGTAGAGCTATCAACTGGCCTGGCTAAAACATGCATCATTTGCTGCCTGAGGGTAGGTGAGCTCTCATGAGGGCATACCCAACTGTGCTAACATGTTAGAAGGAGAGTTCCAGAACGGTGCCTCCCAGTGCCAACATTTGCAAGGTAGTAGGAGATTACAGAAATAGTACCTACCAGTGTCTCCATTTCCCAAGGAAATTTGAAAGTTTTCTTTTTCTCTGGCAGTTGTTTTAAGATTAGTAAGTAGGTTTCCTTCCTATATGGTTTAGTTACTTCTTTTTTTTTATTTTATTGATTATGCTATTACAGTTGTCCCATTTCCCCCCCCCATCATTCCCCTCCACCCTACACACCCCCCCACCCACATTCTCCCCCTTTAGTTCATGTCCATGTGTCATAAGTTCTTTAGCTTCTATATTTCCCATACTATTCGTGCCTCCCTCTGTATATTTTCTTCCTACCATCTATGCTACTTATTCTCTGCACCTTTTCCCCCTCTCTCCTCCCCCCACTCCCCTGTTGCTAACCCTCCATGTGATCTCCATTTCTGTGATCCTGTTCCTGTTCTATTGTTTGCTTAGTTTGCTTTTGTTTTAGGTGTGGTTGTTAATAACTGTGAGTTTGCTGTCTTTTTACTGTTCTTATTTTTTATCTTCTTTTTCTTAGGTAAGTCCCTTTAACATTTCATATAATAAGGGCTTGATGATGGTGAACTCCTTGAACTTGACCTTATCTGAGAAGCACTTGATCTGCCCTTCCATTCTAAATGAAAGCTTTGCTGGATAGAGCAATCTTGGGTGTAGGTCCTTGCCTTTCATGACTAGGAATATTTCTTTCCAACCCCTTCTAGCTTGCAAGGTCTCTTTTGAGAAATCATCTGACAGTCTGATGGGAACTCCTTTGGAGGTTACTGTCTCATTATCTCTTGCTGCTTCTAGGATTCTGACCTTCATTTTTACCTTGGCTAATGTAATTATGATGTGCCTTGGTGTGTTCCTCCTTGGGTCCAACTTCTTTGGGCCTCTCAGAACTTCCTGGACTTCCTGGAAGTGTATTTCCTTTGCCAGATTGGGGAAGTTCTCTTTTATTATTTGTTGAGATAAATTTTCCACTTGTTGTTTTTCCTCTTCTCCTTCTGGTACCCCTATAATTCATATGTTGGAACGTTTCAAGATGTCCTGGAGGTTCCCAAGGCTCTCCTCATTTTTTTGAATTCTTATTTCTTCATTCTTTTCTGATTGTATGTTTTTTTCTTCCTTTTGGTCCACTCCATTGATGTGAAACCCATCTTTCTTTTCATCACTATTTGTTCC
>CM052539.1:101711369-101780490 GCA_028533065.1 Trachops cirrhosus | reverse complement strand
TCCTTCTGGTACCCCTATAATTCATATGTTGGAACGTTTCAAGATGTCCTGGAGGTTCCCAAGGCTCTCCTCATTTTTTTGAATTCTTATTTCTTCATTCTTTTCTGATTGTATGTTTTTTTCTTCCTTTTGGTCCACTCCATTGATGTGAAACCCATCTTTCTTTTCATCACTATTTGTTCCCTGTGCATTTTTCTTCATTTCACTTATTGTAGCCTTCATTTTTTCATCTAGTTTGTGACCAAAATCAACCAATTCTGTGAGCATCCTGATCACCAGTGCTTTAAACTGTGCATCTGATAGGTTGGCTATCTCTTGGTCGCTTAAAAGTCTTGGCTCTGGGGCTTTCAATTGTTCTTCTGTTTGAGGCATCTGTTTGTTTGTTTGTTTTTTTTTGGTCTGGTCATGCCTGTTAGGTATGAGGGGCAGAACCTTAGGAGTTCACCAGGGTGGGGCAACCCAGTTGCTGGGTTGTGACTCTGTATGTGGGGGTGGGGTCTGAGAGGGAACAGTGGTGCTTGCTCCACTCTCTGTCCGCTTTCAGTCCCCTCTGCCACTTCCCACAAGCAAATTGGGCCCTTCTGGTGCTGGTTCCCAGGTGGGTGGGCCTGTGCCTGTGTACGTTCTAGGTCCCTGTGGGTCTCTCCAAGGAACTCTTCTGTGAGGCTGGGAGTCTCTCCTGGCACCGCTAACCTCCACAAGTGTTTTCAATTGGTGCTTTTAGGCTTTATTTCCTGGCGCTGGGTCCCTGGGGTTGCGTCCCTGGGTCCCTGGGGTCTATCTCGCTGCCTTTTTCTGCGCGCAACTGTGTGACTGCCAGCCAGTGCCTTGGGTGCCTTACTGATTCTGCTCGTTGCCTCCCCGTGCCAGGGGTCTGCTAGCCTCCACCTGCACGCCTGGGGTCTGCCAACAGCCGCTTGCACCCTGTGTGCCCGAGTCTAGGAGCCACCACTTTTTCCTGCCACGACCCCTCTCTGCCCGCTCCCGACTCAGCCCCTCTTACCAGTCTGGATGAATGATTGTCGGACTTCTGTACAGTTCAGTTTTCTGTCTGTTCTGGTTGTGTTTTTGTTTCTGAATTTTTGTTGTCCTTAATTTTGGTTGTGCAAGGAGGCAGGATGTGACCACCGACGTACGCCTCCATCTTAGCTGGAAGTCAGTCTACATACTTTTCAAACTGGTGGTTTTGCACTGTTCCCAGGGCAAGTGAGTTTGCGTACAAGTCCTTTAAGTGCAGGTTCTCTGTTCCCCACAGTTCTGTGGATTTCCTGGATGTACTCGCCATTGGTTTTCAAAGCTGTGTTTTGGGGTTTGTCACTTGTGTAGGATCAGGATCTCTCCCAAATGTGGATAACTGCACCTGGGGTGTTTTCCTGTTTTTGTTTGTTCTTTGTTTTTGCAAGACCTTGTCTCTGCCCCCCACCCAGCATTTTTTTTTAATCCTTACCTGATGATATGGTTTTATTGATGACAGAGGAAAGGAGAGGGTGGAACATTGATGTGAGCAAAA
This sequence comes from Trachops cirrhosus, assembly GCA_028533065.1. Classification (NCBI taxonomy): domain Eukaryota; kingdom Metazoa; phylum Chordata; class Mammalia; order Chiroptera; family Phyllostomidae; genus Trachops; species Trachops cirrhosus. The sequence continues at coordinate 101,778,980 of CM052539.1, read as the reverse complement.
AACATTGATTGGTTGTCTCCCGTTTGCACCCCAGCTGGGGGTCGAACCCACAACCTAGGTATGCGCCCTGACTGGAATCAAACTCACAACCTTTTGGTGTACAGGACGACTCTTACCAACTGAGCCAGCACACCCAAGGCCTGGGCTGCCCCCTACCCATCTTGATGCTGTCCTTTTATTCTTCATTGTAGAGGCTTTATTCACCTAATTTTCAGGTCTTTGTCAGAGGATATTTTCCAGATGTAGTTGTAGACTTGTGTCCATGGGAGGAAGTGTGGTCAGGATCTCCTATACTGCCATCTTGAACTGCTCCTAAATCTCCATTTGTAGATTTAAGAAATGGCCATCTCTTTCTCTTAATTTTTTTTGGACAAGTTCTATTGTGTTCAAGGTGGCCAAATTCTTCTTTTTTCTTTTGTGGTCCTAAGTTATATGCACTTTTATTTCTCTGAATTGGGAGCAATAACTATACACTAGTCCAAGATTTTTATGTTGTGTCATAAATACCAAGAAGTTTGTGCCATCTGAAATACATAGTAAGATACCACCTGAGTGAAGCATCAAGGATACTCACTTTCATGAAGGTTGATGCAACTTTGTACTAGAAGATTTTAGAAATCTCTGTGAGCACTGAAGGTTTAAGAACTGCGTAATGAGGGGATTGGATGAAAGGAGGTGAAGGGGTTAAGAACAAATTGGTAGTCACAGAATACTCATGGGGACGTAAAGTACAGCATAGGGAATAGAGCAGCCAAAGAACACACACGCATGACCCGTGGACATGGACAACGGTGAGGGGATTGCCTGAGGGAGTGCAGGTGGGCCAAGGGAGAAAAAGCGAGGACAACTGTGTGGCATAAACAATAAAGTACAATTAAAAATAATATAAAAGTAATAAAAAAAGAATTGCATAAGTCTGAGAACTAAAATTTTACTTTTTAGATTTTAGTCTTAAGTTACAGGATTCAAAGATTTTGGGGGATGAGGATTTAGAAGTACATAGAAAATGGGAGGTTAGTGCTCACTTCGCAGCACATGTACTAAAATTGGAACAATACACAGAAGATTAGCATGGCCCCTGTGCAAGGATGACATGCAAAGTTCATGAAGCGTTCCATATTTTAAAAAGAAAAAGAAAATGGAAGGTTAAGACTATGAACAAAGTTAACTCAGAAACCGGGAAGCAGACCTGAAAGGGAGTATGTACCTCTGGTTGGAATTCCGCAGCATTCACATCTGCGTGCCTCTGTGTGTGGTTATTAAGGTGACAGCTGAGTATGGTTTTTCAGTAGTAAAGAATTATCAGTAACTGAAAACTACTTTCTTTTTTTGCCTTTCTTCTAACCTCTTTTCCTTTCACAATTAGTCTTTCTTTACTGTGTGTGCTAAGAGTTGTAAAAGTAGTGTGGAATTGAATAGTTATAATAAAAGCACATGTTACCTCTTTGGTGTTTTTATTCTGATCAGAAAAAAAAGTTTGTTTTTAGCAACCATACTTCACACTTCCACACAACCCACTGATTAGGTTGGCTATGATGCATAGCTATTTTGATTCAGTTGTTCTAGATTATATAGTAATTAAGCTGTCAGCTGTTTAATGGGCTTGTTTTCTCCACCTTGGCTTTTTGCCTATTCTTGAAACAACCAAACCTTCTTATCTTTAAACTTAGAAACAAAATTGAATAAAACTATTGTTAACCAGTATTAAGATGACCTTAAATAAGACATCTAGCCTACCCAATTAATTTTTATGAATATTACTTTCTATATAAAATAGGATAATAAGCTGTCATATCTAAATTTGTCTTTGTTAAGTTTTATGATAACATAATAGGCTCTATCCAGTGAATGTGCGAATTGAGTCTTACTAGTCTTATTTGTCTACCCTTAATTTTCTTGAGACGTCAAGTCATTTTAATGTCTTTCAGAATTTTATAGACTTCAACCATATCCTCATTACTATACAGAAAGTTCTAATTTCTTTTGATTCTACTCTCCTTACAGATAAGCCCTCTTCCCCCAGTCACCTCCACCTACTGTTTTGTTTAATTTTAGTCACCTTTTCTGGACAATCTCCAATCATGATGTACCCTGCTTGAGACCTACTGATCAGAAGAATACATATTGTTCATACATGGATTCACATCAGTGATTTGAATTTTATTTCCAATATCCTTCTGGTTTTTATCTGAAAATTTGTTTTGCTTTGGTTTTGGAAATGTATTAAGAACAACAACTTTAGAAACATATGCAGAGTTTTTTGAAAAACTTCTTCTGCCCTATATATGACAGCTTGGACCACATCTTTCAGTATATTTGAGGTTATTTTAACTAGAGGCAGATTTTCTTACACTTACCAGTGTGGAACTAGATCTACCACTTTTTCATCCATATATGTATGACCCTTGTCAGAAATCTTTTCTGACCATTTCCATCCCTCTCATGACCCTTGTCAGAAGTCTTTTAGAAAATAATTTCATTTCATTTACAAAGATAAATTGCTCTCCCCCTCATTTTATATTTATTTTAAACATTAATCAAAATACTATTTTTATAATATTAAGGTATTTGGAAAATTTTCAAAAAAGCAATGATTGCCTTAGAGACTCATATATATATATTTCTTGTCTTATTTTTTTTTTATTCCTGCATTGGCAGTAAGGGCTCTGGGAAGAGGTTCAGTCTTTGGCAGTGTTTTTAAGTTGTGGCAGTGTTTTAAGGTCGTTAGGTTAGATTTCAATTCTCAGTTTTACATCTATGTTGTTAAAAGCCTGTTTTGTCTGATCTAAAATTTCAGTTTCTCGGTTCTTGTTTCCCATTCTCTTATCTGTCCAATATTTTATCTCAGGAGTTATATACACTTTTTTGAATGTCCAGGGTTGCAGCTAATCCATTCTGATATGTTAATGAGAAGATGCTTTAATTTCACCTGTAGCTAGGCTTGATGACTTGTGAGCCTTCTCTTGATGGTGATGATGATAGATTGATAACACTATTCTAAGGGCCAGGCCTATTCTAAGCACGTCACAGAGATTCACTGACTCTCATAGCAGTCCAGTGAGATAGATACTTTTTTTCCCTTTTGTACTTGAGAAAATCGAAGCAGAAAGAAATGAAGTAACTTGGCCAAAATCACACAGCTAAAAAATGTTGAGTCAGGATTTGAATCAATGAGTCAGTTCCACATTAACACTTTTAATCCTGTTACATATTTTAAATGGCAGTATGTTTGCTATTACTTTTTGAATATAGAATGCAAATGTTTGTCTAATTTTGTCATCATCAATATATCAGGCAAGATGTGTACACAGAATGATAGATAAGAGGTAAATGGTGAGAGAAGCTTCATTCGTGATATCAGACTCATTTTTTTATAAAGAGTTCGAAGTGTGCTTAGTTTGCTTCAGGAGGCTAAAACTGCCGTATATTAACTCATCATCAAATGTTTATTTAGTGCCTAACAAGCGATAGGCACTATTTTAGGTGCTTTGGATATATCACTGAATAAAAAAGATAAATATCTGTTGTGGAAAACCTTCATGTGGGAAAGGGTACCAAAGACAATAGACATAAGTTATTTATTGTATTAGAAAGTCATTATCTTACCTATTAGTGTAACAAAACAAATAAGCAAGCAAAATAGAACCAGAGACATGGAAATAAAGAACAAACGGACAGTAACCAGAGGGGAGGTAGGAAGGGATAATGGGGGGAAAGGACGGAAGGGTTTTCAGGAACAACTATGAAGGACACATGTACAAAACCAAAGGGGGGTAGGATCAAGGGCAGGAAGTGGGGGTGGCTGAGGTCAGGGGGAATGGTGGAGGGAAAATGGAGACAACTGTACTTGAACAACAATAAAAAAGTTTTAAAAAAAGAAAATCAGTGCTCTGGGGAAAAATAGAGTATTAGGAATATAGAAGTAAATTAAAAGAAGGCGAAAGATTTGTAAGACCTGAGGGAGATAGATGTAAGTATCCTGGGTAGAGAGAACACGCAGTGCAAAGGTCCTGAGGTAGGACTGTGTGTAGTGTGTACAGGAATGCCATGGCAGCCACTGTGGGTAGAGCAGAATGAGCAAGAGGAAGGAAAAGGCGTGTTGGTGGGAGAGAGGGGTCCCACACAGTGGAGGACCTTATACCTCCTTGGCTTTACTCTTGGCAAAATGAGGAGCCATATTTTGATTTCCTATTATGGCAGCTACTATACATGGTCTTTCATAGGTATTATTTTATATGCTGTTCTCCAGACCCCTAGGAGGTCGATGCTTGAATCACCACATTTTATAGAAACAGGTACAGAAATTTCGAGACTAGATATCTTGACCAAGGTGGCATGGCTTACATATGAAAGAATCAGTATTTAATCCCAGGCTGTCTTATTCTTAAAACCCGTGTGCTTAACCATTGTGCTATTTAAGTTCCAGTTTGTGATAACCATTTTGAGTATATTATGGACAGCAGCTCTGAAAATAGAGTCAATGAAATGAAGTCTTATCAGTGTTATTTTATAATATCATGGTATATTTAAATATAATGCATTAAAATATATTTTTATTATAAGGCAGTATCTCTTATATTTTAAGGATATTGACTTTCTGGGTTTTTCCTCCCAGGTGGCATAGATATAGATGCATTTCAAGATCGCGAGGAAGGCCGTGCAGGGCTGGATGACAATGAGGAGGTTATGCGAGCACTGCTCATTCACGAGAAGAAGACCCCCTCTGCCACTGCGGGCTCAGTGGGGGCAGCTGCTCCTGTGACCACTGCCAATGGCAGTGACTCAGAGAGTGAGACCAGTGAGTCAGATGATGACTCTCCCCCTCGTTCAGCAGCTGTGGCTGTGCATCATCGAGAAGAGGACGAGGAGGACGATGAGTTTGAGGAGGTAGCAGATGACCCCATTGTTATGGTGGCTGGTCGTCCATTCTCCTACAGTGAAGTGAGCCAGCGGCCAGAGCTGGTGGCACAGATGACACCAGAGGAGAAGGAAGCATACATAGCAATGGGACAACGCATGTTTGAGGACTTGTTTGAATGAGCTCTCTCTACCCTTTCCTCCTTCCTGTAATGTTCATTTCAAAAAGAAATTTCTTACCTTTGAAGAGAAGTATTTAAGTGGCTTTCTGCCTTTCTTGATGTAAAGTGACTGTTAATCTTGCGCAAAAAACAGTGAGAGATAAAGATTGATTTTTATGACAGAAACTTTCCCAAAAGGTAGGTTGGCTACAAGCATTCCCTTCTCCAGTATTACTTCAGTATTAGTATTTTACTGTATTTTTTAAAAACCAAATCATTTTCCTTTTCTTTTTAAGACACACCCTTCCTCCTTGTGAAATAAGTGAGGGGCGTCTGTAAGGTGAATTCTTCCTGGCTGCCTGCAGAAGCCCACTATGATGGGTTGCAGTAATTCACTGATCACATTTTTTAAATCTATCCTGAGCAAGCATTCTGAACGATTCCTAATAAAAAGCAACTTGCCAACAGCAAATCATTTGATGAGGGGAAAAAACAATCTTAAAACTTCATGTTGCCTCACAATTGAGGATGGTGTCAGTAAGTAAGGGGAAGTGGGAATGTGTGCCAAAGAGGGATAGATATGACTAAATCTCCTGATTAATATCTAAACCAAAATTCGTGTGTTTAGAACTGACCTGACTGGTAGATTGTATTGTTTTGCTTATTGCCTCTTGGTTTGTACATTAGATGATAGAAAACAGAAAGTGTGCTTGGTAAACACTTACGAAGAAATTAGAAAAAAAAAACATGGATATAGGACAATGAGTTCATATAAAGTGTTGAAAAATGAAGAGCATTGGGAATAGTACCTTTTAGAATTGCTGAGTTTGTGCTGATTTGGAAATCCTTTATAGAAAGCTGTGACTGGTTCCTTTCTTTTTTCCTTCTACAGTGCTATAAATTGTTTCATGAGGGCATTTCAGCAGAAATCAGCATATAACAACTGATTACTCCCCTCTTTTTCTCTCTCAACGCCATTGAACACCAGCTTTGCTTCTCTCTTGATTGTTATCAGACATGGTGTTTCAGAGTACATCCGGTATATTGTTGAGCACTGTAACCTCAACGAACAGTTTATTTTCGGTTCTGATATGTAATGTGGTATTATTCCCTAAGGCAGAACTTTAAAAATAAGGAACTTTCATACAAGGATCTATAGCAATTGTATATTTTGTAATATTTCCCCTTGCATTGTAATTTTTAAGTATTTATCATTTTATAGTACATGTGTGAGTTAAGATAGGTTTTACAGTTATCTGAGCCTTGTATGAAGTGATGTTTCATTTACCTGGGTTGTATTAATGACTGCGTATTGACAAACTATTTTATACTGATTGAAATTTGTTAGTTTCCAGCTCTGTAACATCTTGGAGCATAATTAAAATGAATACTCATCCCATTAAAAAGGAGTTTCAGACTTTTTTCTCTTATTAATCATATTTTAAATAACAGATGCAGTTGTATGTGGTCTAAGCTTTTTTCTGGCAATAGTTGATTTAAGAATGACTTTCATGTATGTACCTTGTACACATGGGCTATTCAACTTTTCAACATTGTTTCTTTAAACTTTTATAGTTATAGAATGAAGTTCATTTAAATAAAATAGGAACCAGATGTTAAGTTTTAAAACAGTTGCAGGTTAACTATCAGATCTTTAAATGAATAAATATTTCTCACTATTTTTTCTTGAATGTGACTTGCATGAGTTCTCTTTCATAAAGTTGCTGTTCTGTTTTTCTTTCCCATTATCTACCAGCTTGTTAAAGAATCATATAGACTAGTTACATACTTCTTTCATCTCCATCTTGCGGTCTAGGTTTTTGTCTCATTCCTACAATGAAATAGTTTCCTCCAGTCCTAATTGTCCAATCCAACACCCCTTAATTCTTCATTTTCTTTGGCGGCTCTTCATTATTTGATGCTATCAACTCATTCTTTCTCCTTGAAACACTTTCATTTGCTACCCTAGCCATGACACTGACCTGGTTCTCCTTACCTCATTAGCTATTCCTGCTTAGTCTTTAGGCTTTCTTTTTTCTTCTGCTATATATGTCAGCACAGCTCAAGGCCTAGCTCTTTTTTTCCTTTCTGTGTGTATGTATGGGTATGAGGTTTATGTAATAGAAAAAAATCAGAAGTGAAGACAAAAGTATGAGTAAATATTCATAGCAGCAGTGTTTCAAATAGAATAGATACATAGGTATACTAAATAGGCATTAATCAGGAATTAAATTATTTTCCCATACAGCCATTTAGAAGAATGTATTGATAGGAAAAGATATCCATAATTTATTAAGAGGGATTCTGTTTTTGTACCTGTGTATATGTTTGTGTATGTGTGTAAAGAAAAAAAGTAGTTAATATACGTACTTAGACACTAACTTTTTTTACATATGTTGACTCATTTAATCTTTATAAACTGAGGTAGATATAGGTATACAAAGATATATATGATTAGAGTTGAGGATTACAGTGGTCTTAATGTGCTATAATGGAAAAGATATTTCCATTTTGAAAAAAGAATCAAGTGGACATTTAAAGAAGTTCATGTAGAAGACACCTGGCAGAATTAAAGAAAAAGAATGACCAAAAGCAAGCCTTTTATATTAATGTCAATGCTAGGATTTTAAGGTATGCCTTTTTTTAAATCCTGGATTTATCATTTCCTTAGATAAACATCTCTGAATTTATTATCAAAATTAGTAGGAAAATATAACTTAATATATAAAACTTTGTGTACTATACCACATTTCAGTAACATATCTAATGACTCAGTAGAGTTTGATACTAGTTTATCCAACAGATTTATGTCTGTTGAGTGGCACAATAATCTAATGAGAAAAGCCAGTCAGTGACAGAATGGCCAGAAATGGGAGCCCTGCTAATTAGGAGCCTCTGAAGCTCTCAGAAGGGCAGACTCACACCCCAGGTTGGTCAGTACACGTGGTCACAGTGTCTGCCGACCTCAGGATGTCTGGAGTTGTACCACCTACAGCCTACATATATGGCCAGTACTCCTCTTTGAGTGAGATTGACTGTGTTAGTGTAACCCCAGTGTCAGCTGTCCAGGTGTCCTATTGTCCTTTAAAATTTAAATAGAACAGTTTTACCCTAATATGGGATACTCCTTCAGTATTGATTTTTTTTTGGGCGGGGGGGCAGGATTTGCAGAAGGGGTTGGTGATTTATATCATCCTGCTCTGCCTTCCTGCTTCTTTGGCTTCTCTACCTCCTCTGCACCACTGTGCTCCCAGACTGTCATCAGTGCGAGATCTTCACTGAAGTTTTTATAGTAATGGGCAGGGACAGGCAGTGAGAGGGGGTTTTGCCTCAGTATTGCATAGTCTAGGAATGTAAGAGTGGACCATATACATTCTTGTTCTTGAGTCTCTTAGCATTCTCACAGGTTTCATCTTAAGTAAAGGCTTTAAATCTTGCTAAAATTTCAACTCTTTTTTTTCTTTTCTTCAATTGCCCCTTTCTTTCTTAAGGCCTTGGAAAGCTATAAATGTATTAAAGGAAGTACCTTTATTCATCATTTTTTTCCTATTCCAAATAGTGCCTTGAAAGCTCCCGTCACATCCAAAGTGCCAAGCAAGATGCTTTCCTAATCAAGGAGCCATCTTCTCCCCTCTAGCAAGTTAACTGTGGCTTTAAAAGGAACTTTATTTTCTTCCCACTGCACTAAAAAGTATACTTATCATACCATTATAAGTAAGATTATATATAAATAGCCCTGGCCCCAGGTGATCCATAACCTTGTATCTGATATAAAACTACTTTCATGCTATCTGTCCTTAAAGTTGAAGCCTTTTTTTTTTTTTTTTAAGTTAAGATGTCCCTTTTTCCTAAAACACCTTAAGGAGTATTCAGTTTAAATGATTAAAAGAAAATATCCTATTTGGCATAGCCAGGAAGTCAGGAGACTAAATTCTAGTCCCAGTCCAGTTAACTAGATACTTGCACTGTGACACCATTACCCGACACAGTCTTTCTGGGCTGGTTTCTCGGCTGTCAGTAATGAGAGGATTATGCTAGGATCACTAATGAGTCCTTCTGCTCTGATATTTTATAGAGGGAATACATACTGAAATGAGGCCAAATAATAATAACCAAACAAGAAAAATATGTCTTCTGATATGCTACAGCAATTCAAAACAAGTGAAGGATATTTTAATTGAGGGACTAGTATAGGCTGCAGGTTTAGGATTTAGAATGTAGGAAACCACAGAATAAATAATTGCTAATTAGGTTTCTCTTTTCCTATTTGACAAGGTACTTGACTGAGGAAGACATAATTGATTACTTCATAACTCTTTTTGGTACTGTTTTGAGAGAATTGGACACTGCATGGGAATAGGACTAGAAAAAGCAGTTCATTTTCTTTTCTACCAGTTGGCTCTATGGCTAGATTCCCAGCCAGGACCACAATAGAAAGACTTAACATATGTACTTCCTTTTTCCTTTATTTCTGAATTTCAAAAAGTAACTAAGAAATGACAATCAAAAAGCAAATATGAAAGTCTTTAGAATTTAGAAATTGGTATTCTATTTGTTTAGTGTTTTGTTTCTGCCAAAGCCTATTTCACATGTGTAATCTTAGTCGAGCTGGGTTATTATAACTTTTTTAAAAAATATCTAAAAATCTTTTTGGAATATGAAAAAGATTTTCAGAAAGACACTGGCACTATGGTAAATTTACTATCTATTCTTTTGGCTTTTTATATTATAAAGGCAGCAAAATAGACAAAGTAAGTACAGCTACTTTCAAAACATGTAAAGCCGAATGGGCTGAGAAGGAGAAAAAGTCATGCAATTTTACTCCTTTCTTTGAAAAGTTAAAGGAATGAGCCAATTCTGGTGTGCCCTCAGAGGAATGAGTGAGTAGTACCCTTACCTGCTCTTGAGAAGAGCTTCATGTCCTTCTGAGTACCAGAGGCTGTATTTCCTATTCCAGTCGCAAAACAGATAGGCCTAGTACATGACCCATTTTCAAAAATCAACCCCACATTTCCTGTCAACAAAAATGATTGCCAACCTAATGATAGTCCAAGCATTAGTCTGGATAGGAGGCTGGTGCCAAGTGCTAAAATGCCTTTAGTCATGTTAAAGCATACAAGATGGTCATACAGTTTTTTGGTGGTTGTTATATGCATATTACTTTTTAAAAAATTAATCTAGTAAAATATATGTAGTAAAAAAAGGAATACTCTTTACACAGCCCATCCCTATCTTACTACCCTGAGGTAACTTGTTAAATAACTTGTTAAAGAATTTTACAGTGTAGTTGTATCATGGTTTGTGTAACAATTTCCGTATTGAATGGCATTGGAGTAAGTGTCCAGTTTTTCAACTGTTAAAACATTACAATGAAATACCCTCATATTTTTATTCTCTGAGTTTTTTTACAGGATAAAATCATAAAAGAGCCAAAGGGCATGTCCATTTTAAACTTTGATAGCTATTGCCAAATTGCTCTTTGAAAACATTGTTAGAGAATTTTAAGCAGGGGAACTATTTGTAGTATTGATGTTGGGTTGGAGTTTAAACCTGGAGATTACAAAGGCCATTTCAATAGTCTTGGTGAGTAATTTGGTCTAAAAAATTGTCTAAGTCAGTGGGGATGGAGGGGAGCAGACAGATTTGGGAAACTTTGGGAAGGTGGCATTAACAGATTTGTTGGCTGGACAGGGCAGTGCCTTGGATAAAGCTCATTTTTCTGACTGGATGGTGGGTCCATTTATCCAGATGGAAATATAGGAGGAGGGGCAGGTTTTTGCTCCTGTTTCAGTTCACCATCTCAGTAAACGGCACCGCTGCTGCCCTTACGTGCTCGAGCCAATCGTCTGATAGTTGGTCAGAGTTGTTTACCACATCCAGTTCATTAGCAAGTCCTGTCAACCTCAAAATCTAATTTATATCATCTCCTTTTGAAGGTAGAGCTAACAGGATTTGCTGATAAATTTAAAGTATATTTTAAGGATCCAAGATGGCGGTGGAGTAGGTGGAAGGTACACTAACTGCCTCCCAGGACCAAACTGGAATTACAAGTAAATTATAGAAAAGTCTTCCTGAATAACCAACTGAACTCTAGCTGGAGAGAAGCCTTATAATCAAGGACTTATGGAAGAAACCACTTCACCACATCAAGACTGCAAGGCTCCTTCCAGTTGGCTCTTCCTCAGGCTCACCAAGTGCCCACATACCTGGAAACCCAGACTTCAGCCTTCCTCTTTCCTATCTTATGGGCCTTAAAAGCTGAATGAGGACAGACATGAATTTCTTAAAGATAAGTCATGAATCACTTTGATTAAACAAATAGTTCATCATATTTTATTTTGTCCCCCAAACTCTTCTAATAATCCAGTAAACAAACCTTTATTAAACACTTATTTTGTTACCACTCATTGTGCTAGACACACTGACCACTGCAGTCACACTTCTCCCTTCGTGGGAAGGGCCATCAGTAAACAAGCATCTGCCCCCCGTGGTGGGTGCTGCGAAGATGACAGACGTGATGGGCTGGGGATGGCAGGCATGGCTGGACGGATCAGGGAAGCCCTCTCCAAGCAGGTTCTGTTTGAATGGAGACCTGGAATGTGAGAATAAGTCAGGTTTTTCATTTTTCTTTTTCTTTCCTTTTTGCATCTTACAGATTTTCATTTCTAGTAAATATCAACCTTTATTATCCTATGTAAAAAAAGCTTTTGGGGGATCCTTTTTCTTTTTTCCAAAGTAAGACTGTGATGAGGCCAAATAGGTCTCATTTTTCTTTCTATTTTTTGTTATTGGGCTGTTTTAAAATTTTTTCTTATTTTTCCTCAATTTTTTAAAATTTTGAAGTTTACCATGTCTAATGACTTTGCAGACATCTATGCCAAGGATTGCCATATTGGCATTTGCACACTACTAAACACCATTGGCAAGGAATCCTTTGCCAAAGTAAGGTTGGCCCAGCACATTCTGACCAGCACAGACATGGCTGGGAAACTCATGAGTCAGTGGGGCTTCTCTGAAGTATTTCAAGAAGTTCATTGTCTTAAGAGCCCAAATCACCCCAACATCACCAAGTTATTTGAGGTGATTGCCACCTGGGACCAATATTTTCCCTTCATGGAACATATGAGTGGAGGTCACTTACTTGACTTTCTCAAGACTACGGCTGCAGGACCTAGGAGGAAGCCTGAGCCACGTTCCAGCAACTGATACCAGCGGTACAGCACTGCCACCAGAGGAGAATCATGCACAGGAACTGAAACCAGGAAACATACGTCTAGACCGTGAGCTAAATATCAAACTAATAGACTTTGGCTTCAGTACAGAATTTTCAGAACATGAACTGTATACCTTCTGTGGCACCGCCTCCTAAATGGCCCCAGAGATCCTGCAGCTCTACGACAGCGCCCCCCTGACTCCAAGCAAGCAGTCTTCACAACCCGAGAGGTTCAGGCATTGGGCAGAAAACCAGTAAGTCGGCCAGTCCCCCAGCCAACCTGAAGTCAAGGAGGCCCAGTCTCCAACCCAGCATGGAAGGAAGGAGGATCACTCCCTCAGCCAGCCTGGAAGCCAGGATGACCATTTCCCTAGCCAGGATGGAAACGAGATGACTGTTTCTCCTACCCGCCTGAAGTCAAAGACACCACTCCCCTACCCAGTCTGAAGTCCAGGACTACCAACCCCAGCCCAGCCCTGCAGCATGGCCGTGGGGGCTCCTCCACCACGCACAGCAGCAGCAGCACCAGCAGCAGTGGTAGAACTCCAGAGGGGACCATTAATGAAAACTGCCTCCATGCTGGTTAGCCTGATGGTGGGACCCCAGCTTCTCCCTCTGGACCCAGCCAGGGCCGGCAGGGGGTGGCTAGGAGGGTCTTCAGGTTTTTCCTAAAATGTATATGCACTAACAAACAGCATCTCAAAAGGACAAGAGTCAAGCCGATATAATTTCTTTTATTTCATATTCTCTTTAGTTTTAAAATATTTTATTGTTTATGTTATTACCCTTGTTAAGCCAATGTAATTTTTAAAATTTTGGATGGCAAAGGCAGAGCCACCATCAAAGACACTGGGGAGATCAAGCCGTACTCCATTTTAAGTGCTAAACCTGAAGGGGCTGAGCTCCATGGAGGCCAGCCACGTGGTTCAGGGGATGAGCCAGAAGCTGGACGCAAACAACTGCAGGTGAGAGCACTGCCAGGAGCACATGCTGTGTGTGCAGACTACTGCAGCATTCCCTGCCTGGGGTTCACATCAGGAGGGTGTCTGGCATCTTCATGGCCTTCAGGGGCACCGTAATCCAAAATACCTGCTGAGCTTGGAGCACTGGCTAGAGCCCCCTGGGGGTCGGGAAGAGAGGCTGCCTGCACTGTGGGTCCACCTCTCAGCCCCGACCTGAATGAAACTTCAGAGAATGGGCTATTTTCCTGGAGGCCTTCTCTCCTCCCCTGCTCTCCTTTGCTCCCATGTTGGAGTTCGTATTAAAGTACGGAGTCCGGCAGAAGTAATGCCTGCTTGAGTGTGATTCTCAGGGTAATAATGTGGGTGTAATAATTTATAGTTTTAATTGGAACATTTCACCTAAAATGTCATGGTATGCTTGAGTGTGATATTATGTTACAGAATTTATATGCTTATGATTTTGTAATAAAAGATTTTGTAATAACAAGGGGCGTTACTTATGCTGAACCATTTATTTGATTCTACTCCCAGCCCCCAAAATAAAGCACATTTTAAATTTGATTTCTTATTACATTTATCTCTAGCAGCCTTCTCCAAGCCACATCAGCTCTCACCTTGGCTATGGTAGCCTTTCAACTGGCCTCCCCACTCATTCTTAACACCTCCCCAGGAATGTTGACCGCTCCTCACACACAAGATTTTTTAAAAATGTAAATTAGATGATCATCTCCCAAACTGCCTACCCCCTTAGAACCTGTCTTTGATTTTTTTCCCCTCAGAGTAACATCTAAATTCCTTACCCTCTTCTATGGGCCCTCAGTGGTCTAGCCCCTTGCTACCTTTTTCGCCAGGTCTCCTTCTATGTTTTCTTCTCCTTGTTAACGACTATCCAACCACTTTGACATTTTTCTATTTTGCAAATGTGCCAAGCTTTTCCTACCTTAGGTCTTTGCCCTGACTACATTCCCTGCATAAAACATTTTCCTCCACTCTCGTCCCTGTTTCATTCTCAACTTACATGCCACCTTCTCCGTCTGGACCATTCGTGATCGTGTTTTCCTGTTTAATTTTCTTCGTAGCAAAATTGCTATTTGAAATGAATTTATTTCTTATTTGAATATTATGTCTATCAACCTCTCCTCCAAAATACTAAGCTCCTTGAGGGCAGGACACTAGCATATAGAATTAATTCTGGTACATAGTAGGCTCTCTGTTGGATGGATGGACTGATGAATCAGCATCAGGGGTATATGAACATAACCCTTTCTCCATTAAGGCTGATCATTTTGTTCCTGCCTGAATTGCAAATATATGTATATTTTCTTAATTAGTTTATTATGTTCATTTGTGGGTCATGACCCCCAGGGCTGTTTCTCCAGAACTAACAGTAGAGGGTGTCAGAATACAGCTTCTTGGGCATAGCCAATGAGATGGCTAGGAGCTTTGGTCTGGGGAGCCATTAGCTTTAATGTTCATGGAAAAGGGAGTTTAGTGAATACTTTGTCTAGGACTGTACTGTCCACGTTGGTAGCGACTAGGCACATACAGATATTTGAGTACTTGAAATATATCTAGTCCAAACTAAGATGGGCTATAAATGTAAACTACACAACAAATTTTGAAAATTCAGTATGGGAATAAAGAGTGTAAAATATTAATAATTTTTATATTGATTATATGTTGAAAAGATAATTCTGTTGATATGTTGGATTAGAGGAAATATACTATTAAAAATAATTTCCCATGTTTCTTTTTCTTTCTTTTTATGTGACTATCAGAAATTTTTTAATTGCATATATGTTTCCCATTTGTAGTTTGCATTATATTTCTATTGGGCAGCACTATTCTAGGGCAGGTGCCTGAGTTACGTGCATTGTATTTAGTGATTATTTGCATTTTTCTTGACATACAAGTTTTTGACCTGAATGCTGGGCCCACTTTCCTCTTCTCCCCAACCCTCTCAACCAGGCTTTCTTTGTTTTGTTTGTAGGCTCTTTGTTCTTGAGACCATAATGGTTTTGCTGGTTTAATTCTTTCCCTTTTTGGGGTGGCAGTGGTTGGGATGAGGTGTTTTTGTTTGTTTCCTGAGGAAGGGTGAAACGTGAAATGTAAGGATGTCAACAATGGTGAGAAGGAACTGAGTGGTTCTCACCACTGAGACCCATGTTGTGACGTGGCAAGTGCTGCTGACTTCCAGGTAACCACGGAACCTGAGCACCCTGCGACGTCCTGTCGGAGCTGGAGGAACTAGGAGCCAGTCCTAAATCAGAGGAGAGTTGGAAGCTAATTATGTCCCTCTATATGCACTATACTAATATATAATATATATGAAAATTGCTTATGTGTTTATTGTCTGTATTTCCTCTTCACTAGAATGTAAGCTCCATGAGGGCAGAAACTTTATCTTTCTTGCTTTCTGGTAGTATTCCAGCTCATATCCCCAGCTAAGTGCCTGGCACTTAGTAAGTAGTCGTCAACACACATTGAATAAATAAACAATTATGTTTATTTAGTCCAGGAGTAAACTATGGCCTTTATATAAAAGACTTATTTTTGGTTTCTGTCACTACTACTTGTGTACCTGATGTTTGAGATGCTGTTTCACATTATCTTCCTGTTTGGAATGCTTACAGGTGGTGAGTGCTGATCTGTGTGGCAAAGGGCATTTCCCGGCAACTGGTGAGACCATCTAACCACAAACACATCTAACAAATGCATCTAACCCAGACTTCCATATGAACTTGTTCACTTAGTCTATGTTAAGGTCAGTTTTTAAAGAGAAAATTTGTAAAGAACAAAGATTTTGCTATTTCTTTAGCTAGGAGTTTTGTCTCAGTAAAATTGATGATGCCATGGTTTCCTTCGTGACATCTAAGACCCAGATTCCTTTTACCTTTATGCTCAGCCATTCTTGGCAAATGTCTGTGGCTTCATGGTTGCATAATGGCTGATCCACCTACACCCTCAGGTAAAAGAAGGGCGGGTGTAAGGGGATAAAGGTATAGACCAGCTGAGTCAGTGCCCCCCCTCCCCTTTTTGGATTTTTTATTTGGTGAAATTCATGTGACCATTGAATGAAACATTTTAAAGTGAACAATTCATTGACATTTACTGCATTTATAATCTTGAGCAGCTACCATGTCTATTTGGTTTCAAAACATTTTCATCACCCCAAAAGAAAACCCAGCACTCATTAAGCAGTTGCTCCCCATTCTTCCCTTCCTCCAGACCTTGGCAACTGACAATTCTGTGTCTATGGATTTACCTACCCTAGATATTTTGTATAAATGGAATTGCACATTGTGAAACATTTTGTGTCTAGCTTCTTTCACTTAGCATGTTTTCAAGGTTGATCCACATTGTGGCAGGTATCAGTACTCCATTATGTGTTATGGCTAAAGAGTATTCTGTTGTGTGCTCATATCACAATTTATTTATTCATTCAGCTTTCGATGGACATTTAGATTGTTTCCACATTTTGGCTATGGTGAATAATGCTACTATGAACGTTCATGTAAAAGTACTTAAGTACCTGTTCTCAATTTTTTGTGGTATATACCTAGGAGTTAAATTGTTGGGCCATATGATAATACTATGTTTATATGCTATTTCTTTTTAAATTAATACCTCTCCCAGCTCTGTGTGCAATAATTACCATCATTCTCTGGGGAGTAGACAGGGCCTTGCAACCAAGTTTTCTCTTTTGGATGTGAGAGCCAACAGAGAATACCGGAACTCTAGGATTCATGATCAGACAGCCTTTCCTGGCAACAACCACAGCGGACAGAGTAATAGAAGGCATGCATATGAGGCAAGAATTCAAGAGTCCTGGATCTCCTTTCCTGAAGGAATGAGCTTTTCAGGCCTGCCCTCTACATTCATTCGTGGGATTCAGACTCTAAGTCACAACAGGGACTCCTCCTGGCCTTCTAGAATGCTCACCTGCAGCTGTGGCCTCTGCGCTCCAACCCTGTCACACAGCCCGGCCTTGAAGTCCAGGGTCAGAGCGGGCTAATGTCTTCATTTGCTGAAACATGAGATGAGGTGCTTCTGTGTGAACATGCTTGGAAGTATACCAATACCCAGGCTGGCGGTGATGGCAGTTGTTAAGATCCAGAGGATAGATCCAGAACGGAATTGCCTATCACAAGTATTTGCTCAGTATGAAGTCGGTTTTAATCAGCCCTGTTCCACCAGCTTCAAAAACAGGAGGCTGGCAGCTTTTCGTTTCAGGGCAGTAACCTACCAGGGAGGCCTAAAGAATGATTCTGACAGTGTTCCAAGAGAATCTCTCCCTGCTGTTTCGTGCCTGTGTGCAGGTACAATGTGTATGTAGGAGGGTGGAAAAGGCAAGACAGGGTGGGCCTTTATGTTCAGTGGGTGGGTGGAGAGGACCTGCTGTGCTGTGTATGTCAGTCACATTTCACAGCTCCGACAGGCTGTAACTTCCAGTAAACTTGGTGATAATTTCTTTGCTGCTTTTCCCACTGAGACTCATTAAGCTATAAAAATAGGGTAGTGTTGTGGGCATCTATGCCCATGTCTCCTGTACTAGTCTAGCTCCTTCGAATGCATCCAGTCTTTTCCATCCATCCCTCCCTCACCCCCAGCAGTTAGGGACAAAAACACCTCCTACTAAGCGAAGAACTAACTGAAAGCTTGTGACAGTGGCTCTTTTGCCCCCTAAACCACTATTTTCCAGGAGTGCATTGGGCACCTTTGGGAATTCTTCGATATGTCCTCACTGTGTTTTGACTGACAGACTTCCTGTATCATTATACCACCTCCCTACCCGCCAGAGTGTACTTGGTAACCCCTTTTTAAACTTGCTGTTCTCCAGTAAGTGCTACTTACCCTCTGCCTTGGGTTCTCCCATGGTTTTCCTCCCTCCTCTGTCCTGTGTCCTGTCTCCTACATTCATCACTTCAGACATTCATCACTTCGGAAACAAGCCCCTTCAGCCCACATCTAGGATGGAAGGTATAGATGGTTTTCATTTGCTCCCGAGCAGTTTGTATTTCTCCCCACCCTACCTCCATGTGATTCAGCTGGGGATGGTGCCAGTCATAGTGATTGATTCAGACAATCCAGGCCAGATAATAAGAGTTTCTTCAGGATTTTTGTTGAAATGAGAAAAAAGTACTCTCTCTTCCTACCAGGGTTATTAAACTAACCCTGACTGACCAGTATAACTGGTAGGTGCTGGGGACATTCTTTGTCATCATTTGAGGACAAGCTGCCTGAAAATGAATCCAACACGAAAGGCAGACACTAGAGATGGGGAGAGACAGGTTTCCAACCATAACACCTGAGCACCTGAATCCTGCCATATTTGAAGTCATTTTTCCCTAGCAATTATTTCTATTATATGAGTTAATACATTTTATTCTTAGGTTAATTTGACTTGGGTTTCCATCCCTTGTAATTAAAAGTCTTGACTTAGGCAATGCCTATCAGCCAGCTGATACGTCCACTCATATTTACTCTGTCTCTCCCTCTGGGCCCTACTTAGTTGGCGATAGTGTCTCACCTATACCCTAGACCCCTCAGCTCTTCCCATGACCCTCATCAGTGTTATAATCCCATACATGCATACATCTAGGGCTTTGTAGGTTATCCAGGGCTTGCCTATTTCACTTGATTTTCACACAACTCTCTGAGGAAGGTAGAGGAGGCCTTATAATCCTCTTCTCAGCTGAGAAAACAGGTTGAAAGAAGTTTATGATGACTTTCCAGTACCACTCACAGTAACTGCTGGGACTCAAGCCCAAGTTTCCTGAGTGATGATCTAGAAGATTCTTTCTTTCGTACTGTGTGGCCTCCCATGGGCACAAACTTGGCTCTAATGTAAACGCAGACTGTCCTCTCCCATGGAAACCTCCTTTTTCTAACACCTGTAGTCCCAACGGGACAGAAGGCCTCATGTTTGTTTCTGTATCTCTTTCAGGCTGGCCATCCTCCATTTTCCATCAGTTGGACTCCCTTTCATCTGTCTGTACCACGTGCCACAATTCTTTGTTACTGTAATAGGTTATTTCTCAAATATTTAACCAAGTTTAAAAATATGACTGGTTCTGAGTCATATTATGACTGGGCTTCCCATTGACTCTTTTAACTCTCCAACTTCTTTAACATCTCAAGGCCTCCCACAAGGCCCCTCAAACCATCTATCATCCCCACATATGTTCCTGACCTACTTTTTCAGCTCCCATGCCTGACCTTGGACGTGTCACAGCGAAGAGACGAACTCGTGCACGTGTGGCCCCGCTGCCTGTTTGCATCTGGGCCCTTCCTCTAGATGGCTACAGTGGTTCCATCTCTCCTTGATCTTTACCAGCCTGTCCATGATCTTTCATGCCTGAGATCAGTTTGCCTTTACACAACTTCCATAATAAACATTATTGGTTGCCTACTCAGAATCCATTGCTCCTTTCTAATACCACCTGATTTTTGCCAACTGATCTTCTCAAGGAAGTATATGTGCTTCTGGAGAAGCTAACTCTATAGAGTCATCTGTTGTTGACTATACAGTTGTTTCTGATTGAGTCAAGGATAATCGTATTGTAGTAGTAATTGAGACTATTCATAAATACTCCATTTCTCCTAGATACAAGGTACGAGTGCACTTCCTAGCTTGTTCATGTTGGGTATGGCCATGTGACTTGCTTTGGCCAATAACATGTGAATAGAGGTGACACATGTCATTTCCAGGCAGAAGCCTTTAGAGCCAGTGTGTGATTCGCCAGGTCCCCTTCCCTCTGTGGCACTGACTGCTAAAGCATGTATCAAGGTGAAGCCTCCATCAGCCTGGGTCCCAGAGTGACTACAATGATAGAGCTCCCCCTGCCGATCTCCACTGGCATGTAGTGAGCAAGAAATAAATTTTTGCTGCATTACAAGCTGCTGAGATAGGGGAGTTGGCTGTTACTGCAGTATAAGCAAGCCATCCTAACTGATACAGTAACCTTATCCTCTTACCACTGCCTGTGTCAGGAACCTAGCCTAAGCCAAGGAATCCATGGCATTCCTTGGTCAAGGAATTGGTTGAGAAAAAGGCTTGTTGTGGCTGTTGGTACACTGAGAAGAGAAGAGGTTTGCCAGGGCTTTGAGAAAAGAGGTTTCCTCACTTTTAAGAGAGCAACCAGAAGAGATGGATTTTCTTTCTCTGGGCATTACTTGTAAATGTGAAGCCTGGAATTACTAAGTCATTTTGCTACTGGCCTGAGTATAAAACCAACACGCTGGGAGAGTAATACGAAAAGAATGACAAAGAAATGATGCTAAAGCTCTGATCCATCATATCCAATTATTATCCTACCTTTGGACTTTTTCAGTTGGAAAAGCCACCAAGTCTGAGCTGGGTTTTCTGTTACACACCTCCAAATGCAGCCTAACAGTTTGTAACTTCCTTTCTAAGTTCTTATCTTTACTTCCCACTCATCAAGCTAGCCTCAGAGAAATAATAACTAGTAATAGTGTCCACTTGTAGAAGGCTTACTATGTGTCTGGTACTATGCTAAGTGTTTTCCAGGAAAAGATTCTGATTCTATTTCAGTATAGTAGATACATATGTGAGCTCAAAAGCAGAAATCTTTTAAAATTTGTATTTGTTTCCCCCACAATGGTGATTTGGTGCAAAGTAGGTGCTCAACAAACACTGATTAAATGAACAAATATAAATTGAGCTTTTCCCTTAAAGAGCTTATAAGTCTCACAAACCTGAAAAATTAGAGATCAATACAAGAGAATATAAACTGTTAGGTACTAAACTGAAGTTCCAAAAGGCATGTTGTTAACAAACAGTAAAGGCTATGAGGAAAGGATGCTGGGAGCAAAAGGTTTTTGGAGAAGGTCAGATTTGATCTCAAAAAAGATCTAATTGCTATTGAAGAGTGAGAGAGTGGATATCACATAGAGTTTGGACGATAACCAACAACAAGGAACATGATGCATTGAAGACCATTCAGTATAGATGCTCAGTAAAGGTCAGACCTTTTATTTTTCTTATGAGAAAATGGCCATTTTCTCTAGAATTTTTTGATGTAGTCTTGATATAAAAGAAGTGGCCACTACCTTATTTAGCTGTTTACTTGCTCAAATCCCTTGCACACAGTAGGCAGTCAAAGATGTTTATAAAATTACAAAGACATCCTTCCATGCACGTTTTCTCCCCAGAGAAAGATGCTTCTAAGGGCTTTATTGCCAAGCATTGTACTTTTTTGGCTCTCAACTCAATTCGTGGCACATAGTAGGCCCTTAATTAATACTAGTTTGAATTGATTCAAATTATCTGGTTTGGGAAGAAGTTATTTGCCTGCTGAGCCTGGTTTCTCAGCACATCAACACTTCATCATACCTCTGTCAGATCAGATTCTCAATAGGGTATCTTAACTACATGCTATTAAAATACCTAAATAGAAGCCCCATCTGTCTGAATAGACTGAGCCTGATGAGTCAGCGAGAAAGGTGGGAGGCTGATCCAGCCAGACATGAACTGATCCAGTGGGGAACAGGCAGCACTCTCCCTTTGTCACTCCAGAGTGCTCACAACAGAACATACAGATTTATAAGACAAAACAGCACGAAGCCATTAAGAAAACAGCGCTGAAGCAAGCCACAGGGCAGTGTCTGTGGGCTAATTATCAGAGGTCTGGCCAGGGCTCCTTGTCCCAGCTGTGGGTCCTGCTGAAGCATTTGTGGGAGCAGGAGAAAGAAGAGCCTAGGGATTGCTCCTTTCGTAATTACTGTACCTCTGGAATCTAGATTTTTTTTTCACACAATTGTTAAAAGCACTTAAAAAGAACAGGATTTATTTTGGGAACTGTCATTGGTGAAGTCACCAAGGACTTAAAGACCTAAGATGAAATACAATGATGGAAAGTGTTGAGGAAGCTGCATCCATTCCCTCCTCAAGGATTTTGCACAAACAGCCATCCTTGATGAGATGTCACCAAGCCCTCATTTCCAGATTGTCTTGGCTGCCAGAGTCCTACTCACAGTCAACTACCTTCTCAACTACTACATCTTCCTCTCCCCACCTCTGTCAATACCCTGGTTGTGGACTGTACTCTCTGATACTGCTATTAAAGAAGGAAAAATGTTTCTGAGGAGTTACTCTTCACTACACCAAAACACATGTTGAAAAATGTTCTTTCCTGTACTCTACTAATCCTGGTAGCAGTTAGCACACAAGGCCTTGTAAACAATAGGTGCTCAATAAATAACTTGTTAAACTGAATCATGTCTCAGTTCTCCTGGTTAAGAAAAAAGTTTGATGTGCTTTCTTATTATCACACTGGTACGATTTCTCTTCTACTGTGCTGTCAACTTGCCTCTCCATATGAAGCCTTAACCCAGCTCCTCATACACATGCAAACACAGTCCCGCTGGATCCCACCCAGGTACTGCTATTCCTCCTTCAAGGTTTCATTTCAGGTATTTTCTTTGTTAAGTGAGAGGTAACTAACTGGGAAGAGTATAAAAGTCAAAAGACATGGATGCTGGTTCTAGCTGTGCCATTTTGAATATGAGGGAAGCTCAGTTTCCTCATCTCTGAAATAAGAATTATAGTAATAATATATGTCTGATTTACTTTCAGGTTGGTGCAATTGTCAGATGAGCTAGTATATATGAAAGCCCTTTGAGAACAGAAAAAGCATTGTAAGTGACTGTTCTTGTAAGTTCCTAACTCCTTTCAAGTTCACACACCAAGTGGAGCACATGTAGTATTATCAGGAAAGTCCTCCACAGTGAGTTTCCCTCTGTAGGGGGCTCCTTCTCACCTCCCTCCCCCAGGAGAGGCTAAATGGCTGGCATCCTGGGACTGAATGGGATACTTACTTTGTTGAATTCACTGGAGTCCAGGGTCAGGCCCTCAGCTTTGCAGCCTCAGAAACTTGATCTTGGCAGAGCCTCTGAGTTGATCAGACTCAGGGATGCTGACTCACACTAACTCACAAGAGACTGATATATAACCAGAATGCCAGCTGATTAATTTACAGTGGGAAATGTTTGACCTGATTTGCCCCTTTTCTCCATGTAGGCCAGTTGTGATGGAAGAGATTATCAGAAGGTCACTCAGTGAGCAAGGGACTTTGACAAGGGGTGTTAGATAATTCAAATGTTTAATAACATCAGGCTCTGCTCACCAGCTCTGCTATCTTCTCAACAGGAATCCATTCTCCAGATGGTCTAGATGTTTCTGGCACCCTGGCAGGGAACCCAATTCCAGAAGCCTGTTTGCATGAGCCAGAATGTGCCAAATGTACCCCTTTGCCCAAATTCCCTTGGCTGACCAACCTTCTGCTGACCTACACATTGCTTTTTATATGTGTTAATTCTTTTCAGACTTCTTGTAGTGTGACTGGTTCCCAAAGCCAGTCTGCTGCCACAAAAGAACCTGGGGGATTTACTTAAAAATACAGACTTTTTTTTTTTAGCTCTACTAGAAACTAAAATATTGGGTTTGTGGAAGGGTTTAGGAATGTAAATGTTTAGAGGGAGCACAAGTGACTCCTGATCATTAGCCAGATTAGGGAACCACTGATACAAAATTTTATTTGGCTAAGAATTATACTGTTGCTTTAAGATGACTTTGCATATTCTGATCTTATCCATTATGGATTGATTGTATACATTAACTCACAGAACAAAATGTTATTTTCTAGTTCTTAAGGGCCAGTCACTCTTGCATCATTAAACCAACTTTCTTCTCTTCCTTCCTCCCTTCTTTCCTCCCTCCCTCTCTTCCTCCCTCTTTTTCTTCCTTCCTTCTTCTCACTTTCTTTCCATAAATATTTATACATACCTAATTCATAAGGAAGTTTAACTAGAGAAGGTTGTGGCAATCAACACTCCAACTGCCAAAAGCAAAAGCTGCTTTTAGATGCTAATAGACTTTGAAGATTAGGACACATAATCCTGGTGCTTTAAGGCCAACCAATAAAACCAAGGCCTGACATTGAATGACCTAGAGCTGATTTCCCTGCGGTAAGTAACCCCGGGTCTTGGCATAGTTCCTGAGCTGACGTCCTCTAGGAAACAACCTTATACTCACCACTGGCTTTGACAGAAACTACATGTCCCCATTTCACTCATGGCAAAGAAAACAGATGTTTTTCCTCTCCATCTTACTAGCATCTGGCAGTGGTCTACTTCCAGCAGAGCACCAAAATCAGGGGAATCAAGTGAGAATCCTCTAAGGAGGGAGGCTAACCAGTGATGGGCATCTCAATATACTAGGCACTGTGCTTTCACTGCTGATATGCCTTATGCATCACAAAAACTACTGATAGGGGTTAATAGCCCCATTTTCCAGATAAAGAAGTGGTTACCTTGCTAACGTTACAAGCAAGCATAGGTGGTAGAATTGGAATTTGAATCCAAGCCTGCTCGGTTCCAAGTTCTATGTTCTTGCCATGATCCCTTGCTGCTCAGTAAACAGGGTCTGGAAGTGGGTGTTTTGAGCATAAGATTGCGATATGTATATGTATTTACAGATGATATTTAAGTTTTTCTACACAGAATTATACTATATGTGTGTGTATATATATAGTATACATATATATAAAGATACACACACATATGTATACACACATACATATCTTTTTCAAATATTCTACAATGAGAACTATTACATTCCTACATATAAAATAGACTGGCATTTCAACATGCATTTGGTTATACAGCTAATTCTGGTTCCTTTCTGGGGAAAATAAAGGCTATAATTGTAGACAGAATTGGGAGCCAGGACACCTGGTTTATAATCCTGGCTCTGTCATTCACTCACTGTGTGTCTTGGAAAGCTCGATTTTCCTCCCTGGGCCTCAATTTCTTCATTTGCAAAAGTAATCTAATTTAGATTTCTAGATTAGACTGGATCTCTAACATGGTAAGATTCTGAAATCCTGGTGACAACTGTTACCATGTTTCTTCATTGTTTTAGATCAAAACATAGCAAATGAATACTAGAAAAGAATAAAGTTGAATATATATAAACGATACATTAGATTATTTTAAAATAGCTAATGTTTACTGATATTTATTGAGCACTTTATAGACGCCAGGGACTGTGCTAATTAGCTTACAAACTTTTGATTCATTTTTATCACATCAAACCAATTTTTACTTATCCATCTCTAAGGAACAAAGAAATAAGTAATTTGGTCATGATCCCATGGCTGTTAGGTGGAGAAGCCACTGCTGAAATCCAGGCCTGATTCTAGGGCCATCAGCTAAATATCGTCCTATCTTCTACTATCTCACTTTATGCCTTCCACTCAGATAACCGTGTAGGACATTTCTTAAAGTCCCCTTTGAGATTACCTGACCTTGGAATATTAGGAAAAAGGAGCCCATATGAGCTCATGCAAGAGAATTTCCTAGAGACTATGATTATATCATCTCCCTTTGGGAGGGCAGCTGTAAAAGTCAGACCAAGTATGTTCAGGTTCAGAGAGTATTTTTTCATTTCAATTGTATCAGAGGAAACATTACACTGGTCAGCAGACCCTGGCCAAAAAATTGTTTCTTTTCCTTAGTTTTATTAGCTTGATTTGCTTTCCCAACATCAAACTTCTAAAAGGCCCCAATTTGCCTGACTAGACCTAAACAGGAGGAAATAAATCCATGAGGGAAAACTCCTTTTTCTGTCTGGTACTGATCCCACAAACGTGAAGGGAAAAGGGAGGAAGAGGAAGACAAAGGACTATCAAAGAGCCGAGTCTGGTACAGACCGCAGCCGCGGTATTTGACATCCATCCTGTTCAATGCCTTGATGTGATCTGTTGCCTGGGATCTTCCCGGACAGGGTGGCTAGGCTGAGCCATGGTCTAGGAGGAATTATAAACACATCACTAGCCTCTTCTAGCCCCAAGGGATCAGACCACAAGAGTGTCCTATCCTGGGACCAGGGATAGGAGAATAGGGAGGAAGGTGCAGATAGGGTCACCACATTTTTCTGTTCTCTTCCTTGCTCACTACCCACATCAAAAGTCCTCTTTTTCTTCTTTGTGTGCCTTATATTATGTGTTGTTCAAGTGGGTTTGAGAGAATTGAAAAAAAGCTGTCAATAAATTGCTCAAACTAATTTAGAAGTCATTCTGTGTTGTGTACCCAAACCTGCGATTTTGCCATGCATCAACAGGTTAAATGGCATTTTATTTTTACTAAACCTACAGGTGGCACAAAGCTGGAAAATATAGCTACAGAACTAAACCAAAATTCAAAATTGTCTGGACAGTCTGGAGTGTCTTGTCTAACTCAATGAGATGAAATGTTATCAGAAATAATTGCAGATTTCCATATTTAGGATAAAAAAGAAAACCAGCTTGGGATTGAGGAGTTATCTGGACAGAGTTTGTCCATATGAAAGGATTGGGCATTTTAATTAACTACATGTTGAATATTTGCCAGAACAATGATTTTTGCTGAAAACAAAAACTACCCAGTCTGACTGCACGAAGGGAAGTGGGGTAGAGATCGGAGGCAGCCCTGGCCTGCAGTGGGCTGTGGCCAGACCACACTGAGGTACTGGGTTCCGTGGCAGGTACCACAATTCTTGGGGGATATTGACCAACTAGAGCGAGGAATATAGGATAGTGAGAGTCAGGAAATCAGAGTTAATTGATATAAATAATCACCTTTAGCCTGGGGAAGAAAAGTAGCCAGCCAAAGGAACACCATATAGTTGTCTGTAAATGTTTCCAACGCTCTCATGTGACAGGCCGAATAAATTTGTTCTTCCCTGTCAAGATGTAGAGCTGGACCAAGGAATAAAGGTTAAGAAGGCTGAATTCAGTTAGGCACAAGAGCTGTTCAACGGCTGAGCCATTGTCCTAGAGAGAGTGAGATCCCAGATTCTAGAAAGTACTATGGTTAAGTCTGCTTTGGAGAAGAACTTTACAGTGGGAAGAGATGAGGTGCAAAGTGGGGAAGCATTACTTGTTTCATTTTTACTCTCTGGACCAAAGGAGCCACCACTGTCTCTGCTTTTCCACAACTGAATTCATCTCTCTGATTTCACCTGTTGTTTCCTATTTTTGCCTCAGGCCTAGACTTGGGAGCCAGGCAGGCCTGAGGACCATGCCTAAGGGTTCAAAGCCTGTGACTTTCTGAGCAGGGACCATCACTTTGGAAAACCTGAGCCCCTTAGGAATTCTTCCCACAGTGAAACTCAAGCTCTTGTACTCATCCATTTACATAGTAACAGAAAGATTCACTTTGCTTTTTGAGCATATGTTAAGCAATTGTTTTTGCTGCAGAAATATCTTTATTATTCTATATATTGTACTTTTATTTCTTTGAGTTACATGTGGTAATTCCTAAATGCAGAACTTTGATAATATAATAATTTTAATAATAATTACATTTATTGCACAAAGGAAAAAAGATGAATGGGATGTTTTGCTCTAAGACTTGCCTGTGCAGCTAAAATAATGGAAAACTTATCCCTGCAAAGTACATTCATGCAGCCCTGAAAGAGATTGATGACCATGCCCCAATCACCTCTTACCTTATAGCTATTCCATTAAGAAAGGCAAGCAGTCTCATTCTTGAAATCCTTGGTCCAGGAGCTGAGGAGCATTATAGCTCAAATTGCTTTTTCAGGAAAATACAAAACAGGCTTCAAACTCTCTTGGAATAAAATAATAATGGCAACAACACAACAACAAATACTTTCATATGCCAGGCACTGTTTAAGCATTTTCATAATTTATTTACTCTTCACAATAATCCTGTAGTAGGCGCTGGGAATATAAAAAAAGAGAAGTTTTGTAACTTGCCCTGGGTCACAGAACTCACAAGACGGCAGTCTGGCCTGGGGAGTCAAGCCCATGAGTTCTGGTTCCAGAATCCAGGCTCTACCTGCCATGCTGTATACACCATGATACCACATACCCTCTCATTTTTAGAATGCTGACTGCAATTCCTCAAGATAATCCATGACTAAAGTTTGTATTTTCTACATCTTACAATATTTTTAAAGCATGTATACTTTCTCCATTATAAAAATAATAGTGTAGTAGCTAAGAGGCCTGACTTTATTATCAGATAAACCTGGACTCAGATGCAGGCTACCGACTGATAAGCTGCTTCATTTCTTTAGTTTTTTTATATGCAAATGCATAGATTCATAGATTAAGTGAGATAAAATATGTAATGTGTTTAAGTAGGGTGCCTGGCCCAGTGTCAGTGCTCAGGAAGTGTTACCATTCATTACTATGTATTATAATCAAAGGAAATATGGGAAGACTGAAAGTAGAAATAAGAAAACACCAATTGTTCCACCACCTGAACTGATTTTAAGCTATTTCATTTTGTCTTTTACCTGTGTGTAAGAGAAAGTAATATTTTGCTGTTGTTTCTGATTCTGAGAGGAACTCCTGGTAGCCATCATGGCCTGTTTGCAGAGCCCTGATGGGTGGTGGGAATAAAATATGGAGGTAAAAACTGGGGTGTACATATGTGTGTGCAGAATTGCTCTGCATGATACAGAGAGGTGAATCAGAATCCCAAGGGGATAAATGATTTAATCTCTGACTTAGATTTTCTAGCAGTCCCTGTTAAAGACAGAGAAGGAAGCCATTGAGGACCCTGGATGTTGGGATTAGAACTGTCCCAATCAAAATGGACTACCTTTGTGGCATCTTTCACACCAGCTCCCAATCTGTTGCCAGGGACATAGAATCTCTGAGAGCAGAGAGCTGTTTATCTAGCCCTCCATCCCCTCCAAGTCATTCTCTCTGACTCATTCTTTTCAGGGGTAGCCAAGGTGGTCTCTTCCATGTTTTCCCATCTCAAGTTGGGCTGAGCCAACTTAAATGAAATTATTCAATATCCCTGTGAATACTTTAGCAGTTTGGAATGTGACCAGGAAGATTGTTTTCCTGAGGGCCTGAATTAAAGATAGTGCCATGATCCAAGGAGAAAATACTTGACAAGACTAATTTATAATCACAAGGTAATGTTGCTCAGTGACAGTTTAGGGAAGGATGTTACCACTAAAATCCAGGCACCAATGTTTCTATTTAATCATTTACTTTTCTTTGCTTATTTGTATCCACTAGTTGGATATATTAGATTGATTTGAAAGTTATCACTTATCCATTAAGTAAATCTAGACTCTCAAGATTGCAGGTCCTGTGTGTTGCCAGAATCATAACTCAGTGAGAAAGATTAATGGCTAAAAATAATAAAATGGAATAAGGACCTCTCTATGTCTATGGCTAACCTTTAGGGGAAAAATCATGCAACCAATATCTTCTTCATTAGCCACCTGTGGATATAGATGTTCAGCTGTGTCTAGTCCTCCATGATGACCCCTTGCTGGTACTATGGGGAACTACTTACTCAGTCTGATAAAGTCTATTAGGAGGGGGAAACAAATCCTGAAATTTAAGATAAAAATTGAGCACATCTTAGTGGAGAAATATTACGTGTAAATATTCCGTTAAGCAGTTATTAGAAAGTTGGCCAGGACGACCCCTAGCAGGTGCACAAACTAAATTGAGGAGGAGATGGGAGTGTGAGGTGGGGCTTAGAAGGAACAGCAGGTTGCCAGGCAGAGCCAGGCCCTTTCAGGGGATGCAGCTGGAGAAAAAACAAAGGTAAGAGGAAAGCAGCCCAGCCCTGGGAGTCTAGGAAGTAAAATCCAAAGAGTCCAAGGGGTGAAGTTCTGGCCTTGCCAAGGCACCAACGAGGGAGGGAGGGGTGCATGGAGAGGCCTGGGAAATCCCAAGTAACTAAGAGATCCAGACTCAGAGGAACCATCAGCAAATCCGAGAGGGCATTTTCTGAAAGCATTTCAGTGTTGTTTGGGTCCTGTATCAGTAATTTTTAACTGCCAGTAAAATACATTCTAAAAAAAGTGTGGCTTAAACATGATGGACACATACTTTTATCTCAAATAACATAAAGTGGAGAAATTGGTAGTCCAGAATTGGTGTAGCAGCATGAAAATGTCGTCGATGTAGACATCTTATTCTTTCAGATGCCAACATCCTAACCTGCAGGTTCCATCTTCAAGATTACCTCCTGGTCACAGTGGGTTTCTGCAGCTCCAGCCACCACATCTACCACACACGCAGGAGGACAAGGGAGAGCAAACATACTGAGGGAGCCAGTCCCTTTAGAGAGGATTCCCTGCAGTATGCCACTCTGAGATTTCTGCTTACATTTTTCACCAAATCGGTATCACATGACCAATCCTAACTAAAAGAGAGGTGGCAAATAAATAGTTTTTAAGCTTCACATTGAGTTCCCTTAAGTAAAGTTGGAGTTCTCTTAATAAAATGAAAGGGAATCATAGATATTAAATACCATATTTTGCCATGTATAATGTGCATTTTTTGTCTAAATTTTTGAGGGAAATATAAGGATGCACATTATACATGAGTAGTACCTGAAATACCTGGTATCTGTTCTTGTGTTCTTAATTATTTGTTACATAAATTTTTTTTGTGCCATAATATGTTAAAAAATAAATGATAAAATTCCTTTATAAGAAACAACAATCTAAATATAAATTTTAAAAAATTTAATTAAAACCTAAGAGTTTTTTTCCAGGAAGTTTGGGCCAAAAACATGGGTGTGCATTATACTTGGCAAAATACGGTGGGCGAGTAGCAGTCTCTGCCCCACCTCCCCAACCACAGAACGACAAAAAAATAATTTGCAACTCCCAGTTATGTGCTGGGTGAGGCTCTAGATATATCGGTGTTCCCTGGATGTGCTTTCACTGATTCTGAGGAAGAGCAAGATGGTTTTATAGCCAACTTATTCCATCTCTTGGTTTGAGCTGAGTCAGGTTAAGGACAGATAACAATGATATTAAAAGGGATGCCTAGGAGAACAGCCTGGAGGAAGGACATCCTGTGATTATAGTGGTGGGTAAAGTGATGAGACCATGACTTTTCTAGTTTTCTATTTTGCATTTGTTTTATTTTAAATTGTCTTTTAAAAATAGAGGATTCTCTATTTTCCTGTTTTCAAAGGGAAGGCATTTGTGCCAGCCTACTTAAAGTAAGGCACATGCCTAATGTGCAAAGTGGGCCAAAAAGCCACAAAATGTGTTTAGGAAACAGACCAGGCATATGAGGTTGCTCCTGTATAAGCATATTGCGTGAGTGTCATATTGAGTTCCATGTCACAGGGTGAGCCATAGCGAGCTGGCAAAGGCCCCAGGAGGGAAAATCAGAAGACAGCTGCCCCGGGAAAGTTGCTGAAGAGCGAGTAGCACACTAGGTGGTCTGTGGGAAGGGGACCTGGGTTCTAGGTCTTTTACCACTACTGCCTTTAACCATCTGTGGGATCCTAGGAAAATTAACCTACTTTGTCTTGGTTTTCTTACCTATAAGATGAGAGAAGGGAAACAAACTGATCATTGAAATTCTTTGCAATTCTTTGGGAGTGATTTTAGGTGCATGGAAGCTTTATGGGTTGGGGGATTTCGTATACCCCACTGATGAGTTAAATGTGCCGACTGCAATTCTAGCATCAGAAGGAGATCCCCATGTACATCTGGTTGCAGCCACCCAATTAAAATTCCTGAAAAAAAGGAATTACTTTTATAATTACCTAAGTCAATGAAATGGACTAATTCCCCTAGAAAGATTTTAACTCAATTATTTTTAAATAGAATTAATCTCACAATTCTCTAACCTTTCCACATAGTTTTCCCTTATGTATGTTTCAGCAAACTCCCAATCCTTTTCTTGTTAAACCTCCACAAGTCTTATCCTCTAACTTTAGTGGTCAGTTTATTTTACTTTCTGAATGCTTTTTAATTGAAAATGTATTATGTACTTTTAATTGGAAAATTAAGAGTGTGCATAGGTTTCTGTGTGCACACAAGCGAGAGATTGCTATGGTTCTCCTGAAATTTTTGCTTGAAAATACCTTATAATCTAATACACTGCTCTAATGAGATTGTTTTTCAAATGCAAATAAAGCCCTGAATTCTGCAGAAGAAATGGAGCTTCTCTCCCTGCACTATCACACTAATTACAATTATTTCATTATAATAGTTCTTCCTTAAGCAAAGCTTTTGCTATTCTTCCTGCCACCAGCAACTTGAAAATAAAGAGATAAATCCTGTTTCCTAGGTTGCTGGGGAAGTCAATGAGCAGAATGTTAAAGAAGGGAAGAAGAACAGTGTAAATTTAGCCCTGATTTGGTGGAAATTCAGGCTCTTCACCTTTGTTGTGGCCTTGGTGCACTTTATACTCTTTGGTCTCCCTAAGCCTGAGCCTTCAGGATTGATCGCTTAGATAAATTCAGGGGTTCCCAGGCTTCTGCTCTCAGTCTCTGCTTTCATTTTCAGTACAGAGCATTGACATCATTCCATGAAACCGCTCTTTCAAAATCTCCCTCCACTGTGACACAGAGAAAACCCTTCCGTCCTTGTTCCAGAGCCAGAGAAAGAGGTGCCTCTTTGTCTAAAGTTGATTTCTGTCATCCACACCCCTCCAGAGTTCTTGGAGACCTTTCCACTGGGTTATCCAGCTCTCCTCATGGCCAGACTCAGCACAGTATTGGAGACGGAAACTAAAGAAAACCGGAGACAGAAAATTCTAAAGGACCATGTACAAGATATTTTCACTAGAGTTTCTTAAGGAGATGGAAAATGAATACTCAAAACTTCTTAAAAATATTTTGTGAAATTTTCTCCTTTCCAAATTCCTCTTCCTTCTTACTTCCATCTCCTCCTTCTACATTCCACTACCTGATCTTTTTCTTGGGTTGACTTCTTCTCCTGCAGCCATTTGTCCTCCATCACCTTTTCCAGTGACCCTCTCCCCTCCTCGCCACGTGGTCAACCAGGAACAATACTTAGCTGCCAAAGAAAAATTTCTTTCTCCTTAGAGGTCAGGGGACTAGGTGATATTCATCATTACAAAATAGGGAAAAGCATCATGCTTTATAGAGGTGTTGTGAGAATTAAATGAGAATATACATGAAGTTCTTAGATTAGACATGTGAAGTTCTTCGAATAGTGACTGATGCAAGGTAAGTACAAAATACATTTTAGTTCCTATTACTATTAGCTATTTTTTTAAAAATTTTATTTATTTATTTTTAGACAAAGCGGAAGGGAGGGAGAAAGAGAGAGAGAGAGAGAGAGAGAGAGAGAGAGAAACATTAACATGTAGTTGTCTCTCACACACCCCCAACTAGGGACCTGGCCTGCAGCCTAGGCATGTGCCCTGACTGGGAATTGAACTGGCGACCCTTTGGTTCATAGGCCAGCGTTCAATCCACTGAGCCACACCAACCAGGGCTATTAGCTATTTTTTTAACCAACATGTCACATTTATTCTAACAGTTTTTTATTTCCCATTTGTTCCTATTTTCCATTCTAAGCTATCTACATTCACCATTTCCAGCTATTCTCTTCTTCCTTTGTTTAGTGATAAGCTTCTTGGAAGGATAGGCTATTCCTCTAAATTTTTATTTTCTGAATTCCTATTACCTCCTTTAGCCCTTAATTTCTAGGAGTTCAAAAGGGGAAAATAACATTAAAAGAACACATTGCAATATGTACCATAGCTTCACAGAGCTGTTAGTACCAGAAGGATGATGGGAGGGAGGGGGTACAGGCTCAGTGGAGTGGGCTGGGAAAACTTCAGCAGAGTGTGGGAAGAGAGGGAGATAATTTTTTGCAGAGAGTGGAGAAGGGCATTCAGATGGGAGTAAACTGTAGTTTGGAACAGAAATGTGTAAGTTATGTTCCGGAAATAGTAAGGTTTTTATAATGAAGCAGAATTTCTGAAACACAGCAATGAAATGTGAAGTTATTACAGTATAATTTGTGATGAATGAAGGCTAGGCTATAGGTAATTGGTAGAGAATTTGAAACAAATGCAAAAATGCCTAGATTAATGTAGGGCGCAAGAGTAAGATTATGTAATTTAGGTTTATAACTATTTAAAATAATGATAATTGGTCTTATTTTTGGAGGGGTTATTATGTATGAGGTATAGTCTAAGAACTTCCTAAATGGTTTCACTGTATTTGCTCTTCTATTAATCTTATCCTCAACACAGCAGCCACAGTAATTTTTTTTAAAGGTAAATCTGGTTATATTCCCGACTCCTCCATGCTTCTTAAAATCCTTTACTAGCTTCTCTTTGCTCTTATGAAAAAGACCAAAGTCCTTTACATGACTTACCAGGTGCTGCCAGATCTGGATCCAGCCTCTTCAGCTTCTACTTTTGTTCTATTTTTGGTCCCTTAACACAAGTCCTGCCCTCTCCTGCCTCAGTTCTTCACAGATGCTCTTTCTTATTCTGGATGGCTCCTGATTGCACCTCTTGGTCTGGTTGACCCTGCCTTGTCCTCTACATCTCCATTTAAGTGACACTTTGTCAGGAAAGCCTAGGTTAGGTTCTACATTAACTTCTACATTAGCACCGACAGCCATGGAAGTACATCAAATAAATCACCTTTTAGGAATTTGCTATTTATCTGTAAAGAGTAAAGTTGACTGAATGCCTACTTTTGATGCTTTCAGGACCTGCCTTAGCTTTCTAGCCAAGGCCACATCCAGGACACCCCACTCTAATGACTAGACATAGCGGGTGGTCCTAGTGCATGGTTATTTCTGTTCAATGAGGGATTCCTCTAATGGGCAATCTTTGTTCCTTAAGTTCCTCTTGAACTGGCCGAGCCTTTGACAGATCTGCATTGCAGACTGACACTCTTCCTGCCTAAGTCTGCTTCCTCTGCCCTTAACATTTCTCAGACATTAACCCCAATGCATTTCTAATGCTTCTAATTCTGTCTTTGTATGTGTTTCCTGGAGGACCCAAATGACACACAGCACTTATCAGTATTTAAACCTATATATTTATTTGTGTAATATCTAATTAATGTTTACAGCATACTGAAAAATTCACGAGGAAAGGGATCACCTCAAAAATCCCTCAAAAACTATTTGTGGCAAGAAAGTTAACTTTCACATGCATTTTTTCACTAATCTTTTGAGAGAGTTTCCATTATTGTGTCATTTTGAAAATGAGAAAACTGATGAGATTAACGTGACCAAATTTGATTTCAGGTGTGTCTGATGTCAAAGATCTTCTTAACCTCTACTTACTGCCTTTCCTGAGCAGGTAAAGAGTCAGATGACTTTTCAATCAGGACTCTTGGGTTTTTACCTTCCTGGTTCTTGTTCCTACCAAATACTGTGAGCTTGATTTGGAAAGGATCTTACCTGATTAATTTGTGTATTTCTGCTGGTGTCTGACTCACAGAAGTGCTCACTCCATGTGTAGTAGTAAACTGGATGGGCAGTGGTGGGCAGGGATGATGTTCAAAGAAGATGATTCTTGCTGCCTCTATAGATGTCAGCAGAGGAATGTGAGTCCACTCTATGGATTCTCAAGAGGAATTGATGCCCAGGACTCCGGAGCACAGCTTTCTTTGGTCATAACTCTCCTTCTCCCATGTCTGAGCCAATATGGCAGTGTACTCAGTAAAGTTTCCATATGTGCTGCAAACAGCAATCAGTGCATGTGAGAGCCAATAATTTTTCCTCTTACCTTCAGAGTGTAATGCATTTGGTGCAGCTAAGACTGAATTATTGCAGCAGAGCCTTCAAGGAATCTTAGAAAAAGATTCAGCCTGTTTATTTTGTAGGGGGAAGAAATTGAGGCTGAAAGAAAACAAAGCAACTTATCTAAGTAGCAGAGGTAGAACTGGAACAAGATCACATATCTCCCAGCCTGCAGAAGAA
The DNA here is from genome assembly GCA_028533065.1 of Trachops cirrhosus. Lineage (NCBI taxonomy): Eukaryota > Metazoa > Chordata > Mammalia > Chiroptera > Phyllostomidae > Trachops > Trachops cirrhosus. The sequence goes on along the minus strand of CM052539.1, from coordinate 101,743,052 downwards.
ACTGAAGCTCTTTATTTCGCTTCTCTCCAGTTAAAGCTAAATGTTGCTTCAGAGAGAATCACACAACCACATTTTGCTGGGATGTGGCCCAGGGAGAGAGTCTTGGGCCACGGGAGGTGAATAGGAGGTTCTTGAATAGCAGTACTGTACGAGAATCAGTGTTGCAAAGACAATTCTGACTTCTGAAAATAAAATATACTCACTGAAAAGAAAAATATAATTGCTTGACTACAGAGTTACCTCGTCTAGTTTGATCTTATTGTTGGACAGTCTGACCAAAACTGAGTTCTCCTGCATGAGTTTCTCCAAACTTTAATAGTTCTAGACTAAAGTAATCACTACTTTCTTCCAAGGGGCTCTAGCCACTGTGCTGACACTGTCTCTGTGTGAATATTTGTATCTTCCTGTTGTTCTTTTCATCTTAGAACTGAAAAAAATGAGGCAAAAATAGGTCTTAACATGGGTCAAGCCATCTCAATATTAGCACTAATCTCTTTGTTTACAAGAGTTGAGGGATTCTTAGGCTAGGATAGATGGGTCAGGTAACCCTGGTTCTCTCCCAGTCACTGGTCCTCCCTGGTGCCTGTCAGCCTGTCAAGAGCTGGTGCTGCAACTCTCTTAGTGCCCATCACTGTCTTGGTTGGCAAGGAGGCCCTGCTGGGTTTGGAGGGGGCCAGGGCACAGGGCCACAGAGAAGTGAACAAAGGAATCCTGGGGAAATGCATCAAAACAGTGCTGAGAGCAAAACTCAGCCTTTGAGCCCTGACTGGTGTGACTCAGTGGGCTGGCCATCATCCTGCAAACTGAAAGGTCACAGATTGGGTTCCTGGTCAGGGCATATGCCTGGGTTGTGAGCTTTGTCCCTGGTTGGGGGTCTGTGAGAGGCAACCATTGATGTTTCTCTCCCTCTCTTTCTTCCTCCCTTCCCCTCTCTCTAAAAATAAATAAATAAAATCTTTCAAAAATATTTTAAAAAATCCAAAAAATCTTTGCCTATGGACTGAAGGTTGGCAAGAAAGTGAAACAGCCCTGTTGAAGGTCAGAGCAGTGAGGACATTCTCAAGTTGGAAACTGAAATCAATTCCTCTTTCCTTTCAGCCCTGTAGCTGCATCTGGTTGGTGCCTAGGAAGCTGGAGCACAGACACATGGCTGGAGCCAGAAAGGAGCTCATTCTTTGACCCTCGTCATGGGCTCCGTGCTAACAAAGGCAGAGCCACTCCATGGCCCTAGAAAGGGCATCATGGGAGTATTCATTTTTATGGGTTTCCATTTTCATCATGATTGGTTTTTCATACATTTGTTTTTCAAGTATAGGAATCATGTGTCCTTGTAGCTAAGGCCATGGTTTGATGAGAGTAACGGTAAGAAGAGACTCTATTATAAAGCTTCAAATTCAGGGTAGAGAAGATGCTGCATTTCTTAGCAGAGTCAGTTCTTGCCCAAACAGGTCCAAGTGTTTTGGATCAATGAAGCAAGAGGAAGGAAGCTGGGGAATATTGGGAAATAAAATCCCCTTTCTCTCTTTTCTGCTTCACCACTTGGTGGAGTACAGAAAGGTGAATGTAATTTATGGCTGAGAAGGGGGTGAGAGAAAATAATGTCTGGTCAAGGAAAGTATCACAGAATGAGAATTTCTAGAGATAGAAGAAAATCCAGATTTTGAAAATTTCAGTCTGAAAGACATATTTTTGCACAGTTACAATTTATATAGATCCATAAATGAGCAAATAAACTGAGAAAGGGTAGGAAGGGAGAATATGATGGCCAGAACAATGTGGACCAGAGGCAGATCTGACAGCCTTATAATGGAGAAGAAAGAGAAAAGATGTGGTGAAGGCTGGTGGTCCACCCTTTTCACATTTCAGCTCAATGTACACTTGTTGAGAATCTGTTAGGCACCAGGTATTATGCTGGGCACTAGGCATTCACAAGCAAATCATGGAAAATCTCTTGGAGGAGGTGATATTTGACCTGGAATTCAAAAGATGATTTTCTTTTCCTATGCTCTGTGCATGGATATTTTGCTTATTTGGATAGATAAACGTATTAGCTTAAGGAAATTAAATCTCTCCATTTTGCAACATAACAACAGCCACAAAAATAAGTGTGATGGATGACACTTGGGGATATTACCATCATCTGCCAGAGCTAAGGTCCATATTCAATTGCCAATAGCCATGCAATGGGTCTCCTGGAAACAAGAGACTGCAGTGTCTGGGAAGAAACCAACAAACTACAATAAGAAAAAGGAATTTCTTCAGGGCAACTGATAACACATTATTTAAGAAAAGCAATATTGCTCCTTCCCCAGTAATATGCAGCTCTTGCATCCTGTGATCAGAACTTAGATTATATTTATAATTCAGTTATTTTTAATGTGAAATTGTTTTAAGGACGTAACAAGATTTAAATCAGAAGTTGGACCCCTTCCATCCAGGCGTTCTAACCAGAGGTAAGCACACTTTTCCTGTAAAGGCCTAAATAGCAAATATTTTCAGCTTTGCAGGCCATGTGGTCTGTGTTACACCTACCCACTCTGCCATTACAGCATGGAAAGCAGACAGGCAATATGTAAATGATGCGTGTAGGGTGTTCTACTAAAACCTTATTTACAAAAGCAGTGACCTGGATTTGGTTCTGTGACCATCATTTTTTGACCCCTACTTTTGGTCATCGGTTTCACAGGACTCTCCTCAAGCCTGCTACCCTCCCACTTCTGTAACCTGGAGGGCAGTGGAGGGGCCCCTTAAGAGCCTAGCCCTTCTTTCAACCCCCCTTTCATATTTCGTAATCCTTCATTTTCTTTTTTTATTTTAAATAAAAATATTCTATCCATACTTTCTTTTTTGTTCATTTTTATTGTATATTTTCCTTTACTATTTATCCTCCCTATACCCTCTTCCACCTGCACCCTATCCCCTTTCCCTCCTGCAATCTATCCCTACTTTCTAACCTAAATTTCCATCTGCATTTTTTTCTACCTGTAGCCAAGTGTATCATAACAGTGACATGGATTACTCTTCTCATCCTTAGCAACAACTGTGGCTAAGCTGCTCTGGAAACAGAATTTCTAGAGCTCTATCCTGAAATGTGGCATAGATTGCTAGTTGTTAACCTCAATATTAATTCTTCTCTTTCCTTAGTAATATAGCTCCCAATATTGATCTAGGCTTATCACCACCTGGAATATAGACATTTCCCAGTCTCTTTGTAGCTGAGTATGACCAGGTGATTAAGTTCTAACGAAAGTAACATAAACAGAAATACTGTGCAGCACCTTCTAGGAAACCATTTTAAAAGGCAGCTGGTGAGTGACTTTTCCCATTCTTCACCTTTTTCTCCATGATGCTACGTGGAAAGACGATGCGATGACTGAATCCCAGCGCTCTCTTGGACCTGAAGGACAAGGACTTTATCATAAGGGTGTCAAAACAGTGAGCTGGAAGGACCACTTATTAATACCTGAGGACTGTAGATTCTCATACTAGCCTTAGAGCCACTTTTTTACCTGATGGTGAAATAAACTTTTACCTTGTTTAAGTCACTTGAAGCCATACTTAATCCTAATGAATTTATTCATATACTTTCAAATCTTAGATAAGAATTTCTTTGAAGCATGGACTGAAATGAGCTAATATATTGCAGTTCTTAAAATGACTTTTTAAAAGCAAACAATGATCATTTCAAGATTTAAATCACTGAATATTTATGATTGCTAAATGTGACAGAAGAGAGCACAGGTGTCTATCTGAATTGATTGGAACTTTGTAATGTAACTTGTAAACTTTCATTGCTTCTTATGAATTTAAATAACAAAAAGACAACTGAGATACATTTACTAGTATGTTAAGTAGGCCTGAGACCTGGAGCCTGCTAGGTTCTCTCAGCAACAATTGTTAAAGCAACAGGGCAAAGGTTATGCTCTGTAAGCAGGTTAAATTGACACCATTAGGGTGTTTAAACAGAGCGGTATCTCTCAGGGGAGCCGAGAGCAGTTCACTCGTTGCCTATTTGCACTCCGGGCTTGCAATCTGCAGTAATGCCTATTCTCCACCCACCCCCACCAACACCCCTAGCTTGCACTTCAAGGCCAGCTTCTTGTACACAGTAGGATATATATAATAGGAGCAGGGAATACCATAGCTATCAACTTCGGGTCTCAGTTCTTTGGAGAGGAGCTTGTTCTTTGGCTACCAATCACACTGCCTGAGTTCTCACACTGCTGTGAGGTTTTCATAGGAGGAGAGAACCTATGAGCTGTATTCTTCTGCCTGTTATTCCAATACTGAGCAGCGTAATTTATTTTTATCTTCTTTGCACCTGGTGTGGTGTTTCCTGCCATGCTGATTTGTAAGACACAGGACAGATGCAAAAAGGCTAGATTCTGGCCTCGTTTTCCTCTATCTGCCATTAGCTGGGCAACCTGGAAACAAAGATTGCCCTTTTCCTGCTGTTCTTTACTTAAGAAAATGAAAAGAATTGGGTTGGCCAAAAGGATTGTATGGCTTCTTCCATACTATAAAAGATACACTTTTCATTTTCACCAATAGCTTTAGTGATTTGGATATTTTGAGTATGTCAGTTATCTCCTGTGTGGTATAAGGTTGATTGTTCTCAATCAATGTCTTGATTTGATCGCTATGGACTTCGTGGAGCATCATTCAGTGAGAAACCTCCAGCATGAAACTTCATACATCACTTTTGACACGTTCTATCAGTCATAAAACCTTCTCCCAACACTGCACAAATTTTTTTTTGCATTTCAGTTGCATTTTTACCTTAGTTGAAATAATAAAGCAGAGTATGCCAAAATGTTGCATATTTTCTTTCATCTTCAATATTAAAATGGCAACACAAAAATTCACCAGTTTTGACAAGTTTTTTAAATGCACACTGATATGACAGCTGTCACAATACAGACTATCAAAACTGTTTCGAATGAAATTAAAGATAACTAAGCATTACTAGAGCCATCTTATGGAAAAAACCAAACAAACTTTTTGACCAGCCTAATAATAAACCACTATTCTTTACTTTCATTCCTCAAAAATGCTCTAAGACAGTGGCAACAAAGTTCCTGAAAGATTTGTTTCTCAGGGGCCCAACGTATCCCAGCCCATGGCTTATCTTTCTAGCCTTTCCTCCTCAACTGTACACTTCCTCCTCATACTAAGACGATGACATGCTACTTACTGCTCCTTACCTTGATGATAGAGCAGAGACAGTGAGTGCCACACTTATTTTGGGTTTATTAACACCCCATTCCTGGTACCAATTTCAGGTTTAATTAAATTCTTTTCCTTGTAAGGAATGGAGACAAATGAGGAGGACTGGCTATTCTGCAGATATATTTGGGCTGTAACTGAGCCTGGAAATCTGGTGGTAGCCAAAGCAGTCCTAGAGATTCTGTAAATAACATTGTCTCTGCTACTGTCTTTTTTTGTCACCTGGTTGGCTTTCTCTCCATTCATTCACCAAATATTTATTGATCACTTACTATTTGTCTGGTACTGTTCTGGGCACCAAGAATGCAGCAGCAAACAGACAAAATCACTGAGTGTAATGTCAAGTATCAATAAATTCTATGAAGACAAGTAAATCAGGGAAAGAGGATAGAGAGTAGCATGGTGCTATTTGAAATGACCAGAGGTTGTTCCAAGGAGGTAAAATTTGAGCATAAACCTGAATGAATTGAGAGAGAGAGCCATGAGGGAAGGGTGTTCCTGAACAGGAAACAGCAAGTGCAAAGACTCTAAGGCAAGAATGTGCTTGTCTTGTTAGAGGATCAACATAGAAATCAGCTGTGGCTGGAGCACTGTGAGCAGGGAGGAAGTTCACACATAGCAGGGAGCTACCCATGCACCAGATTATGTAGGGCCCTGTAGAGCGAGGTAGAAACAGTCATGATCGGACTTGCAATTGAAGTGTCACTCTGGCTGTTGAGTGGAGACTAGGAATGAAAGCCGAGAAGCCAGTCAGGGGGCCAATATAACAATCCAGAAGAGAGATGATGACACTAAAATGCTACTGCTGGGGAGGTAGGAAGTGGATGGATTGGGATTCATTCTGAAGAATTTTCTTGTGCATTGAATATTGAATATGAAGGGAAAGAAAAGAGATCAAAGATAACATTTTTTTTGTAATCTGAGAAACTGAATGGTTCATTTACTGAGAAGGAAAACACTGGGAGAAGAATAAAACATAGGGATATCCTGTTTTAATTTCTTTTGGAAATATACCCAGAAGTGGGACTGCTGGACTATATGGTAGTTCTATGTTTAATTTTGTGAGAAACCACTCTCCTGTTTTCCATAGTGGCTGTACCATCACACTTCCACCAACAATGTACAAGGGTCCTCTTTTCTCCACATTCTCAGTAGCACTAGGTAACTCTTGTCCTTTGGTAATAGACATTCTAACAGGTGTAAAGAGATATCTCATTGTGGTTCTAACTTGCATTTCCCTGATGATTTCTGATGTTGAACACCTTTTCCACATACCTGGTGTCCATCTGTGTGTCATCTTTAAAAAACGGTGTATTAGGGGCTTTTGCCCATGTTTAAATTGGCTTATTTATTTATTTTTGCTATTGAGTTGTATGAGTTACTTGTATATTTTGGAAATTAAACTTTTATAGGATATGTGATTTGCAAATATTTTCTCCCATTTCATAGGTTACATTTTTATTTTGTTTATGGTTTCCTGTGCTATGCAGGAGTTTTTTTAGTTTGAAGCAGTCCAACTTATTTATTTTTGATTTTATTGCCTTTGCTTGTGATGTCAAATCCCTCAAAATAGGAGTTTTATAGTTGCAGGTCTTACATTCAAGTCTTTCATCTATTTTGAGTAGACTTTTCTGTATGCTGTAAGATAGGGGTTCAGTTTCATTCTTTTATATGTGGATATCCAGTATTTTAAACACTATTTATTGAAAAGACTATCCTTTCTCCATTGTATATTCTTGGCACTTTTGTTAAAAATTAATTGACCATATATGCATGGATTTACTTCTGGGTTTACTGTTCTGTTCCATTGGTGTGTGTGTGTGTGTGTGTGCGTGTGTGTGTGTTTTAATGCCATGGTTATACTGTTTTGATTACTATAGCTTTGTAATATATTTGAAGTCAGGAAATGTGATGCCTCCAACTTTGTTTCTTCTTCTCAAGATTGCTTTGGCTATTTGGAGTCTTTTGTGATTCCATACACATTTTAGGGTTTTTTTTTCTGTTTCTGTGAAAAATGCCATTGGAATTGGTTAATTTCCAGAGTCCTGAAAAAGTTGATTTTGATTATTTTTGGCAACCATTCCTTTGCTAGAATGGATTTTTATTCTACTGTTACAGAAGTGTTTCTCCTGAATATGTTAAATTTGCATTATTTATTAGCATAAGGCAGGACTGCAAAATTAACAGCATTTAATCTAGAATCAGCTTTGCTTGGTACAAATCTTGGTTTTGCTGATTTTTAACTGTGAGAACTTTTGTCTCATTTTCCCCTTCTATAAAGTGATTACATTGATAGTACCTATTTTATATAGGGTTTTCTTATGTGAATTAACCACAAGTAAAGCATCTATAGTAGTGCTTGGTAAACAATGGCTTATGGAACAATCCTGCCACTAATTTTTTTTAGGGCCCATGAGCTAAAGATGGTTTTTACATTTTTAAGTAGTTTTAAAATCAAATTAATATTGTCTGACACATGAAAGTTATATAACATTCAAATTTCAGTGTTCATAAAATTTTATTGATACATAGCCATGCTAATTCATTTACATATTATCTGGCTGCTTCTCTACTAAAACAGCAGAGGTGAATAGTTGTGACCAAGTATGTATGATCTAAAAAGTAAAATATTTATTGTCTAGTAACTTTTAGAAAAGGTTTGCTGACCTCTAATGTAGCATATTGACAGGCATGAAAGAACTGAATATTTGTTAGCTATCATTTTTGCTGGACAGCTCAGAGTTACTGTTCAGTCTCTGTTATTTTTTTAAAGGTGTATTTCATATGGTTCACAGTGGCCTAAACTCTGTCTCATTAGGTCACGTTGTACTCACTGTAGCCTTCCACTCTCAGCATGGTCTGGCTCCTGTCTCCCTCTCTGAGCTCATCGTTTGCTCTTGCTTTCTCTGATCTAGTTGCCTTGGCTGTCTGTCATTTTTGGGAATGTATGGAGCAATTTCCTTCCTCAGGGTCTTTGCATTTGCTTATCTCCATGCTTGGAACACTCTTTACCTGACTCTTCATAAATCTGGATCTATATAATTTTTCAGATTTTAGCTCACATATCGTACCTCAGCAAGCCCTTCCCAGGCCACCTTATCTAGAGTAGGACCCTCCCCCTGGGTATTCCTTATCCATATATTCTATTTATTCCTTCATGGCAATAATAGTCATCTGTCATTATCTAATTTATTTATTTGTTTAACTGCTTTTTTGTCTGCTTATCCACTAGAATGTTAGCACCTTGATAACAAGGGTTTTATGTTTCATCTTCTTTATTATAACATGGTAGTGCCCTCACTAAATATTTGAATGAATGAATGATATTGAGCTTCAACTCCCATGTTTAAGTATATTCATGCTCTTTTTTTTTCTTATACTGCCATGCAAAGGAAACTGATTGCCCTTACTTATCTTTTCACTCGAGGGTATGTCACAGGTCTCTGGCTGAACTGTTATTTAGTTGACTTTGGTCAGATACCCTTCCCTGCTCTGACCAACTATGGCCATGAGTTGGGACTAAAATGAAGTCACAACGGGCAAAACACGGCTCTTCGGGGTCTGTACTTTCAGCAGAAGTTGTGGACACATAGGAAAGAGTAGGGTGCATTCAGAAAACAACCTGGGGTCTGGTTGGTATGGCTCAGTGGATTGAGTGCCAGCCTGCGAACCAAAGGGTTGCCGGTTCAATTCCCAATCAGGGTACATGCCTGGGTTGTGGGCCAGGTCCCCAGTAGGGGGAGTGTGAGAGGCAACCACACACTGATGTTTCTCTCCTTCTTTTTCTCCCTCCCTTCCCCTCTCTAAAAATAAATAAATAAAATATATATTTTTAAAAAGAGTCAAAAAACTTTTGTTAAAAAAAAAGAAAGAAAAAGAAAACAACTTGGTACTTTTCCTTCACTGCCTGTATGCTGTGCAGTTAAATCTTCCTTTTTTCCCAGGTGAGATCTTGGGCAGACCTGAGGGTTTACAGGCTCACAATTAGATAGTAAAATCTTGTCTCCTCTGGTTATTTAATCTCCTAAAACAATCTTAGTCCAGTAATTAATATGTCATATCCAGTATAATAGTAAAATTTTGAACTTCTTTCCTGCAACTTGGACGTGCTTCAACTGGAAACTTGCTGTTCAGATGGATGTGAATTGTTTCCTCTCCTTCTGCCCCACTCACTAGGCTCATTCTTTCTCCTTTAATACTGAAGTGTGGGAAGGCAGGAGAGAGTGGGACAGCAAAAGTTTGACTAGCACCACTGTAGTGGTCTTAATTTCCTCTGGCTGGGGCAGAGATGCAAATAAACTGGGGAGTGGTGCTTTTGAGGTCTCCTTGGAGATCCCCTGGTGGTATTCAACTGTAGCCCCTTGCCTTTGCTTCAGATAACCTGTCTATGTACCTCTCCAGACCTTGTAAAGCCAGTGATATTCCTGAGCCTCTTTCTGCTGATGGTTGTCTTGTCCCTCAAAGAAAACTTTTCTGGGAATTATTCCAACCAGTTCTCAGTGAGTAGCCACTGGCCTGTGATGTCTACAACTGACTCATAGCAACCAAGCACCTCGGCTCTGTTGTCAAAGAAATACAGTTACCTACCTAGTAGTTGAAGTGTTCCATTCTGCGCCCTCAAGTTACTTCAGGCAGATTCTAACCCTTTAGATTTCTCATGGTTGATCTGGAAACATACTGAACTCCCTTGATACCCCTCCCACTGGGCTTGAAGTGCAATACAGAGCTCCAGGTTAGTACAAGGTAGGCATGATGGAGAAAGAAAATGCCACCACACTTTCACAACTAACCCTATAAGAAATCCTTTTCTTGTCTTTAAAAAAATCTCTCAGCATCTCCAAGGCAAGGAATGGGTGATCAATGAGTGGTTACAAAACAGCAAGTCCTGCTTGGGGGATCTAGCACCTCACTTTGGAACGTGGGAGTGGTGGCTGTTCAATGTCAGGGGCTTTGGCCAATGGCATACAGTCTTGTTTTAACATCTCATTACACATATCTAATAGTACCCTTTGAAGCATTCCATGTGTCATGCATAAAACACTTGTGTGTGTGTCTAAGGTTTCGGAAACTATAACATTACACATCGAGTAATAGACTGTACATGCATTTCTTATGTTTCTCCATTTGAAAGAATGAATTGCAGAACACAGTTGGAAATTGGTTTGTTCCACTTAAAAATATTCTTATAATATATTTCCATTTATAGTTTCAAACAAATATAATATTTGTACCACTTTAACAAACTGTACATTGCTAACATACAGTCATTAGAGAACACAGTGTTTACATTGGTTTGTAAGTAAATATGCAAAACCTTAAGTATGTAACTTCGAACCAATCACTAATTTCAACTCTCTTCACCTCTCTACAGAAAACTTCACTTTAATACAAAACTCAAAACAACCATGGGTGCAAAAAGTCATCATATTTCAATGTGCCAATTCTCCTTTTGGTTGTAATATTCTGACATATTTTAACTAACTCTAATTGAAAATACTTTTCAATCTGTTCTGGAGGGTTTGCAAAGCCATGTGGCTAAAATGTTTTAGCCTCATATATTAACTAACTTAGACTATTGGTTGTATATCAAAATATCATGGACAAAAATTAAATATTTTAAAAATAGTTTCAGGTGTGCTAGGTAGGATGGTACAGTTTTATTGTATAGCAGATTCTACTTGTATCCATTGAGGCATCATTTTTGTAATGCAGCTTATAAAGGAAGCAGAAGGTAGTTCTGTGTTGATTACTTATGTGTTGGTGGAGTGAGAAAGAACAATTTCTAATTTCTGCCAGTAAAATTCTTTTCTGTTCCTGTCTGTTGAGCTTGTTCTGGCAGTAATCATATTCTCCTTCCCTTTTGGTCCCCCAAGCATTAACAGAGATAAACTTGTGTTCATGTTGGATTAATGTAAGAAAAGTGGAAAATCTCTTCTTTTTGGAACCATTACTTACTTCTTGAATACAGAAATCAAGATTGAATAGCCTACACATCTAATTGTCTTCTCTGCTATAAAGTGGAAAGAGTTTATGAAGACAGATGAACAGTAAAATTCTTTGCGACATCTTATTAATAGTCTATCACTTTGGTCCTTACTAATTATTTTCTCTCCAATTCTCTATCTATTCATTAACTTACTTTTTTCCTTCTATTTTTTTTAAGTGTGGGTGACATTGTGGTTGGATCAGAATAAGTGCTTATCATATACTAACAAACAAATGAATGATTTTCTAGGACTATCTGCCTATATAGGTACCATGGTTACTATGGTATGTAAGGGGCCTCATGTTAGGGCTGATTGATTAGACATAGGTCCAGGTATATAGAGCTGATGTCAAGTGTCCAGGGAGTTGGAGGGATACTACAAAGTGGATATCCCTGGTCCAGTTGATGCTAACTGCCCATGGACTCCACCCAGAAAAGAACAGTTTGACCCACTGTCCTTGGAAATCTACTTTGTGTTCCCAAGGCTGACTTAACTGGCTAAGAGAAGGATAATGGTAGTATCTTACAAACTCTGGCTTAAAAAAAAATAGGTCTGTGAGTTATATTTTATATCACTTCAAGCTAATGCCTGAATGATCAATTAATATACTTCTCAGAAATTCAACCCACCAACATAGCTATTAATAATTGGTTCTACTCTGTATTTGGTAAGGAGTTTTGTGGAAGATGACCCTTGGGAGCCCTGGACTGACTCCCTGACCATGGAGACTACACTCTTTAATCAGAAAGGGGAGCTGCTGGTATGTAGTTCACCATGCATGCTTCTCTCCTCTGAAAGCTCCTTGTGTTCCTTATATTTTAAATCTGTGTGTTCTTTACGATAGTAAAAGCTGCCATTTATTAATCTCTTACTATATACTATCCACTGTGCTAAGTACTTTACATACATTGTCACATTTAATTCTCCAATGTTTCATCCCGAATCCTTAGTTATGCTGTCTCTGTTCACCAGTGGAGCACATCTGTTCCAATGGCTTCAATGATCACCTTCATACTTAATCCGGATATCCACATTACCATGTCTACTCAAAAAGCTCAGTCAGTGTTTCTCCATGGATGGCTTGCCATCCATACCCTCTAATCCAACATCTTGGCAACCCTTTCTCTTCTCCTCTCCCACCTTCTTTCTCTGTGTATTACATCATTATCTTAGCCAGCCCCCAGGCTTAATACTTGTAGTCATCCATGACTCATTTTTCAGATATGTGGGAAAGAGACTTACCAAGTACCGAGTCCTACTGATTTTCTTCCCTCTGTTTACTGCAATGCTACTTCAGATCTCCTCACCTCACGTATGAGTTATTGCGACACACTTCAGGGAGCCTCTCCAATTCCAGGCACTTTGCTCTTTGATGCATTTTGCCACCACTCTCGGCCCATCTTTTACACACTCTTTGCTCATGTTACTTTGGTGCCGGTGTCCCACTGAGTTAAGTCCACCTCCTTATTCTGGCCCTACTTATCTAACTTTATCCATGACACTTCTTTTACTCCTCACCTCCAAAATGTTTACTCTTCCCCAGTCAATTCCAGGGTCTTCTTTTATCTTCACTTCCAGGTCTCTCCATCTAGAATTCTCTCCAATTTTCTGACATTCAATATTACATTAGTTTCAGGTACACAGCATAATGGTTAGACAATTAAATAATTTACAAAGTGATCCCCCCTATAATTCAAGTTATCTTCCTTTGTGTTTTTTTTTTTTTGGATGAGAAATCCAAGGCTCGGAGAAATTGAACAATTTTCCTCAAGTTGTACTACAAACGATTAAGATGGATTTAAATCTATTCTTCTGATCCTCAAAAGAGTGCTTTCTTTCCTTAGCCACAACTGCTTGTTTCAGAACCAGATTAACACAGGATGGAATCCACTGATGGAAACTCAGATTGCATTTGTGTAACACCTGCCTGACAATAAAATACTCACAGGACAGCATTGGCTACTTAAGACTGTCTCCCTTAACCTGGACCCAGCAACAGCAAATGATTTTTTAATATGTCCAGCCAAATTAATCTGCAAATTGTGGCTTAATTTTAATAGCTTTGTATCTGTAGTCCCTTAAAGAAAACTTTGAATTGAAAAGAAGAAGTAGGATGCCAAAATTTGTTTCAAAGTTATTGAAATTCTTCATTAAAATTCCATCATAGGGGTTTTGGTCCTAATTGTTCTAGGTTTGTACTTTAAGCTGCAACCAAAGTTCCAGCACTGTTTTTTTTATGATTCTAAAAAAGGATAAGATAGCATATGTTCAAGCTGAGCAAGCTACTAGGATGCCAATAGTATGTTTCTGTAAACTTTTGATTGTAGATATCCTATGCAAATAGGACTTCTCAGGGTCCTGGCTAGTGTTGGTTTTAAATGAGGACATGACCTTTAGTTCAAAGAGAGCAAAGATGACTAGACTGTTATTCACAGTTTTCTTTAGGGGTCCTCAGAGAGCAGAGGTCTGGATTTGTGATCTTGCTGTAAGTTTGCTGAATAACCAACAGATGTCTTTCTCCGTCTCTGTTTCCTTCTCCTGTTAAGGAAGGTAACAACTATCTCCATTCTCTCAGGCATATCAAAGGATTAAAGATGTTGTGAACAGTATTAAAATAGAGTTTATAGTGCTCACTTCTGCAGCACAGATACTAAAGATTGAACTGATACAGAGAAGATCAGCATGGCACCTGTGTGAGGATGTCACACAAATCAATGAAGCATTGTGATAAAAAAAGTTTATATTTTATTACATAACAGCCCCATGAATATAATGACATCATGACAGTAGCTAACTTTTACTACAGGTACATACAATGGGAAGTTTTTGTTGCTGTTTAGTCAACCTCATTATTTGTCATCACCACATTGATTTTAGTCTTAAAATCCAGATTCTCGAAACATGAACATGAAATTTGATTCAAAATAGCAACACTTGTGGCCCTGACAAATCTTTAAGAATTAAAAACTAGGTAGAAATATGCCTCTGGAAAAATCTTCTCTTTTCTTAGATTTTAGTGTTTCAGCTGCAGAGGCTAGTTGCTATCCATTGCAGAAGATATGTTAACCTCATTCCAAACTCTGTAGGCCATGAGGAAAAGCTAACAATCTGTGGTGAATACAGCAACTTCTTTCCGCTGTCTTCTCAATAAAAGAAAACCACATGTTATACCACATACCAGATATAACTGACCAATCGTTCCTTAAAATATTATTTGCAGTTATGTGGAGTGGAGAGAAAGATTCAAAGCTAAATAAGATACAGTGTCTGCCCACTAGGTATTCATAATCCAGCACAAATTTTTGTACCACCAGTGTCATAGATTGTACTTTATATCTAATAACTGAATTATGTTTCTACCTTTCTTTATTTTTACAAGTGTACAAAGCTTCAGAAGAGAGGTTCTGAAATTTAGGTTTCAATGGCTCTGCCATTGACCAGCTTGTTTGTCCTCATCTGTAAAATTCCAAGCTTTAAAGTCCTACCCATTCCTGTGACATCCATCAGCTATTGTCAGTGAACCTACTGTATTTCAGGCATTGGTCCAGTTCCTTGGTTACCTTAATGTCCTAAACAGACACATATTCATGTCCTCTTCTTCTCTATGTTCTGTAGGCCAAAAGACTGATAATAACATAATATTAAATACTATAGCATATTAGAAGGCTGTAGTGCTGTGGAATAAAGAGCATAATATAAGGGGGAGACAGGAGGTTAGAATGGGGAGGAGTTGCAATTTTACAGAGTGATCAGGTGGAACTGAAAAAGTGCCACTTAAGCAAAGACTTGACAATCTTATCCAGTGCATCCACAGAGTATTTTTTCCTATGTGGTAAAGGGAAAAGAATCAGAGAATTAGAGAAGGGCTGGAGCAAACACCACAGAGATGGCACAACCATTGGTGACTATTAAGCTTTTGGAATATGGCTAGTCCAAATTGAGATATTCAGTAAGTGTGAAATATAACCAAGATTTCAAAAAATATAAAGTATCTCATTAATGTTTTCATATTGATTGTATGTTGGGTTAAATAAAATATATCTTAAAAATTCATTTAACTTGTTTATTTTTATTTTTTATTTATTTCTATATTTTTGTGGCTTAGTAATAGTTTCTTTCTCTCTCAAGTAAATGAAATATAGAAGTAAATGTTCTAGAACAGATGTGCTGCTCCTTAGTGTTAAAGATTCTGATTCCTTTTCTCTTTGTTGCACG
This sequence comes from Trachops cirrhosus, assembly GCA_028533065.1. NCBI lineage: Eukaryota > Metazoa > Chordata > Mammalia > Chiroptera > Phyllostomidae > Trachops > Trachops cirrhosus. The sequence goes on along the minus strand of CM052539.1, from coordinate 101,727,624 downwards.
TCCACTTGGGGCATGGATTCTTTCTGATAGTTCAAGATGGCTGCTTAATTTCCAGCTATCACTTCTGAATTGCAATCAAGAGAAAGGAGAAAGTGCAAGAGGCCAATGTACTCCCCCCATCCCTCCTTTAATGAAAGTTTTTGGAAGTTGTATAGGACACCTCACTTTATATCACACTGACCTGTATCTAGTATGAAAGAGCCTGGGAAATGTGGTAAGTTTCTGAATGGCTATATAGACATCTAAAAATGAGTTCTCTTTCTGAGAAAAAAAAGAGAATAAATAATGGATTAAAACAAGCAGTCTTTGCCAGAGTTTAACAAACCCTTTTTCTTCACCCTGCAGATTCTTGTTAAGTGAGATAATAAATGTTATTTCTGTTTGAATGACTATGGTTTGCTGTTTTAACAGATGCACCTTATTCCATTAGCCTTTCCACTCTATTAATGATGGCAAATATTTTATTATATGGATGAACCATGATTTAGTTAACTTTTTAGTTAATTTTGAAAATTTAGAATGTTTTAAATTTATGCTAAAAATAGTACAATGATGAGCATTTGGGCTCATTAAACTTGTGATACAGTACATTTCTAAGAACAAAAAGATCAAAAACTGTGAACAATAAAATTACAACAAACTCACAGCTATCAACAACTGAACCTAAAAAACAAAAACTAAAACTAAGCCAACAACTAGAACAGGAACAGAATCACAGAAATGGAGATCACGTGGAGGGTTATCAGCAGGGATGGGGGAGAATGAGGGAAAATGTACAGGGAGTAAGAAGCATAAATGATAGGTATAAAATAGACAGGGGGAGGTTAAGAACAGTATAGGAAATGGAGAAGCCAAAGAACTTATAGGTCCAACCCATGGACATGAACTAAGGAGGGGAGGAAATGCTAGAGGGTGAGGGCAGGTGGTGCAGGGAGGAGAGGGATAAAGGGGGGAAAATTGGAACAACTGTAATAGCACAATCAATAAAATGTACTTTAAAAAAACTTAAAAAGACAGCACTTTTTACTGCCAAAAATGTAGTTCACTGACAGTGGGAACACAAAATGTTTCCTTTCTGGCAAGAAAATTAGCAACATGAATTAAGAACCTTAAAAATGTTCATATTCTTTAACCTATCTGAGGATATATTCCAAAATAATAATTTGAAATGTACTGTATTTTTATTTTTCAAATGTAGCTACCAGAAAATTCAAAATTATACATGTAGTTCACATTATATTTCTGTCGGGCAGCTCATATCCAGAACTTGAAATGGGGTTTAGCTATTAGAGCAAATGTCAGTCCTGCCTTGCTAGGTAAGTCATCTCTCATTTTGCTGAATGTCATTCCTCTGGCATTCCACAAAAGTCTTCTCCCCTGTGGCTTCTGGGTCAAGAAGTGCAATGACAGGGTTTCCATTTCTAGAATTCAGGGTACTTTAGGACTATAATTAAGATACAGTTTGGAAGAGATGGGAGAAAAAGGAGTTCTGGGATAAAGCATGTTTTAGAAACTATGTAAGACCAGCCATTTTGGTTTGGTTGTTATGCTAATTAGAGTGAGTTGCTTCTACCTTTAATCTTCATTCTGAACTTGATGACAAAACATGTTAGCTGTCACAATGGCAAATGAGGGTAATGTTGGTATAAAATGAGAACCATTTCTGCAAACCACAGCTATTCTCAGAGGTCAACAAACTTTGGAGTGTCAAACTTCAAATTAGGAGAAAGCCCAGTGTAAAATATAGGAACCTCTTTTTTTTTCTTTTAGAAAGTAATGGTATATAATATCCGATCAATTCAACATATGCTTCTAAACAATTCACTTTCTAGAATCCAGAGTTCCCCTGAATCATGTTTTTGGCAGTGTTATAGAGCAAGGGAAGATACTGAAAGATTATTCAACTACCTTTCTTAAAGCAGGCAAAGAACTAAATCCTCCTGCTCATCAAGTTTTCTGTTCTTTTTATGATGATTCCCCAAAGATTTCAATAAATACTTATTTATTTGTGCAATAAATACTTATTTAAATATGACAATTATATATATGTAGCAATAAATACTTTTTATATGTGAACTAGAGAATCTACAATGTCCCTTAGAAGCCCATTTTAGTATTTCATCTTTCTAATAGTAAAGAAAGCCTTGTGGTACACAACTAAAAATATTCTTTATTCTAAACCAATTTTCTTTTCTTGTCCATGCAGAAAAACTAAGGAACACTGGTCTCTTAAATTTTTTCAAGTATACTATAAGGAGTTTGAAAGCAATTCATTTCTCTTATTCCCTTCCCCCAAATCACTATACTAGTTGCAAAGCTTTACAGTCGTACAGTATTGTTCCCTGCCTTGTGGTTATATTTTTGTGCTTTTGTTTATAAATCGACTACCTTGAATTTTCTTTATTGAGTTTTATCTTGTTCTATTTCTCACTTATTAAGGTCACTGTCAATGTTTTTTCTTTCACCTCATCTTAGCAAATAGATGTGTTTCTGAACCTGCAGTATCAGAATGCTATAAACTGTGACACTACTAAAATATGTTTCAATAGTGAACCAAGAGAAACCAGGTTCCACTGCAGAATACAGAAGAGCAGGAACAAAGAATGTGAGGTTATGAGGAAGTCAGTAACTGAAAACCAGATAGGAGCCACTTAACTACAGAATACCAGGGAAGAAGAAAAGACAGAATCTATTGAAAATAAAATAATTCCTAGGTATCCCAAGTTAAATTATATAATCTGGATCATCTCAATAAGTAGAGTATTTAGAAGTCCCTTTTCCATCCAGTACAGAGCAATTCAATTTGGGTTCTTTTATTCAGAGCACTTTTCTTTGAGAACAATGGAGAGGAAATCTGGTTCAGGTTCCAAAGGTTTTCTTTTTTCTTTTCTTTTCTTTTCTTTTCTTTTCTTTTCTTTTCTTTTCTTTTCTTTTCTTTTCTTTTCATTTCTTTTCTTTCCTTTCCTTTCCTTTCCTTTCCTTTCCTTTCCTTTCCTTTCCTTTCCTTTCCTTTCCTTTTCTTTCCTTCCTTTCTTCCTTCCTTCCTTCCTTCCTTCCTTCCTTCCTTCCTTCCTTCCTTCCTTCCTTCCTTCCATCTTTTCTTTCTTTCTGTTTATTAAATTCATTGGGGTGACATTGGTTAATAATATTACTACATAAGTTTCAAGTGCACAATTCTATAATACACCATCCGTATATTGCATTTTGTGTTCAACCCCCAAAGTCACTACTTCTGTCCATATATTTGACCTCATTTACCCTTGTTCTTTTTAGACCAATACTACCATTGGTGAGTTACTCAATCTAACTGCTCTTGTCTTGCTGAGCACCAACTAAAACTCTAACTGGGGGGAATATAAACTCTCCCACTGGACTGATGAATTATTGCTTCAATAAAAATGTAAAATACTCCTGAGGCAATTGCTTACTGATGGATCAAACATCTTGGTTAAGAGAAGGGAGGGTAACACTGCCTTTTGTGAGTGAGGGGAGTTCCTAAAGGTATATGACAATTCCAGTTGTCTGATATAATTTCAACTATCTGGTTTCTTCTGTTTCCCACACTGGTCTGTAAGTGCCTTGAGGGTAGTAGCTATATGTTTTTCATCTTGGGATTTTGAGGTCTTTCTTCCAGGCTTGGAACAAAAGGCATTTAATAAGTAGTTGATTGGTAATTGAGTAAATCTTTAAACAACTTGATTAAATAATGTTTTGATCATGAGGAAAAATAAGTGGCAATATTAACATTTCAAAGCAAAATCATTCATTTATTTTCCCTAAAATCATTAATAATAATCAAGTTTGTGTATAATTCTACTATAAACTGATGAAACACTAAAGAAACAAAGTTCTTTAATATTATATACATTTGGAAGACAAAAATAATATAAAAAGAATTGTATATACATAATGTATACATATTTATATATGTGTGTGTATATCTATATCTATATCTATATCTAGATATATGATAGTACATGGAAATGAAAATCAACATGATCATCTCGTCCAGGGAGAAGATGGTGGTGAGGTAGGTAGGAGTGGAGCCCAGTTCTCCCTGTGCCCAGCTGGAACACCTAGCTATCTTCTGAGGAACAGAGTGAACAGCCAACTGAATCCCAGCTTATATGAAGTTTGGAGGCAAAAATTGCAGAGGACATTGAAAAACAGATGGTGAGGAGATTGAGCTGGGATGGTAAGGTCCCTGGGATCTGTGTGGTGTCCAAATCTGCTGCAGCCCCCAGGCTGATGCCTGTCACAGGATATGGGGAGGAGAGTTAGATCACCAGCTCTCTCTCCTACCAGAGCAGGGAGGGCAGTCTGGCACCAAGAGGGACCTGGATGCTGGAAGTTGCTGGGGGAAATAGAGACAAAGTGGGAGACACACAGAGGCGGTACACATCCACTGGGACTGTGGACCCTGGCACTAGAGAAACTGAGGCGCCAGGCAACACTTGGAGAAGGGAGGATTTGGGCCATGCCAGACACTGACTCGGATAATCTCCAGACAGGTTGGAAAGTTGGGCTATGTGAAAAGCCATGTGCTTGTTAAGAATGGAGGGCAGCTGCTTTGTAAGGAATTCTGCAGCACCTGGCTAGTTTGCCCCGAGGGTGATCTGAGCTGCACACCCCCAGAGGCAGAGTGGAACTGCATGCCAGAGTTTGTCTCACACTGTACACCCAGAGGTTGATTGGAGCCTGGCAGCTCACAGAGGACCTGGGCTGGAGGCTGGGAAACTATGAATATTGAGGCCCAGACCTGGTCCCCATCCTCTCAAAACCATAGGAAGGGAGAAAAGCAAAGCCCAGCCCCCCTCTTCCTGTAGCATCTAGGAAGACCACCAGAACTCGATGAACAAGTTTAAAGTCAGCAGGAGTCTTATTATTATTTTTCTCTTCCTTTTTTGTTCCTCTCTTTTTTTTCTTCCCCCAAGTGAGACAGTAAGACGTGGAGTTACGAAGGGTCCAGAAATAGATCAAAAGGGGGAGCACAAGGCTAGCCCCCAAAACTGAGGAACTGACACAAAGGTCACTTTGCTGTCCCATAGAGCTGACATTTTATTGTTTATGTGTATTATTATTTTTTCATTATTTTTACCACTGTTATTTTATTACTATTTTTTAATTTCTGTTCTTTATGTTCAGTTTTCCTCATTTTATTTTTCTGTTTAATTGCACTGTTTGACTGGTTTTCATTATTCTTTCTCTACTGTAGTTTAATTTTCCTTCTTTCACTTCACCTGTGTTCCAATAACACACAACTATTGATTGGGTACTTTCTATTCTGGTTATTCAAACCATATATTTCTTATCATATTATTGTTGTTCCAGCACTATTGAAATAATTGTTCTTCCATACAATTGTACACACTACATAGCAACCCTCCCTGATCTTAACCTACTTTACTTTAATCCTGAGCATTATTACTGTTGTGATTAACTCTATTCTCTCTCACACTATGTTTACTTTCTACCCTTTACTATCACTAGATAGTGATCTTCATTACTATGAAGATCATCACGTAACCTTGCACAAGCACTCTGTTTTCTGAATTCAGCTCACAATCCTCCTCCCCTCTAACAAGAGTCTTATCTCTCTTTCACCTTTTATAAAAAGTGGCTAGTTGGGTGAAATATCAGTTAATGCTATACTTATCCAAAGAATCTCCTATCTTTTCTCTACTTGCGGGTACTTTAAATTCCATAAAATACTCTTTTGCTGTCTTAATCCATTTTGCCTACATGCTGCCACTGGTCACATACAAGAATAGGTGAGAGTTGCAAACATCACTGTACTTGCTGGAGGAGAAAACCCACCAACAAAAGAACCACCAAAAGTGAAAACCCAAGTACAACAAGAGAGCCCACACAAACAGAAGAAAGGGCAAACCTAGAGCATCCAGACAAGGAGATCAAAGAGACCACACCACTGAACCCCATAGAATTTCTACCATAGAAGTTCACCTTACAAAGACAGCTAGCAAAGCAAAACATTAGGAAGCACAGAAAAACACAAAATCAGTAACCTAAATGGGGAGACAAAAAAAACAACATGCAGTCAAAAGCAATGGAAGACTCTCTACTAAAAGAGCTAAACGTAATGGAGGTAACCAAACTATCAGATATAGAATTAAAAATAATGGTTATACAGATGCTCAAGGAACTCACAGACAACTATAAGGAACTGAGTGAGAATTACATCAGTGTGAAAAAGGAATTAGAAACTATAAACAAAAACCTGGAAGGAATGAACAATAAAAAGAAATAAAAACACACCAGAAGGAATTAAAATCAGGCTGGATGAAGCAGAGGATCGAATCAGTGAGCTGGAGGACAAGGTAGAAAAAAACATCCAGATAGAGCAAGAAAAGGAAGAGACTCAGAAAGAATGAACAGGTGGTAAGGGAGCTGCAAGACAACATGAAAAGTAATAATACCCATATAATAGGGATACCAGAAGGAAAGAAGAGCAAAGCATAGAAAACCTGTTTGAAAACTAATGATGGAAAACTTCCCTAATTTGATGAGAGAAAAAGTCACACAAATCCAGGAAACAGAGAGTCCCAATCAAGAGGAACACAAAGAGGCCCACTTCAAGATACATCATAATTAAAATGGCAAAATTACAAGACAAAGAGAAAATCTTAAAGGCAGCAAAGGAAAAACAGTAAATGACATACAAGGGAACACTGATAAGACTAGTAGCTGACTTCTCAATGGAAACGCTCCAAGCCAGAAGAGAATGGCAAAAAATATTCCAAGTAATGAAAACGAGAGGCCTGCAACCAAGACTACTTTATCCAGCAAGACTCTCAATTAAAATGGAAGGCCAAATAAGGAGCTTCCCAGATAAAAGAAGTCTAAAAAAATATGCCTCCACCAAACAAGCTCTGCAAGATATGCTAAAGGGACTGCTTTAAGAACAGGAAGAAAAACAGTGAGAGAGAGGAACACAGGTATGAAAAACTGGCAATGAATAAGTACCTATCAATAATAACCTTAAACATAAATATATTAAATGCTCCAATCAAGAGACATAAAATAACTGAATGGATGAGAAAGCATGACTCACACATATGCTGCCTATAAGAGACCCACCTCAGAACAAAAACCTACATGGATTGAAAGTGAAGGACTGGAAACAAATATTCCAAGCAAATGGACAGGAAAAAAAAGTTGGGGTAGCAATACTCATATCAGACAAAATATACTTCAAAACAAGGGCCATAAAAAGAGACCCAGAAGATCACTTCATAATACTCAAGTAAAGAATTCACCAAGAAGACATAAACATTGTAAATATATATGCACCCAACATAGGAGTACCCAAACACATAAAGAAAATCTTGGAGGACTTCAAGAAAGATATGACAGAAACACAATTATAGTAGGGAATTTCAACACCCCACTGTCAAAAATGGATAGATCTTTCAAAGAAAATATCAACAAAAATATTGTTGCATTGAACAATGTCCTAGATCAAATGAACTTAAATGATATATAGAGAGTCATTCATCCTAAAGAAGCAAAATACACATTTTTCTCAAATGCACATGGAACAATTTCAAAGATAGACCACATGATAGGACACAAAACAAGCCTCAAAAGTCAAGAAAATTGAAATCACATCAAGCATATTCTCTGACCACAAAGGACTGAAACTAGAAACCAACCTCAAGGAAAAAACTCAAAAACACTCAAACTCATGGAGATTGAATAGCATGCTATTAAACAATGAATGGGTCAAAAGTGAGATCAAAAAAGAAATCAAGAAGTTTCTGGAAACAAATGAAAATGAACTCACAGCAACCCCAAACTTATGGGACACAGTAAAGGCAGTCCTGAGAAGGAAATTCACAGTGATACAGGCCTACCTAAAATAGACAGAAACATTTCAAATAAACAACCTAACCCTACATCTACAAGAACTTGAAGAACAACAACTAAGACAGCCCAGAGCAAGTAGAAGGAAGGAAATAACTAAGATCAGAGTAGAATTAAATCACATAGATACTAAAAGTACAACTCTAAGGATCAATAAATCCAGGAGCTACTTCTTTGAAAAGATAAACAGAATTGACAAGCCATTAACCAGATTCATCAAGAAGAAAAAGAGGGATGACCCAAATAAACACAATCAGAAATGAAAGAGGAGAGATTACAATGGATACCATTTTACAAAGGATTGTAAGAAATTACTATGAAGATCTATATGCCAGGAAATTTGAAAACCTAGGTGAAATGGACAAATTTCTAGGAAAATGTAATCTTCCAAAGCTGAGTGAAGAAGAAGCAGAAAGTCTGAACAGACCAACAACAGCTGATGAAATTGAAGCAGTAATCAAAAAACTCCTGACACACAAAAGCCCTGGACTGGATGGTTTCACAGGAGATTTCTACAAAGCATTTAAGGAAGAGCTAACCCCTATCCTTCACAGACTATTCCAAAAAACTCAAGAAGACAGAAGACTCCCAAACTCTTTTAATGAAGCCAGCATCATCCTAATCCCAAAACCAGATAAAGACACAGCAGAGAAAGAAAACTTCAAGCCAATATCGCTGATGAACATAGACGCTAATATCCTCAACAAAATATCTGCAAACCACATCCTGCAATACATTAAAAAGATCATACAATGTGACCAAGTGGGATTCATCCCAGGGATACAAGGATGGTACAATATTCACAAATCAATGAGCATAATACCTCCCATAAACAAAACAAAAGACAAAAATCCCATGATCATATGAATAGATGTGGAAAAAGCATTTTGATAAGGTACAGCATCCATTTATGATAAAAAACACTCAGCAAAGTGGGAGTAGAGGGAGCATTCCTGAACGTAATAAAGGCCATATACAAGAGACCTACAGCCAACATCATACTCAATGGGCAAAAACTTAGAGCTTTCCCACTAAGAGCAGGAGCAAGACAAGGTTGTCCACTTTGACCACCTGTATTCAACGTACTATTGGAAGTCCTAGCCACAGCAATCAGATAAGAAAAGGAAATAAAAGACATCCAAATGGGAAAAGAGGAAACAAAACTGTCACTGTTTGCAGATGACATGATAGTGTACATAGAAAATCCTATAGAAAGACTCCACCAAAAAACTGCTTGACCTAATATATGAATTTGGCAAAACAGAGGGATACAAAGTCAATATTCAGAAATCAAAGGCATTCTTGTATACCAGTAATGAAATATCAGAAACAGATATCTGGGAAAAAATCCCATTTGATATAGCAACAAGAAAAATAAAATACCTAGGAATAAAGCTAACCAAGGAAGTAAAAGACCTATACTCAGAAAACTACACAACACTGAAGAAAGAAATTAAGGAAGACACAAACAAATGGAAACATATATCGTGTTCATGGATCAGAAGAATTAACATTATCAAAATGTCCATAATACCCAAAGTAATTTATAGATTCAATGCAATACCTATTAAAGTACTAATGCCATTTTTAACAGATATAGAACAAACACTTCAAAAATTTATATGGAACCATAAATGACCCCAAATATCTGCAGCAATTTTGAGAAAGAAGAGCAAAGTAGGAGGGATCACAATACCTGATATCAAACTGTATTACAAAGCAACTGTAGTGAAAACAGCCTGGTGCTGGCATGAGAACAGACACATGGAAAAATGGAACAGGAAAGAGAGCCCAGAAATAAACCCAATCTCTATGGACAATTAATATTTGACAAAGGGGGCAGCAGCATAAAATGGAACAAAAATAGCCTCTTCAACAAATGGTGTTGAGAGAGCTAAATAGCTGCATGCAAAAAAAAGAAAGAAAAGAAAAGAAACTCGAGCACCAACTTATACCATACATAAAAATAAATTCAAGGTGGATAAAAGATTTAAATATAAGTTGTGACACCATAAAAGTCCTAGAGGAGAACATAGGCAGGAAAATCTCAGATATTCCACACAGCAATATTTTCACTCATATGTCCCCTAGAGCAAGGGACATAAAAGAAAGAATGAACAAATGAGATCTCATCAAAATAAAAAGCTTTTGCACGGCTAAGGAAAACAGCATTAAAATGAAAAGAGAACCAACCATATGGGAAAACATATTTGCCAATAATACCTCAGACAAGGGTTTGACCTCCAAAATATATAAAGAACTCACATGAATCCACTCTAAGAAGACAAGCAACCCAATTAAAAAATGGGTAATGGACTTGAATAGACACTTCTCCAAGGAGGACATACAGAGGGTCCAGAGACATATGAAAGGATGCTCAGTATCGCTAGCCATCAGAGAGATACAAATTCAAACCACAATGAGATACCACTTTACACCCGTCAGAATGGCCATCATAAAGAAATCAACAAACAACAAATGTTGGAGAGGGTGTGGAGAAAAGGGAACCCTAGTGCACTGTTGGTGGGATTGCAGACTGCTGCAACCACTATGGAAAACAGTATGGAATTTCCTCATAAAACTAAAAATGGAACTGCCTTTTTGACCCAGCAATTCCACTGCTAGGACTATATCATAAGAACCCTGAAACAGCAATCCATGAGAACCTAGGCACCCTGATGTTCATAGCAGCACAATTTATAATAGCCAAGTGCTGGAAGCAACCTAGGTGCTCATCAGTAAATGAGTGGATCAAAACACTGTGGTATATTTACACAATGGAATTCTATGCAGCAGAAAGAAAGAAGGAGCTCCTACGCTTTCTGACAGCATGGATGGAACTGGAAAGCATTATGCTAAGTGAAATAAGCCAAACGGTGAAAGACAAATACCATATGATATCACCTTTAATGGGAACCTAATCAACAAAACAAACAAGCAAGCAATGTGTAACTAAAGACACTGAAATTGAGAACAGGCTGACAGTGACCAGACGGGAGAGGGGAGCAGATAATGGGGAAAAAAGTTGAAAGGTTTACTGGAACAATTATAAAGGTTACATGGACAATAGCAAGTGGGGATGGAAACAGGGGAAGGAGGTGGGAAGGGCTGAGGTGGTAGGGAGGGTGGGGGGAAAAGGCAGAAAACTGTACTTGAACAACAATAAAAAGTATAAAAAAAAGATGATCATCTTAACCAAGGTATAGTCTAGGTCAAACAAGGAAGGTAGCAAGTGAATCTTGAATCTGATTTTAACTGAATGATAGCCACGAATTGATGGGGAGGTGTTAAGTACCAATAAGGCAAAGAGAAAAATCCTTAGAAAAATTAGCAAAAATGGGAATGATCAAGAGTTGGGAAGAAAATGGTAAGAAATTCAATTTGACCCACAGCATTTAGAGAATAGTAATAGATGAGGAAATATCAATATAAGTCTATCTATCCTATGTTTGAGTCAATAGGTAGTTGGGAGAAAAAGTCATTATTAAGCAAGAGAATGACAAGAGGGGTTTTGTTTCTTGTTTTTTGTTTTTTTGAAAGCTATATCAGGAAGAACTGAGACAGGAGGAGAAAGTCCAGCCAGGAGGATATTGTGATGACATGAAGGTGAAGTGATGGGGCCCATACAAGAGTGATGACTATGGGATCATACAGTGAAGAAGATAAATGACAGATTTCAGTGAAACAAGCCACAGAACTTTGTAGCAAGATGTATACATGGAACAAAGAAAAGTAAAAAGTAAATTTGAGTCTGTGAGGAAGGAAAAATTGGGGATACATATATCATGAATGATAATGGAGAAGTTAGGCATGTATAATATCTTGAAGGAGACAGTTTTTGATGTATTAAGTTTTGGTGTCATTATAATAGCTACACTTGGAAGTAACTGGAAATTTGGGACTAACTAGAAGTCAGGGCTAATTTCTGATTCTTTCTTTCTCTCAGCCTAATTACTGCTCTACTCCAGGATGGATTTTGTGTTTGTTTGTTTGTTTTATTTGCTGCCTTTGGAAAAATTGGAGACTGACTTCGTCCTTTTTAAGAAGTCTATCTGGAAGATGGTGGCATAAGTAAACACAGTACTTGCCTCCTTGCACAACCACATCAAAATTACAACTAAACTATAGACAAACAATCATACAGAACTGTCAGAAATTGAGCTGAATGGAAGTCCAATGACTACATAATTAAAAAAGAAACCAACTATGGAATTAAAGAAGAAATCAAATTAATACTGGTAGGAGGAGCAGAGATGGAATAAGCTGGTCCCAGACCCATACCAGGGCTCCAGTACCAGGAAGAAAAGTCCCTATAACTTCTGACTGTAAAAACCAGTGGGGATTGAGGCTGTAAAAGACAGAAAGTGCTGTATTCTCAGGCAATTGCTCTTAAAGGGCCTGCACATGGACTTAGTTGGGTTGGACTCACTCCCTCTGAGCTCCAGTGTGAGGGCAGCAGAAAGAAAGACATGAGAGACATTCAGGGAGGAATTGAATTGTCTGGCATTAGTGGGGCAGATTTCTCCCAGACAGAAGTGCTGGCAGAGGCCTTCCTTTCTTGAGCTCTCCCCACACAGAGCCTCAAAGCTGGCAGGTGGGCACTATATTTAGACTCCATCAACCTGGCTCACATTGTTTGCTCCACCATGGTGGCCTCTGAGGCCCTGCCCAACCAACTTTTGGGCCCAGCCAAGCTGTTTTCAGTGGCTTTTCCATATAATTGGCTTGTGTTGGCCCATGCTTCAGATTTTCCCAAATTTTCTCAAACAAACAGCATCTGGCTTCAGTGAGCCTTGTACCTGCTAAGTTTTCCCTGACCTGGCAACTAGCAGCAGTTAGCCTTGGTTTATAGCTTTGTCTTACTTGGGTACCTCCAAGCCCAGCACAAGTAGCAGCCATCTGAAGATTGCTTTGTTGCTTATGTTGCGTGACCCTGGACAGAACACAGTTGGTGGCTGACGTTGGATGTGCCAACAACAAGCAAGGCTCATCTACAACAGGAGAGTGTACACAATTTACACAGAGGTTGCACCTTCAGTACCTAGCTTGGGTGATAGGGGAGGCTGTGCCACTGAAATCTACAGGGCATCTGCTGAATTAGGCCACACTACCAAGTCTAGGTGACATAGCAGCTCTACCTAATACATAGAAACAAACACAGAAAGGCTGCCAAAATAAGGAGACAAAGAAACATATCCCAAATGAAAGAATGGAACAAAACTCCAGAAAAAGAACTAAACAAAATAGAGACAAGCAGTCTACTAGATGTAGAGTTCATAACACTGGTTGTAAGGATGCTCAAAGAACTTATTAAGGACCTCAACAGCATAAAAAGAAAATAGTTAGAAATGAAGGATACACTAATTGAAATAAAGAATAATTTACAGGGAATCAATAGTTAAGTGGATGCAGATGATAATAAGATCAGTAATTTGGAATATAAGGAAGCAAAAAACAACCAAACAACCAAGAACAAAAATGATTAAAAAAAATGAGGCTAGTGTAAGGAACATTTGGGACAACTTCAAGCATACCAACATTTACATCATGGGGATGCCAGGAGGAGAAGAGAAAGAGTAAGAAATTGAAACCTATTTTTAAAAACAATAACAGAAAATTTCCCTAACTCACTGAAGCAAATAGAAAAACAATTCCAGGAAGAATGGAGAGTCCCAAACAAGATGAACCCAAAAATGCTCACACCAAGACATATCATAATTAAGATGCCAAGGATTAAGTACAGAGAATCCTAAAAGCAGTAAGAGAAAAGAAATTAGTTATCCACAAGGGAGCTCCCATAAGACTGTCAGCTGACTTCTCCAAAGAACTTTGCAGGCTAGAAGGGATTGGCAAGAAATATTCAAAGTGATAAAAAAGAAGGACCTACAACCAAGATTACTCTACCCAGCAAAGCTATCGTTCATAATTAAAGGACAAATAAAGAGCTTCCCAAACAATAAAAAGCTGAAGGAGTTCATTACCATCAAGTCTGTATAATATGAAATGTTAAAGGGTCTTCTTTAAAAGGAAGAGAATAATGTGGCAATAAATACATGCCTATCAACAATTGGATCTAAAAAGCAAAGTGAACAAACAAACAGAACAGAAACAGAATCATAGATACACGAGAATGTTTTGATGGTTGCCAGATGGGAGGGGGGCCATGGAGATGGGTGAAAAAGGTGAAAGGATTAAGAAGTACAAGTTGGTAGTTACAGAATAGTCATGGGGATGTAAGGTACAGGATAGGGGATAGAGTGGCCAAAGAATATATATGTAGGACCTATGGACATGAGAATGGTATGGGGATTGCCTGAGGGTAGGGAGCTAGGTAGAGAGGGGCAAAGGGGGAAAAACTGGGACAACTGTAATAGCATAAACAATAAAAAATTTTTTTTAAAGGAATAAAAAATAAGAAGGCTATATGAGCCTCTGAGCCAAGGCAATTCTCTCATTTATTCATTTATCCAAGTAATATGAACTGAGTACCTTCCCTGTGTCAAGAATACTGAGTGCTGTAGATAAAGATGAAAAGATGACCTCTTAGTAGTCATGCAAACAATTACAAAATATAATAATTGTCAGTGAAACCCAGATTGCTTAGTTGTCATGCTTAAGGGCAAATTTTAGGGTACAAAACTCATCATAAAACCATGTCTTTAGCTCTGTCCCCCACTGGCTCAGCAGAAAATCCAGCCCCTTCCAAAAGCCTTCAAAGTTGTTTAGGATTCCTTACAAGTGTCCTGTGTTTTCTATTGTTAGAATATAAAATATGGAGTGACACATGAGCCTGGCCAAGCAGGGAGAGATCAGATATCCATACTAGACCTCTCTGACTTCTGTAAGATTTGTTCATAATTTGCTTCTATGAAATAGTACATTAGGAGTATGCTATAGGACTGCTGTTCATTCAGAGGAATAAAAAAAGCAAACAGATCTCTGTTCCACATACTTGGAAATCTTTTGGTGAGAATTGGGCCGGCTTCCTTGAATAAAATGCTGCCATTTGCCTGCTTAGGACTCTGTATCTCTCTCTTCTTTTTTGTTTTGTGACAGAGCCTCTAAGCAATTTAATCTCTGGGTCTTCAGCGCTAGGTAACCCTCTTCCAGTCATCTACCTCCAGACCTTAACACTGTCTCCTTTGGGAGGGTCTTTAGAGCTGCCTGTTTTTTACTTTAAAAATTTTCTTTCAAATTTTTACTCTCAGCTGCTTTGCTGGCTAGGGAAAGGACACTGTTCTTTCAGCAGGAGCGATCATCTTGTCACCTGTAGGATTGCTGGTTCTCTGCCCTCAGATTGTCCCAAGTCTAGTTTTGGTTAAACTGTAACTCATCATCCACCTCCAAATCGACAGATTAGCTCCTTCCTTCTCTCCTTTCTTTACCTAGCCTGTAATGCTCTTTTGGATAGTCCAGGGATGTCCTAGACCAGTGCTTTTTAAATCTTAAATTACATAGGAATCACTTGGTGTCATGTTAAAATACAGATCTTAATTTAGTAGGTCTGGATTGGAGCCTGAGTTTCTGAATTCCTAACAATATCCAAGGTGAAGCCAATGCTGCTGGTCCATAGATCACACTCTAAGTAGCAAGGTTCTGAAGACTTCCTTGGGTGTTTACCCTAAAAGGTCAGGTAAAGGTCATGAAGTAAGCTACTTCATCTGAAATG
Source organism: Trachops cirrhosus (assembly GCA_028533065.1). Taxonomy (NCBI): domain Eukaryota; kingdom Metazoa; phylum Chordata; class Mammalia; order Chiroptera; family Phyllostomidae; genus Trachops; species Trachops cirrhosus. The sequence goes on along the minus strand of CM052539.1, from coordinate 101,712,071 downwards.
GAGATGGTGGTCATCACTGCATATGCCTGACCCAGGTATGCTTCCTTTCTCCCACATTTCTGGATCTTTGAGCTTCCAGCTGATTCTCTCAGGGAACCATCCTCATGTCCAGTCACCAAATGTTGAAAAACCTTACACTAGCCCTTCTCCTGTTCAACCCCAAGGTTTCCAAAGCAGCTCTGTGTGTGTGTTTTTCCTGCAGCTCTTGCCATCTTTGGAGATCTGTTTAATCCCTTGTTTGGCTAGAGTGGGTCATGAACTTTTTGGCTTCCTTGAGGCCCACAGGCCCTATTGGTTTTAGGGGTGTTCCTTCTCATTGTTTTGGCAAAACAATTTGTTTGTATTATGGTTTATAGTAAAAATTATAAACATAAGGAAGTTACATAGACTTAAGTTCTTAAAATCCTGATCCCTATTTTGCAATAGCAACTATCTTCCTCTGCAATTGTAAAATGGATGTCTTAAAATCTCTTCCCTCTGTCGTCAAAGTCCTATTTTCTTCTGGATGCCTCACACAATCTTTTGGTTTCTTCTTGTTTCTCTGGTTTCATGACCCTCCTTGGTTACTTTCCTATATCTGACCCATCTTCTTAAGACTCTCTTATTTTCTTTTTAAATTTATTTATTTTTTTAATATATTTTATTGATTATGCTATTACAGTTGTCCTATTATCCCCCTTCATTCCCCTCCACCCTGAACAC